>BSBN01001432.1:0-600000 GCA_027924645.1 Cunninghamia lanceolata | reverse complement strand
ATTGAAGTGGATGATATTTAAGTAGAGTGACTTCCCCTCCATTGTTAACAAAATAAAATTTCCAAATGTCTCATAGTTTTATATTTTTTAAATGTATAAACTATTATAGATTTCTTAAATACATCTATCTAAAAAACATCTCTAGATATTTTATTTATTTAAGAGTTATTCTATTTTATTTCAAAATTATTTTATTCAATATATGTAGATAAGGAAAAGTTACAATTCAACTAAGCGGTATTAGTCAAATAAACTTTCCACTACAAGTACATTAGGATTATTTAGTTTTCTACTGCCTACTATTGTTCAACAAAATATTGTGTACAATCCTTAGAGTGTTACAAACTAGTAAAAGCACCAAAGGTGTTATCAAATGGCCGATAGGCACAAATATTTATAGGCCTATCCTTAAATAGTATATATTTATTTTTTTCTATAAAATCATTAAATGTACTAGTTGGTGGACAAGACTATAAATACTATAAGAAAACCATTTTTGTAGATAAAAATAATGAAAAGGTATTAAAAGAATAACCACATGAACTAAATTATGAATGTCTCATTATAAAACTAAATCATAAAAAAACCATATATTTATACTTTCAAATACTTATACTTATATTTATATTTACACTTATACTTATACTTATATTTATATCTTATACTTATATCTTCTACTTATAAATACTTCTACTTATACTTATATTTATATCTTCTTCTTTTTTCAGGAAAGAAGGATCATGATCTTCAACATCAACATGTGTAGTATATTTTGGTTCATTCTATCTAACTTTGTTGGCAATGACACAATTGTGTCCCTCAAGACACTATCAGTATTTGTACCTGATGGAAGAGGATGCATAGAATGTATACCCAAGATAATTAAGAATGGAAAGAAAGCAACCACAAATTATAATGTTTGTAACTTAATAATGAAAAGTATCTAATTTTGCATGCATGGAGAACATAAAATACCTAAAAAATAACTTTTGTTTGACTTTCCATGGATCCATTTTATGATGTTGAATGTTAATGGACAAATCTTTGCTTTTAGCACCCAACATTGCAATACCCGCTTCATAAAAAACTATCACCCATATAGAACTTATATAGTCTTCAAGGAAAACCCTAAATATGTATCTATAATCACATTCAATAAATTTTTTTGCACACTTGGAACTATTCCATCCCCCACTTGTAATTTATGTCACTTTTCGTCGGCATTGTGAATTACCATTCATTAATGGGCATGCTGGATAACTAAAGTTTTTCATCTCATCAATAGAGATCAATGTTTCCCTAAGTAGAATGCATTGTGGTTTTTCAATGGTTTTGACTACATTTTGTATTTTAGTAGTAGTCATTTGTGTAAAAATAGACCCACGAGCATGAGATGGGTTTGTTAAATAATGGCATGGATTATTTTCCCAATATCATTATACCAATGTTTCAATTTTTGTGCATCTTCAATGATAGGATCTATAAACACTTTACTTGTTGTGATTGTTCCTATGCATCTACCATGAAATTTGGACACTCGTGCACCTTTAATAGTAATGATAGACAACTTGCCATCATTTTGCAGTTGTTCAAGTTCAACACCTTCTTTCAGGCAAATTATTTCCCACATGGTAAGTTCAATGCTACACTCTATCATATCTCTGATATATAAACTCCTTTTTTTCAATTCTCCTCCATTCTTTGTAAATATTGTATTGTAAGGGCCAACTTCAAGGACAATACCAATGACATCAATCAATGAATTTACTGGTATCTTCTCAATTTCACTTATTAAAGTGAAATATTTTTTTTCAAATGGAATGGATAAATCATCACTAGATAAAAGTTCTATATTGCTGGTGTAATTTAGTGTTATCTCATAAAGACTTGACAAATTACTGAATCTTTTATCTGCTAACTTTAATTTCCAATTTGATATAGCATAAATAGACCCAACTTTTATTTCTTCATAAAATTTGTCAACAAGTTCATTAAAACAAATTATGTGAATCTCTCCACCATCACTATCAACAACATCAAAACTAAATACTTTTCCTTGTCCTCTAGCATTACTGAAGTGTCGAACTACCACCTTGTTTGTCACTCTACATTTGATACTCCATCTTTCATGGAAAGGTGTTAACACAATTATTAGAATGGAACAAATCACCTTGTTTACCATGTGCACTGGACCCATATTCAAAAATAAATCACTATGCATATGAGTCAAGCCAGTAGTATTTGAGGATGGCAATGCAACATCATTGGACTGCAAGTCTAAAGAGGTATCACTTCCAACTAAGACTCTATCATCAATGGTATGCTTGAACAATACTATTTTAGCATCTGGTTCAACAATATCCACGTTGAGAATGACCATAAATCTATGACAAAATTTTAAAATTTTGTTATCATTGGTAATAAGATTACACATTTAATTTCTAAATATAATTAAAAAAGATCTTACATTTGATTGCGTATATTGTCACATTTATAGTCATTGATTTGTAATATTGTTCCTTTTTTGAGAATGCCATAGACATCAAATTCATTGCAATCAATTGGCAATAAACTTAAGTGTGTTTGAACCCCATCTGATAGTAATGCATGATATCTTTCTTTTGAATGCTCTTTACTTGTTATTTGCTTCATGTCCAATATTTTAACTATAGGCTTGAGACCAAGAACCCCATTCTTCAAACTAGAAATAGTTCCTTGAGAAATAGTGGACACCATATTATCCTATAGTATTTGTAAATCTTATTAAACATGAATGGTGAACAATCAAAGAATTAGAAAATTATAAATTATGTTTAATCAAATATTTATAAGCATGTTAAAGTTCAAGAGATTTTAGAGGCTTCTATAAGAAAGAAATGAATATCAAGTTATTATAGTTTTTAATGATTATATATCTTTATTTTTCAAAAATATTTGTAAAAGCTTCACAAAAAATTGCTAAAAATTTGTATATGGGGGCTATCTTATATTACTTCCACATATGACTACAACTCTTATCAACTAACACTACATGAAAATCACATCAAGCTAATACTTAGGCCATAGTAGAATTCGTTGAGTGAATCATAATATCATAAGGGTTTTCAAAATCTTTTTTTTTTGGTATATTTTGAGAGGAAAACAAAGCAACATAAAAATAGTTTGTTGCAAGATTCAATCAATTCATTCATTAAACAGGATCAAATACTTGATAATGAACATGTATGATTTTTTTTATCATTTGAAGTCATTTTTAAATATGAGGGTTCCTTATCTCTCTAAAAAGGATTCCCTTTCTTTATACTATCAATCTGATATACCGAACCTTTCTATATACCCACCCTTCCAATATACCCGTCAATATGTGGAAGAAGTTAGTCCTCTCCATATATGTGACTGTACATGAGAGTCCTTAAGGTACACAAAAGAGAATAGTATGTGGTACCAAGTTAGTACATGAAAGAGATTCACTTTATCGATAACACCTGCTTAGGAAGATATACGTGTACATAGGTCTAAGTTCCTTTTATACTTGGAATTTCTTACTATCAAGATTTACGTCTTACAATAGAGATGAATGGGTATTGAGCGGAGTAATTTTTATTTTTTTCTAAACAATTTAAATACCTTATTTCTCCTGATCATTGTTGCAACTTTATTATGTATTATATGTTGTAATTCAACATGACAGCATTACATGTAAATGTGAATCAGAGGCATTGTTTTCACCAAACACTACTTATCTTATATTAATTTGCCAAAAAAAAATCTCTAAAATTTTTTTTAAATACAATAAATCAAGATAACATAGTTTTGCAATTTAAAAAAGCAACTTCATTGTATAAAAGTTATATTTTTAAAGAGTACTTTTAGTAATACTAAAGTAAAATTTAAATTTACTAAATTATAATAAAATTTAAAATTTAAATTTACTAAATTATAATAAAATTTAAATTTAGATTTGAACTAAACTTACTTTAAATTTTTTTTTTAAATAAAAACTAATTTCAAACTAAATCTAAACTTATATTTAATATTATTTAAATCTTAAATAAATTTTTATAACTAAATAAATAAATAAAATGAAATGACAACTAAACCAATTGACTATTAATTAAACTTTTAATATTAATTTTAACAATAAATTAAACTGAATATAAAGGTCCAATTTATAAACAAATTAATATAAATAAATTTACAATTATAATCAATAAGTAAATTGTAGATTAGAAACATTTACCTTTGGTTTGTTCCTAATTTCAAAAAAATCTATAAAAATTTTAAAACCAAAATTAAGATTAAATAATTTCAAAGATTTAAAAATAACAAAAAACTTGTAAACTAAATTACAATTTTAATTTAATAGAATCAAATAAAAACTAATTTCAAACTAAATAAGATTAAAGAACTAAAAAAAATTATAATGTTAATATAAATAAACACTATTTTCATATATATAAATGTAAAATCTCTTATATTTTTTAATAGAATTAAATAAGAACTAATTTCAAACTAAATAAGATTAAATTTAAATCTTAACTAAACTATTTTTTAAAGAACTCAAAAAATTATAATTAATATAAATTTTATTATATTAAAATGTCTACCAAGGTACATAGGAGTAAGTAAACATAAATAAATTTTGGAGAAAGAATTGTATAAAACAAACAACTAGATAGGGCATTGATATGTTTTTATGGAGGGTTTTATAGCCAACTCAGAGAATTGTTTAGTTATTCAATACAAAAGAGTTGACTTTAGGCTGGAACATCTTTACCTAAGAGCCAAGGACTGAGTGTTCACTCTCAAAGTCTCTGGATAACATATAAACCCATAACCACAGCTAAAATATACATTCCTAAAAATCTATTAGAAGCACTAGCTTGACCCATCTTATTGCAGACTGGTTATCCACTATTGACAAACATAATGAAATATAGTCATGTAATCTCCTTTTGAAAATTCAAGAAACTTAAAATACACATTTTGCCTTGGAACACTATAGAAAGCTACAAAAATCCTCATATAGATATAAATAATTGAAATCATTAGCACCCACACATCCAATCCCTATTTGGAAACTACACTTCAACCACGAATTTCACAAACAATAGAATGCTAAAGATATTTAAACTTTGGATTGCAAAATGGATGATGATGAAATAAAGGTAGATAAAAGATACCTAGACCAAAATGATAGGAAATGCATAATGAATAAAATAACCATAATAATACATAGTAAACACCCTATGTTTTTGTATGTTAAAACTCAGTTTTGAGCAACAATAGAGAACTTTCAAGTAGCTTGCTACATTTAGGTCCTAAATATCTCCACATATTCTCTTTGGAGTAAACAAGTCTGCACAACTACATGAAATGGTTACGACAAACTGAACACTTATTATTAAAAATATTCCTTGATGCAAAAATTAGAACAGTATTAAAGAATCTAAACACTTCAAACAATGTAACTAACACCTGTAACAATCTCCATTTCATAACTTACTTGTTGTCTTCAGCATACCAATTTCATACTTACTCCAACCAATTTATTAATGTTTAAAATATATGAGATGATATTTTAACATTGTTATTGCCTAATTGGGCTGTGAGCCTTTCCAAGGATACGTAGTCACAGTCGATCACATGTTAAAATCTTTCCAAAACTTTATAACAGGTCGTTGGTAGAAGATTTTTCTATTGGAATAGAATGTGGAATCCTTAAAACACCAAAAATATCTACTTGTTAGACTAATGTTTTTATGGAGATATTGTTTGTTTGTATCTAAAACTTTCAGATCAATGTGGCTTGCAGACCTTACATACCATCATCATTATCAAATTCCCTCAAAAATTGCTCCCATATAGCAACCATCTATGGAGTGAGGAACGTTCATACACATCAGAAACATATCAAGGCCTTAAATTTTATCAGGGTAGAAATGAGAAGAAAATGAATAGAGCCACAACTAATTGATAAAGTCCTAAAGAAATGCAGTTTTAGGGTACAGAATGATTGAAATGCATATAGGCTAATGGATATGAAATAATAAACATAGACAAGGCACATGAAATATTAATAGAATACCTTAGAGATTTCATCTCATGGAACGTTATGATCATAGGATATGCACAATTTGTATTAGCTCAATGGTTTTTAGAAACTTCAAATAATGTGAAAGCAATGACAAGACATGCAGATAGTTTGGTAAAATGCTGCAAAGAAAGACCACAGATAGCACAAGCCAAGCATACATACCTTGTTTGATGAGCAATTCAACACCAATTATGATAATTATTTATCCATCAAATCGAGACATGTTATAACTGCCACCTCTGCAAGAACTAGTGTGATCCTCCTATTATTGAACTCTCGTTACATTTGACAATACCACTGAATTTATCTCCAAAGTCTCTTGTATCTGGAGTCTTCCACCCGTCTCTTCATTGAGAAAGAAATTAAAAGACATTTTAAAGAAACTAAAAAGAAACGTCTAAAATAAAATCAATAAATTTCCAAAACACCCACTAACTCCTCTTCTTTCATTATCTAAAATTGGTCCCACTATTCGCAATAACTCAATTTCCACTTTCTCTTGAAAATGCGTAACTACCACTCTTGCTTGACAGATTCTCAAAGAATTTTATTTTTTTTAATTTTGGAGAAAAATAAATTGAAGGACTACCAAAATTTGGTAGTTACAAGATGTCTGCACATATAGAATGGCCTATCGGCCAAATGAAGAGAGTAAATTGTACTAAATTGCTATATAAATGAAGTATAAATTGATAAATCACTAATTATAAAGAATTGAAAAATAAATTAAAAATTCTAATCATAAGATAGAAAGAAAGGAAGTGCAGAGAACCTAATGTAAAATGGAGGGGCTCATTGCTTGGGATGCCATCACATCACAAGAATGTATTCATATCACAATGTAGTACAAGAATCATGAAAAATCAAGAATCTTAACTTTTTTCACTCTACTTCACTCATCCCATACACCAGAAGATAGAGATGAATACTAGTAGCTTCTAGGTGATGAGAATAAATTGAAATTGAAAAAATATTAACAATATTGCTTGAAAGTGTTGCAAACATGTGCCTAAGTAGTGTTGTCATTGATGTTAACATTTCTTGTTGTCATTGGTGTCAACTTTGACTTATTTTGTTGCCTATTTAGGAGACTAGAATGTTGAGGATATTGAGAAAATTAATGAAGATTCTATGTTCGCAGACCATATGGCTATGTAGAGAATTATCAGAGGTAGCTCCAGTTAAGATTTGAGAAGTCTGCATGAAGATTTGAAGAAGTTATGGCCATATGAGTAGAACCGGATTTTGCAGTGTTCAGAAGAGATAGAGTGATAGTAAGTTGGTTCAGATTGCTCCGCAGTGAAATATTATTATCTACGGATTTGAAGGCATGTTTGGGAAGTCAGTGTGTATCATCAACTCCAATGGTTCGTGGTTTGGAGGTCCGCAAGCTATCTTTCCAATTTGACAGTCATGGCAGACAGTTTTCTTGAGGTTCCGGAGGAAGATACAAATGATTTTGGTAATTTGGTATAGGGTGGATGTTATTGGTGAATTCAATGTCCTTGTGGAGGTCTCTAGATTGTGTGGCTACTGTGTTGGAGGTCTGCATTAAAGTTTGAGCTTGTTATTGAAGATTTCTTCTTTGAGGTTGTTAATCTTCTCAGTCTTGGCTGAATGGATGATCCTAGCATGTTGCAGATGATCTACGAGCATTTTTATGAAGTGTGGCATGTTTGTAGAGGAAGATTCAAGTCTCAGGTATGTTTTGTTGATAGTGTATTGATTCGCATCAAGTCTAGCTAACCTTGTTGATCAGTCCAAGGTTGATGAAGCATACAAATACTTGTTGAAGAGTTGTTGAAAATTATCCTTGTGCAAAATGAATTAAATCTGAAAAATGATTAGGAGTAGAGAAGAGAATAAAATGAGTGAAAGCAGTATATTGTGAAGAGTCGGTAAAGAAGATTCTAGAGATAGAAGTAGAGGTTTTTGTGAGCATCAAATGAAGTTGAATTAGGCATGAAAAGATGTTAATTATCAGTTAGTTCTTTCTATGTTAAACACAAATTTCTTGTAGGTAGTGAGCCTCTCCTTTGAGTAGTGAGCTCTGGGTAGTGAGCCCGAAGGCAAGTGCCTTCCCATTCTTTTAAGTACTTTTAACAGGGTATGAATCTTGTGGGCTAACACCCACCGTGGTTTTTCCCTTAACCAGCTTTCCAAGTCAAACATCTTGGTGTCAAATGTGTTGATTATGTTTCTGCTTATGTGTTGATGTTATATGCTTTATTATTTGCATCATTAATCAATCTACCAATGGTGAAAGAAGATTAAAAGAAAAGAAAAGATTAATTTTTGGGACAACTGATTCACCCCCCCTCAGTTGTCTGGCCTAATTCCAACAATTGGTATCAGAGCCAAGTTTCTCTAAAAGAAGCTTGATCTCTTGAGGAGATCCGAGATGTCATCTTAAAAGAAGGAAAGTCTAAGATTTGATGGAACAAATTACTCCCTCTAGAAGGTACGCATGCTGTGTCATCTAGTATGTATGGGTGATGCATTTTGATTAATAACCAAGAATGTGTATAAAATTCTGAAGAATGGACCTTCAACTATAGACGAACTCAGAGATGCTGAACACAACATTCAAGCCAAAGAAGCATTGTTGAGTGCCCTGTTTGATACCAAATTGGAAAATGTCCTTGATTTGAAAACCACTCATGAAATCTGGAGTAAGTTGGAAAATCTATATGAAGGTGACAAATATGTTAAATATGCTGAGCTATAAAGCCTAAAGAGTAAATATGAAAGATTGGTAATGAGTGAAGATGAAAACATTACTTCCTATATGTAGAAGTAACTAAACTTGTGACCAGTATTAGAAATGTAGGTGGAGTATTGGAAGAATAATAAATTGTTGCCAAACTGCTTAGATCCTTACTTGCAGCATACACACATAAAGTTACAACCATTGAAGAAATCAAGACAGTAACAACTATCACAAGGGATCAGTTAGTTGGTAAGCTCTCAGCATTTGACATGAGTGAGCTTGGTGACTCTTTCCCTAAGTCTGAATCTGCATTCAAGGCTAGTATATATGGAAAGCAAAGATATGATCTGGGAGAAAGTTCTTCAAGAAGATCAAATAGATTTGTGAAGACAAGGAATGATCTTGAAGATGATGAAATTGAGATTGCAGATCTTGAAGCTCTTATTTCCAAAAGAATGCCAAGAGGATCCGATAAGTATGAAGGAAAGTTGCCATTAAAATTTTTTGCTTGTAATAAGATTGGTCATTTTGCCTCAAGGTGTCTAGAAAGATTTTCAAAACCAAACCCTAACAGATACAAAAGTCAGAAGAATTGCTACTATGTCCAAGAAGTTGGAGAAGGAGTCACAGATGATGAATCTGATCATGGAGAAGGTGATTGGGTGTTCATTGCTATTAAAGAAGAAGATCCAATGTCTACTAAATCTACTAGTTGTGCAATTGTGGAAAGTACCTTGGCTACTCAGGGTGTTGAAAAGGATGAATGGGTGATTGATAGTAGATGTTCTCATCATATGACTGGTGACAAGAGTAATTTTGTAAGTTTTGAAAAATATGAAGGTGGGCTTGTGAAATTTGGAGACAACTTAGCTGGTAGAATCTGTGGCAAGGGATCCATCACTTTTGATGGTAAGAATTGCACCAATGATGGTTTTTACATGGAAGGACTAAAACATAATCTTCTCAGTGTTGGACAGTTGGTTGACAAGGGTTATGATCTTCTATTCAAGGATGAAAAATTCATAATCTTGGAGAGCTCCGAAATTGAAATTGCATCTAGTACTCAAACTAGAGGTAACATCTTTCATTTAAGTAGTTCTACCAAAAATTGTTTGATTGCTCAGACAGATCAAAGTTGGTTATGGCATAGGAGGATATGTAATGTGAATTTTGATAACATTGTCAAAATAAGTTCCACTTAGGCTGTAAGAGATCTTCTTAAGACTTGTGAAACCTGATAGCATATGTGGAGAATGTCAATTGGTTAAATAGAACAAAATTTCATTCAAAAGTAAGGAACAAGCTTCAAGTGGGCGATTGGAACTAGTACATACTGATCTGTGTGGTCCTGCTAGAATTAGGAGTGTGTAAGGAGATAGATATTTCATGTTGTTGATTGATGATTACTCTCAGTTGATGTGGGTAACTTTCCTAAAAGAAATATCAGAAGCTCTTGACAAGTTTAAAGTGTTTAAGGTGATGGTTGAAAATGGGATTGGTGGGAAATTGAAGTGTCTAAGATCTAACAGAGGTGGAGAATTTACTTCCAGTGTGTTTGATGCTTTATGTGAAAAGCATGGAATAAAAAGATAGTTATCTGCTCCTAGGACTCCTCAACAAAATGGAGTTGTGGAAAGAAAGAACCAGACCATTTAAGAAGCTTCTAGGACCATGACGATGGAAACAAATGTTCCTCAAGTCTATTAGAGAGAAGCTGTAAGTACTACTGTCTACACTCTTAATTGGGTGCAAATTAAAGGAAATTATAGTAAGACACCTTATGAACTATGTTTTGGTCATCCTCCTACTGTAAGATACTTTAGTTTTTTTGGTAGTAAGTGCTATATAAAAATAGATGAGGATCTAGGCAAGTTTGAAGCAAGAAGTGATGAAGGAATTTTTCTTGGTTACTTTACTCAAAGCAAAGCATACTGGTGCTTTAACAAGAGGTTGAAGAAGATTGTTGAAAGTGTTAATGTCAGAGTTGATGAGAGCAAAGAAGGATATTCCAGGCCTTATGGATATGATTCAAATAATCAAGATGAAAATCCAAGTCAAGAAAGGAAAGTGCAATCTCAGATTTAGATCCAGATTGATCTGGACAATCCAATAATTCAAGAGGTAAGTGCAGATGATAAGGAACAAGTTTAAGAAATCGTAGTTCAAACAATTCCCAAAACTCCCAGGTATGTAAGGCTGAATCATCCTGAAGATCAAATCATAGGAGGTAAGAGTAAAGGTGTTCGAACTAGGAGAAAAATTTCTGAAGATCAAGAGGAGATTTGTTTGATTTCAAATATTGAACCTAAATTAGTAAGTGAAGCCTGCAATGATGAAAACTAGGTTAAAACAATGAAAGAAGAATTGATGCAAATTGAAAAGAATCACACTTGGGATCTTGTTCCTAGACCTAACGACAAAAATGTGATTTGAACCAAAAGGGTATTTCAGAATAAACTAAATAAAGATGATGAGGTTGTAAGAAACAAGGCAAGGTTGGTGTGTAAATTCTATTCTCAAGTGGACGGAATTGATTTTGAAGAAACCTTTGCTCCAGTGGCAAGAATAGAGGTAGTCAAATTATTTCTTGCTTTTGCTTCTTTCCAGGATTTTAAAGTTTATCAGATGGATGTCAAATTAACATTCCTAAATGGAGAGTTGGAGGAAAAAGTCTACATTGAGAAACTAGAAGGTTTCAGCTATCTGATCAGAGAGATATGGTTTGCAGACTAAGAAAAGCATTATATGGACTCAAGCAAGCCCCAAGAGCCTGGTATACAAGATTGGATAAGCATTTGCTTAAGCTAGGATTCAGCAAAGGTACTGTTGATAGTAATTTGTACTTCAAGATTAATCATGAGGACATTCTAATTGTTGAATCCTTCGTTGATGATATTATTTTTTGTGGAAATGATTGTATGTACAAATGAGTTGCTAATCAAATGAAAAGTGAGTTTGAGATGTCAATATTTGGTGAGATGAATTTCTTCTTAGGTCTGTAAATTGTTCAGTCAGATAAAGGTATCTTCATATCTCAGTTCAAGTATATGAAAGAATTGTTGAAGAAGTTTGGAATGGAAGATTCAAAGCTAGTAGATACACCTATGGTAACCGGATGCAAGCTAAGCAAAGATGATGACTCCCCCAAGGCAAATTAGAAAATGTATAGATCAATGATTGGAGGATTGCTCTATCTGACTCAGACCAGACCTGACATCATGAATGTAGTTGGACTTGTTGCCAAATTTCAAGATGATCTAAAAGAATCCCATGTTGTGGCATTCAAAAGAATTTTTAGATATCTCAAGGGGACAATTGATTATGGAATGTGGTATCTAAAGGACAATGACTTCACTCTTCATGCATATATAGATGTTGATTGGGCAGGAGATGTGGATGATAGAAAAAGTACTAGTGGTGGTGCATTCTTCTTGGGAAGAAGATTGGTCTCTTGGATGAGCAAAAAGCAAGAGGCAATATCTTTGTCTACTATAGAGGCAAAGTATATAGCTACAGCAAATAATTGTACTCAAGTTCTATGGATGAAACAAATGTTGAAGGACATTAGAATTGTGTTTAAGGAGCCAATCACAATTTTTTTTGTGATAATTCAAGTTATGTAAGAATTTCAAAGAATCTGGTATTGCACTCAAAGACAAAACATATATCTAGCAAGTTTCACTTCTTGAGAGAGAAAGTAAATGAGAATGAAGTCAAGTTGGAGTTTGTGTCTTCCAAAGATCAGATTGCGGATATCTTCACTAAGCCTCTTCCCAAGGATACTTTTGAGTATCTCAGAGAAAAGTTAGGGGTTATTACCACTCCTGATAAGAACTAAGATGCACTAAGGTGCATCAGTGTGGTGGAATTCACATTCATATCTTGTGATCCAGGTTGATGTTAAGAAGATACTACTCAAGGGGGACTAGTCAGTATGCAAATTTTGGATCAGCTTGAAGCAAAAAGGGAGAAAAGACAGAAAATATGTGCCCTTTTCCATTAATATCAGAGGGGGAAAGAAATCATGTGAAAAACTAGTTGCTAATGAAAGAGGGAGAAGTAAAGAAAGTAATTACAGAAGAGGGGAGAAGTTCTTGTTGTGATGGTTGAATCAGTTTTTCACATCATATGTTTCCATCAATGACAAAGGAGGAGATTGTTGCAAATATGTGCCTAAGTAGTGTTGTGATTGATGTCAACATATTCTTGTTGTCATTGGTGTCAACTTTGCCTCATTTTGTTGCCTGTTCAAGAGACTGGAATGTTAAGGATATTGAGAAAATTAATGAAGATTCTATGTTCACGGACCATATGACTATGTAGATAATTGTCAGAGGTTACTCCAGTTAAGATTTGAGAAGTCCGCATGAAGATTTGAAGAAGTTATGGCCATCTGAGTAGAACCAGATTTTGCAGTGTTCAGAAGAGAAAGAGTGACAGTAAGTTGGTCCAGATTACTCCGCAGTAAAATATTATGGTCTATGGATCTAAAGGCATGTTTTGGAAGTTAGTGTGTATCATCAACTCTAGTGGTTCGTGGTTTGCAGGTCCACAAGCTATCTTTCCAGTTTGATAGTCATGGCAGACAGTGTTCTTAAGGTTTCAGAGGAAGATACAAATGATTCTAGTTATTTGGTATAGAGGGGATGTTATTGCTGAATTTAATGTGCTTGTGGAGGTCTCTAGATCATTTGGCTACTATGTTGGAGGTCTGCATTGAAGTTTGAGCTTGTTATTAAATATTTCTTCTTTGAGGTTGTTGTTCTTCTCAGTCTTGGCCGACCAGATGATCCTAGCATGTTGTGGATGATCTAAGAGCATTTTTATGAAGTGTGGTGTGTTTGTGGAGGAAGATTCAAGTCTCATCTATGTTTGGTTGACAGTGTATTGATTTGCGTCAAGTCTAGCTGACCTTGTTGATCATTCCAAGGTTGATGAAGTGTACAAATACTTGTTGAAGATTTGTTGAAAATTATCCTTGTGCAAAATGAATTAAATCCAAAAAAGGATCAGACGCAGAGCAGAGAAGAAGAGGAGTGAAAGTAGTATAGAGTGAAGAGTCAGTAAAGAAGATTTTGGAGATAGAAGCAGAGGTTTTTGTGAGCATCAAATGAAGCTGAATCATACATGAAAAGATGCTAATTATTAGTTAGTTCTTTCTATGTCAAACACAAATTTCTTGTATGCAGTGAGCCTCTCCTTTGAGTAGTGAGCTCTAGGTAGTGAGCCCGAAAGTAAGTGTCTTCCCATTCTTTTAAGTACTTTTAACAAGGGACAAATCTTGTGGGCTAACACCCACCATGGTTTTTCCCTTAACTAGGTTTCCACGTCAAAAATCTTTGTGTCAAATATGTTTCTTATGTTTTTGTCTATGTGTTGATGTTATATACTTTATTATTTGCATCATTAATCAATCTACCAATGGTGAAAGAATATTAAAACAAAAGAAAAGATTAATTTTGGGGACAACTGACTCACCCCCCCTCTCAGTTGTTCAGGATAATTCCAACAGAAAGGAATAAACTAAATAACATAAATAAAGAGATAAAAGAAAAAAGTCTACAAAACTAGCATGCAGTTGAAATCTATTCCTCTAGACGTAAAATGTGCAAGGAAAACCAAGGAAAGTAGGGGTTGCTTGGTGGTTTTTCTTTAGTTCAAACCCCTCTTTTGATATTTCCACCTCTACAAATAGTCAATGTTGGAAACGATTGAAAACAAGTGTGTGCTATTATCCTCTGGGTGCATCTAGATAAATAACATCAGTGACAATGCTACAAAATGAGAATATATAAAATAATCTACTCAAACAAGAACAAACTAATGTGCTATTGGAAGAGAGGAAATGAGGTAACCTACACAATGCCAAAAACACATCAATAGATTACACAAAGTGAATAAATAAAGAGGACAAGGTGGGGCTTAATCACCTTACAAAATGTGAAGATAAAAGCTACCTAGCTAGAAATGGAGCCCAAAGAAGAGCCTAGTAGCAAGTAGTGGTTTGAAGAAACTCTGTGAACATAGTAAAATCCACAAGAAGATTACATAAGATTGAATGATCTAAATAGAATTTTCTATATGATGTTAGAGAGTTAAGAAAGTTTACAAGAATGCTAATAGATTGATGGGAAGAATAATAGAGATGCAAAGAGCTTCACAATTTTTTACTAGAGATTGCAAGAGAGAGCCAATAGATTGTTTAAAATGAGGAACTTGGAGGGAAAAAGGAATGGTTGGTTAAAGAAAGCCATTTGAAGGTGCAGAGCTCTTATACAAAATCTCTCACATCATAGGAGATGGTAAGTAATTTTAAGGAAATAGTCACTTGATGCCACATAGGCTCGGGATGCTAGCACATTGCACGGATATTTGCACTAAGTGCTAGTGTTTGAGTGACATCAACTTTTGATTTCACAAAATACCTTAGGATAGTGAAAGAATTAAGGCATTTAAACAAAATTTGGTAAAAATAAGCACATGGGATAAAACATAACTTGAACATAGCATTTGTGGGTTAGGAAAAAGGTTAAGGAAAGGATAAAAAATGAACTTAAAACATATTAGAGGATTGGACACCAAATTGAGTGAAAAATGTAATGTGATGTAACATACACCCCCAGTATATGTTTTGGTCTATGTTTTTTTTTTGTGTTTTTGTTGTTTTGCTATTTAGAGTTTTATGCAATTTTCATGCATGTGTGTTTTTGCATGAAATACATATAAAATGAATAGTATACTGAAAACTCAGAAAAACTAAAAGAGATATCAACAAAATAAGAAAGACCTAGACTGTATTCAACCAAGATATGAAATATGGTAACATACCTAGATCAAGATTTAGAACTTCATCCAGATGTTGTAGCTAGACCAACAACAAAGCCTACAGTAATATGTTCACCACTCCAACAAATGAAAAGATATTGTAATACAATTATAAAGGAATGATCTGCAATCTTTAGGTGCCCAAGATAGGATAGATAGATGCCTCCAAATCATTAGTTTTGACTCCTTGGAACCCCCACATCAATGCTGCAAAATGTACAGCCTCCTTTGTAATTTGCACCAGCAGCAAACACCCTAAATCTACCTCAAATACTCTCAACTAGTCTGATATTGTTTGCAGAAGCATAATGACTCCTTGGAGAAGCAAATAAACACAAAAAACCCAACAAAGAATACTCAAATCTCCTCCTAGATAGTACGGCCTCCTGCAGATGTGGTACAACCTTCAAAACTTGGCAAATCTTCCCTTCAACTAATCATCAATGGTTGCACATTCATTTCTCATTGAACAACTCCATTCTAATGCTCTAATCTTCCCAAAATGATCCACTGAAAAGCACAAATGAGACCTTTGTATGAAGCCTCCACAAATCCTCTCCTGATATGATCTCTCACGCATGAGGAAAGGGATCAATGCCAGGATTTTTGTCCCAACACCATCAAGAAAAACCCTAGAGCCAAGCTCGAACCCAAAGAACAATCAAACTCACAAGTGAGAGTAGAATCCAATAATCTTCGCATAACAAATGAAGTCACTTTTTGGTCCTTTTGTTGGTCTCTTCCCCAATGCCCAAGAGGGATTTACTTTTTATTATTTTAAATTACCACTCAACCCCTTATCACTCCATGAGGGGTGTCCATCCCTAGGAATCCAACTTTAAGTTATAACATCACTTTATAAAATAACTTAACTTTATAACTTAAAGTCACTTTGAGGTCTCATAAAATAATATAAGTTAAATGTTTAATTTGACTTATATTATATTTATTTGAGCTCTAGTCACATCGAGACCATGAATTATGTGCAAAGGACCTCAACAACTGCCCTATTGAAAATGGCAAATGCATGGCACCTGAGTTACTATAAATAGTAAGTCCCTTGAAATGACCCCCTAAACATCTCTATTAGCTTACAGGAGTCTACTCATAGGCTAATCCATGTCCACTGATCCAACGGGCTAGATGGGGGACATTATAGTCCACCCTCCCCAAGATTACTTGTCCTCAAGAAACCTCAGCTCAGGATGTTGCAATATTTGCTCACTCTCCCAAGTGGCATCCTCAACTGGTAAATTCTTCCACTTAACCAGGTACTATCTAATGACCTATTTGCTCAAATTGCTTTCTCGGGTGTCTATGATAGCCTCTGGTACTAGAATTAACTTCCCCTCCTCATCCAACAGTGGAAGCTCTACTAAAGGAATTGCATTGTGGCCAAGAACTTTCTTCAACCTGGAAACATGAAACACATTATGCACTTCGCTATCTACTGGCAATTCAAGCTCATATGCCACCACTTTTCCCACTTTTCTAATAATCCTGAATGGGCCATAAAACCTGGGTTTCAAATTTCCTACTCCACTCTTCTTGAGAGTGGGATGTCTATAGGGTTGGAGCCTCAAATACACCATGTCTCAAACATCAAAACTCCTTTCCACTTAGTGTTGATAAACATAAAGCTTCTATTGGTTCTATGCCTACTGTATATTCTACTTGAGCTCCTTCACTATGTCTTGGTTCTCTTGCAAAAGATCTTTTTCCTTAGGCACCTGACTGTCACCAAGTAGGAGATCTATGAACCATGGGGCATCATAACCATATAGTGCCCTAAAAGAAGTCATCTAGATAGACATGTGAAATGTGGTATTATAGTAGTACTCCCCCAAGTGCAACCATCTGATCCATGCCTTATGCTGACCTGAAACATAATTATGGAGATACCCCTCCAACCACTTGTTCACCACCTCTAATTGGCCATCTATCCGCGGGTGGTAACTGGTACTAGGAGTCAACTCAGTACCACAAAGTTTGAATAGCTCCTGCTAGAATAGACTTAGGAATTTACTATCCCTGTCACTGAATATAGTCTTTGGTATCCCGTGAATCCTAAATATCTCCCTAAAGAACAAATCAGCCACCTGAGCAGTTGTATAAGTTGCTGAAATGGTGAAGAAGTGTGCAAATTTTGTAACTCTATCGACTACCACATAAATACAGTCCTTCCCCTACACCTTTGGCAACCTCATGATGAAGTCCATGGAGATGCATTCCCATTTTTGGTTGGGAATAGGCAATGGCTGTAATAAACCTACTGGGTAAGTATTCTCATGCTTATTCTGTTGGCAAATGGGACACTCACAAACATACTTCAGTACCTCCTCCTTAATCCCTTTCCGTGTGAACCTCTCCCAAATTTATCTGTAAGTTTTCAAAAATCTAGGATGGCCAGCCATTGGAGTATCATGGAAAGTTCTTATCACCTTATGCTTGAACTAAGAATTGGGCACCAAAAATATCCTATCTTTGTATATGATTAAATCATTCACCATAGAATATCTATCGTCCCTGATAGTGCCCTCAATGAATCATGTTGCCCAAGACTCTTTGGCATACTCTTCTACAATCAACTCCCTCCAATTAGTAGATATCTCTCCAACTAAACACAAGTGAGGTCTCCTTGATAATACATATGCAACTGCATTCCTCTTCTTCTTTACATACTCAATGTCAAATTCATATGCCTAGCGCCTACTAATCCACTTCTACTGTCTATCATTGAAATCCTTCTAGTTCATAAAATATTTTATGTTGTTATGATTTGTTTTGATGAACTTCCCACCTAACAGATAAGGTCTGAATTTGGCCAATGCATGCATTATGGCCAACATCTCTCAGTCATACACCGAGTAACTCCTATCAATAGCCTGAAGTTTCCTACTCTTAATTGTTATAGGGTGTTTCTCCTACATAAGCACTACCCCCTATCCCCTCTCATGATGCATCACATTCTAGCTCAAATGGCTTAGAGAAGTTGGGGAATGCCAACATAGGGCAAGTAGACATTAAGTGCTTGAAATGATCAAAGCACTGCTGATCTTTGTCATTCCACTCAAAGGCTCCCTTCTTTGTCAAGTCTGTCAATGGTGCAACTATCTAAGAGAAACCTTTTACAAACCTCCTATAAAACTTGCAAAGTCCAAAGAATCCCTTAAGTTGTGTGAGGTTTGTAGGTGGGGGCCAATCAACAATTGCCTTTTTTCTTTTTTGGATCTACCCTAACACCATCAACACTGATAATGTGGCCTAGATAAAGTAGATAAATCATACCAAAGTTGCACTTCGACTCTTTGGCATAAAGGGACTCACTTTCTAGTATACTCAACACCTCCTCCAGATGTTTGATGTGATCCTCCCAAGTCCTGCTCAAAATCAGTATATCATCAAAGAAGATCAACACAAACTTCCTAAGCTGATGCCTAAATATCTAATTCATGCAACTTTAGAAAGTAGTAGGGGCATTGGTCAATCCAAACAGCATCACAAGAAATTCAACGTGGCCGTAATGACACCTGAAGGAAGTCTTCTCTATGTACTCTACCCTCATACAGATGTAGTGGTATCCTGACCTCAAATCATTTTTTAACAAATAACAGGCTCCATGCAGCTCATCTATCAGCTCATTAGTCCTCAGAATAGGATACCTATTCTTAATGGTTTTTTTATTTAGTGCCTTGTATTCAATACACATCTTGATCGTACCATCCTTCTTAACCAAGAGCACTATAGAAGTAAGGGGACTCTTACTAGGTTGAATGTGTCCTATCTCCAACAAATCCTTGATGGTCTTCTATATCTCATCCTTCAGTCTCTTAGGATGACAATAGGTGGTATATCTCCAAACACCTTCCCATGCTTGGACAAGAGCTTCTAAATATCAGGATGATAACTGCCCTTCTGTTGTGGTGGGGATTCTAGCATAATGAGGCACTCTACTACCCATTCTACCTGGTCATGTCACAATAACCTCTCCATTCTCTTCAGTGACACCACTCATGGTCCACCATCTCACAATCCTCTAAGACATATTTTCTTTCCCTTAAATTCAAATTTCATCTCAATTTTTTGCACATTCATGGTGAACTCTCCTAGCTGGCTCGTCCAATGCATGCCAAGTACAACATCTGTATCCCCAATGCCAACAACATAAAAATCATCCACCAACTCATACTTACCCATGATGATCTTCAATCCTTATATTTTCCTACTACACTACATCATGAACCAGTCGGCTACCATCACTTTGAAGCCTTCAAATTCTTATACCTTCAATCCCCATTGAGCTACCAACCCCTTGTCAATAAAATTATGTGTGGCTCCTGTATCAATGAGGGTGATGATACACTAGCCACCGAGTACACCACACACCCTAGAAGAAACAACCTTCTGAAAACTAGAAAGTTGAGCAAGAGTACCACCACTACAAACATTGTGTTGTGATGCTCTCTCATCTTCATTATGCTCATGGTCAAAAGGCTAATCTAAGTTTGAATCAAATGCCTCTAATTGTGTCTCCTTGGATGACTAGTACTCAATCAGCTTGGCCTTTGCCATGTGTGGGCACTTATGTGAGGGATCCCATGGCTCTTTGCAATGAAAGCAAAGTATTTTCCTCTTGTATTTGTTGAGCTAGTCATCTGTCAACCTGTTTGATTTATCTATAGACTACTCAACACCTCTTTAGAAGGGTCTCCTATCCTTCTCCTTATCCCTCATGTGTGGGAAGCCCTTAGGCTGAAATTTATTCCGCCACACTAATGACTCCATATCTTGGGTCTTTTTCATGGCCTCCTCTAGTGATGCAGGTTCAAAGCCCTTAACCCAACCATGTCATGGGTCTGATAATCCATCAATGAATAAAATAACCATCCTACAGTCTGAAATATCTAGGACCATAATAGACAGGTCCTAGAACTCTGATATATAGAAGTCTAATGATCCACTCTGCCTCAGCTATGCTAACTCCTTAAATTGCAATTCTGGGTCTTTTTTATCAAACCTGTCGATCAGTCTAGTAGTGAACTCAACATATGAAGTGATTTGATCATGACCAAGTGTGACCTTCTCGTTACTCCACCATTTATGTGCAGTCCCCTCCAAGTGTAAAGATGCATAGATAATGGCATCCTCCTCTGGCATGGGATTGATCTATAAGTAGATGTCTAATTTTTGGACCCAAGCTCTCACAGTGGTCTTTATCGAACCATCAAAGTATGCAAGTGTCATTTTACTCACTTTCTTCTGCAACTCTTAGTTCTGTGGTCTGCCTCCTGTGCAAGGTCTATTCCTTATCCTAATGTCAGAGTACTCAAAAAATATCATCTCAGCCCTAAACTCTACACTGGATGCTCTACAATCCCTCAGGATCTTATCTTGCAACTTAGCCTATGTGCGGTCATGTTTAGGAACTTGGTTCCTGCATACAAAAGTTAGGATGCCAAGTCTGTCACCAGATGTAAACTATGAAGCCCTCTGGTGGGTGAGTGAAGCCTCACCCTCATCATCCATGTACCTATGTTTGTCATCTTGATTTCTATCCCCATTATTCCTATCTCCCTAGTTCCTGTCACCATTGTGCCTATCACCTCCATTATACCTGTTTCTATCATCGCCATTGTTCCTATTCCTTTCAACACCATTATTCTTGTTCATATCACGATGATTGTAGTTATTGTACCTATTATTTCTTCAATCCCAAGGAGTCAACTACTCATGTATATGTGCTATCTCAGCCTGTGATTCTCTCAACTCCTCCCATGACTCCCTCATCTCTCTCTCCATAGATAACTGACTCCTAGTTAATGTGTTTAGAATCTCATGCATACTAGGCTCCTCATTTTCCCTGTCACCCATCTCTCCTGCAAGTTCTGTAACTAGTGGTAGTTCACCTGAAAATGGATCCTCTAAGTGTGCTTCTCCCTCCTATACTAATTGCAGATTTTGTATCTCTGGTTGTGACCTGTTCCTTCTCAAACTATAATGGTGTGTCAGTGACTACACATGATACATAACTCACTACATGTCTATTTTTGGAACACAGGATGGAAAGATCTTCTACTCTGATTCCACTGTAATATACACCCCTGGTATATATTTTGTTATGTGTATTTTGTTGTGCTTTTGTTGTTTAGGGTTTTATGGGGTTTTCTTGCATGTGTGTTTTTGCATGAAATACATATAAAATGAACAATATACTGAAAACCCAAAAAAACTAAAAGAGATATCAACAAAATAACAATGATCCAGATTGTATTCAACCAAGATATGAATTATGGTAACATACCCATATCATGATTTACAACTTCATCTGGATGTTATAGCTAGACCAACAACAAAGCCCACAATAATATGCTCACTATTCCAAGAAATGAAAAGATAAATTGCAATGCAATTACAAAGCAATGATCTGTAGTCTTTAGGTGCCCAAGATAGGATAGATAGATGCCTCCAAATCATTATTTTTGACTCCTTGGAACCCCCATGTTAATGCTGAAACATGTACGACCTCCTTAGTAATTCACACTAGCAGCAAACACCTTAAATCTACCTCAAATACTCTCAACTAGTTTGATATTGTTTGCAAAAGCAGAACTACTACTTGGAGAAGGAAATAAGTGCAAAAAACCCAACAAAGAATACTCAAATCTCGTCCTAGATAGTACGGCCTCCTGCAGATGTGGCATGACCTGTAGGGAAGTGTACATCCTTCAAGATAAAGTATCAAATAACCTTCAAAACTCTGCAAATCTACCCTTCAATTAATCATCAATGGCTGCACATCCGTTTCTCATTGAACAACTTCATTATAATGCTCCAATCTAGCCAAAATGATAAACTGAAAAGCACAAATGAGACCTCTATATGAAGCCTACACAAATCCTCTCCTAATATGACCTCTCATGCATGAGGAAAGGGATTAATGCCAGGTTTTCATCCCAAAACTCTAAAGTAAAACCCTAGAGGCAAGCTCAAAGCCAAAGCATAATCAAACTCACAAGTGAGTAAAATCCAATAAGCATCGCATAACAAATGAAGTCACTTTTTGGTCCTTTTTTTCTCTCCTCCCCAATGCCCAAGAGGGATTTATTTTTATTATTTTAAATTACCACTCAACCCCTTATCACTCAATGAGGGGCGCCTATCCCTAGGAATCCAACTTTAAGTTGTAACATCACTTTATAAAATAACTTAACTTTATAACTGAATGTCACTTTGAGGTCTCATAAAATAATATAAGTTAAAAATTTAATTTGACTTATATTATATCGATTTGAGATCTAGTCACATCAAGACCATGAATTATGTACAAAGGACCTCCACAACTGCCCTACTAAAAATGGCAAGTTCCCGACACCTGACTTCCTATAAATAGTAAGTCCCCTGAAATGACCCCCTAAACATCTCCATTATCCTATGAGAGTCAAGTCATAGGCTAATCCCTATCCACTGATCCAATGGACTAGATAGGGGACATTACATGTGAAATCGCAAGGGTATACAATTTTCTACGTTACACTATATACATGCATAAACACTCAATTTTAATTCTAATTTAGGAACTATTTTATTTATATTTTATTTTTGTATATAGATTTTAATTTTACTTTTTAAAAGCCACCATTCATTATTTTTGTAATATTTTTATTTTATTTTTACGTTGAAAAGTGTTGTAAATATTATATACTTATATGTTACTTTTTAATAGTTTCATTTGTAATCATTAATATATATTTGAAAATTTTAGAGTTTTAGGTTTTTCCTAGACTATATTTTGATTTTCTTTAAAGAAAAAGGTACACAATACACCCCTAATAGATTAATAGAAAAAACACACATTTTTAGTTGAGAGAACAAAGTACAACATAAAGTTGTGATACAAAAAATTAGGTGCCACACATTTGAAGGAGGTTGTGGAAACAGAAACAAAATAAACACACTTTGAAAACCATGGTCAACCTTCAGACATTCTTAATTGAGGTAGGAGTTAGTCCTCTCAAACATGGGGGGAAAAATAGATGGAAGGAAGAGTAACGATAACACCATAAGGGCGGAGACAAAACCATACCAGTATAGTGTAATTGCAAGAACCTCAAGGCATTAAATATTTCCCTTGCTTTGTCATCTATTCCAATGGCGAGTTGAAAATAGTGAATCTCTAGGGCACAGTGCAGGGTGTTGATGCAACTAGAGGGAAAACCAACCACTAAGAGGTGCATCTCCATTAGACATATTGTACCCATCAAGCACAACTTTCCACTTGTCTATGTTGAGCAAGTACTCCTATATGAAGCTGAAGCTAATTGGTGTAACAAAATCTGTATCCTAGGAGAGATCCATAATGTTGGAAAGGAAAATGGAGGCCATGTTGGAGTATCTAAGCAACCCAGAGGAGACTTTAAGCAAGGAATCGTTGATGACGATTCTGACCACAAACTCTGCATGGGGGTAGTCTATATCAAATACCTATCATAACTTCACCCAATCATAGATGCCATGTTCCATAGGCTCCTAGTCCATTGGAAGGAGAGAGATGTGGAAATTCGTGAGCCAATTGTATGAAGATGTTGCCATGAAATGTCATCTATGTAAGGAAGTTAAAGTAGCAGAAACAACTTCCTACGCTAATCTTGAGGAGAGATATTATGCAAAAAAATTTAAAAACTGATCTAATAGTTACATAAATTCTAGAAACACATTCAAAGCATGAAATAAATAATAAAACACAAAACACCAGATATACGTGGGGAAAACCCTTTTGGGTGAAAATCCCACACTCCAAAACCCTGCTCAATGTATTCCAAATCCAACAACAAGATTACATGTACACTTGTAGAGCAAGTATATTATAGGAGTATTACTAGTAATCAACTCTAAAAGAATTATGGAAATATTCTCACAACATAACAATACCTGCAAACTCAACGGGCATAAACTACTGCTCAAGCCTCCAATTTATAGACTTCTAGCTATACAAGAAATCATTTATTGTTTACAAAACCATGTGTGAAACTTATCAACCAAGATTCCGGTCTAAAAATAAGCTCTCACGTCCAAAATGATATCCCCTATTTTGACCCTTACAGTTGTCATAGAATATGTCATAATACCTCTAAAAATAGTCCTTCCATGATATACTACCATGTGGGCATCTTTTGACACCTAATATTTCAATTTTCAAGGCATTGACATGTGGAAAAAGTACCAATTAAGAATTCAAACGCCCCTACATTATTTTGGAGCTAAATAAAAAATAATAACTAACTGTGGAAAATATTAAATACAAAATAATGATACGGGAAATATGCAAGGTTGAGACACCTCATTTCCCAACATTCTCCCACTTATTGAATACCTTGCAAGAGTCAGGGGAATAACACCATCATGGATCAATTGTTAGGGTCCAAAAGTCCCATAGACTCAAAACACCACCTAAATTTTTTTGTACTCATGGGCTTAGTTAATGCATCTACAACATTCACCACTGTCTCTACCTTTTCCAGCTTCACCCTACCATCCTTGACCATATCTGTCATGAAGTGATACTAAACATCAATGTGTTTGGTCTTGGGATGAAAAATCATGTTCTTTGTAAGGCAGATTACACTCTGACTGTCACAATAAACTGTAACTACACACTATTTCAATCCAATATTTGAAAACAAATGCCTCAGCCAAATGGCTTCTTTACATGCATGAGTAGCTTCCGTATACTCTGCCTCTACAATGGACAAAGCAACCATAGCCTATCACTTGGTCATCCAACTGATTACACCACCATTAAGAGTAAATACATATACATTGGCAGACCTTTTGTTATCGACATCACCAGCCCAGTCTGAATCCACAAAACCACAAATACTCAAGGATTGTTGGTCTCCTGTACTATGAAAACATATAGAGTACTCTGTTGTACCCCGCAAATATCTAAAGACCCTCTTAACTACATCCCATTGCACTCTTCCAAGATTAGACATAAAATGAGAAAGAACTCACATTGCTTGGGCAATGTCTAGTCTTGTACAGATCATAGCATACATTAAGCTTCCAACTACACTTTGGTAAGGTACTCTGCTCATGTCTTCCATCTCTGATGGGGATGTAGGACATTACAAAATAGAGAGCTTTTTTCCCAATGTAACAAGAGTGACACAAAGTGGTTTACAATCCTACATGTTAAACCTTTGCAAAACTCAACAAACATACTTACTCTAGCCAAGCCATAGCTTTCTACTCTCACAATCTCTTTTGATCTCCATCCCAAGTATGTGTTTTTCTACACCAAGATCTTTCATTTCAAATTTCACAAAGAGCTTAGATTTCAATTCTACAATCAAACCTTTACCTTTCCTAAAAAACAACATGTCATCAACATATAAAGAAATCACTAGGAAACAACCACCATTAGATTTAAAATATACATAGTGATCAAATTTAGACTACACAAATCCCAAACTCAACACATAAGTATCAAACTTTTGGTACCACATTCTAGGACCTTGTTTAAATACATACATAGATTTCTTTAACTTACAAACCAACTTGCATACAATCATCACAAACAACAATTCATTAAAACATAAATTAAAATTAATTCCATGCCTTGGTTTTCCAAGTTAGGATCAGCCCATGAGATTTTCAGCCACATTTTCCTCTAGCCCCATTTCCCTCTTCAAAATCTATCAATCCAAAAAGATTACAACAATCCCCAAATCTAGAAAGATTCGGTTACATAAAAACTATAGCATAGTTTTCTTTTTCAGAGAACATGAAAAATGAGTCACTTTCCCCCTTTTTATTAAAACTTTTCCCCAAACTCTTCACATTTCTTCTCATAAAATAAAATAAATAACATGATAAAAGAAAACTATATATTTCCACATAACCCCTTTTTTAAAAATAATTAATAAAACAAATAATTGAGCATTATAGGTATGTTTCCATTCTTCAAGAATCTGGGCCACTCTACCTATAATACATCTTAATAAAACATTAGTACACTTAAAATATCTTATAGCTGAAGAAATCTTAATCATTGAATGACCATTCCAACAATCATTAATCTACAATAATATTCCTATTTACGAATTTCAAACATAAATAATCTATACTTCATAACCATTTATTTTGATAACTAAACTTATTGTTTTCTTTTAGATAAATAATTAAATATCTATTAAATATATAAAACATTTAGTTTCCCATAGTCAAAACAACAACAACAATAATAATAATATCCATTATTCAATATCAATCAAAACTATTACACAAATACACACACCAAAATATACTGTCAACTAAATATCTAAAACAATGGACCCTCTTTTCCAGCTGAATTAATAAAAAACAATATTAGCTAATAGAAGTAACTCAATCTACTCTATTCTTTATAGGAAATGTTGAAAATAATGCTATTCTTTTATGAATTACTTGTTCTAAATTTATGAGCAACATAGATATGGTTATATTTATAAAAATTGTATACTAAGATGATTTTTCTTTTGAAGGTGAGCGAAATCAAATTTGAGACATGATTTTGAAGGTGATGTTGTAGAAAGAGGTCGACGCCCCCCCACTTTAGGTGAATTGTTACGGAAAATTATTTGTTTCAAATAGTTGATTAAATAAAGTTAAGAATTTTTTTTATATCTAATCCTACTTGTTTGATCTTTTAGGATTTATATCTCTTAGGTGACTACAGTTGATGAATTGTACATCTACTTCCAAGGTGACAATGTAATTATTGCAGTCATCAAATGTTAAACCTAATTCAAAAATTTGAATAAAATTCTTTAAATTATATCACCGTATTTAGACATATGTTCTCTATTGTTAATTTGTTTACACAAATTTTCATGTTTAGTTTTTGGTAGAACAATTTTTCCTTGCTCATTAATCCAAAAAAAGTATTACTAAAAGTGAGTGTTTTCTCTTATTATAAATTAATTATTTAATTGGTCTATTTCAATTTATTAATTTTTAGATTACTATTGTTAACTCTATAGAGGGCATTACATCAGCAACATATAAAGAAATTGCCAGGAAACAATTGAGTAAATGCAAGAAGTTGTGTCCACTTAAGGTGGAAGTTTTGGAGTTAGAAAAAAATCCGAAATCGGGTAACTAAAAATGGGATCCCGTTTTGGGTCACGATCCTGAGCCTAAAATCCAAAACAGGATCCCGAACCTAGAACCAAAAAATGGGATCCCGTTTTGAAAAAGTATTATTTTTTTTAAAAAATGGCAGAGACCCCATTTTTCCTAGCGACAGGCGACAAGCGATAGCTGAGAACGGGATCCCAAGTTAAAACGGGATCCCGTTTTGGGTCACGATCCTGAGCCTAAAATCCAAAACGAGATCCTGAACCTAGAACCAAAAAATAGGATCCTATTTTGAAAAAGTATTAAATTTAAAAAAAAATGGCAAAGACCCCATTTTTCCCAGTGACAGGCGACAGGCAACAGCTGAGAACAGGATCCCGAGTTGAGTCACCATCAAAATAGCAGGTAAGTGGATTTTTCCACTTCTACAATTTAGCAATCAATCATTTGAAATTTCCCTTGTTTTTTTTTGTGTAAAATACAATCAAAATTTAAATTGTAAACTGTTATTTAGGGTTTCTGTTTATGAAATGAATAGCTATTTTTTGACATTTTAGTTTTAAAATACAATTGAAATTTTGAAAGACTATATCATATAAAAGGATAGAATTTGAACAAACTATCAAAATTTTGTTTAAATTTAAGAATTGAATAGCTGTATTTAGACATTTTAGCTGTAAAATACAATTGAAATTTTGAAAATTTTGTATCATATGAAAGGAGAGATTTTGAACAAATTGTCAAAATTTGATTTCAATTTAAGTGTTGAATAGCTATATTTAGACATTTTAGCTGTAAAATACAATTGAAATTTTGAAACGAATGTATCATATGAAAGGAGAGATTTTGAACAAACTGTCAAAAATTATATAGCATTGGGATGATATATATATTTGGTTTTTATAAAATTTACTTATATCAATGTATACATCATTGTATTTTAAAGGCATTATTGAATAGGTAACTATCATGTAAAACAATTACAACAAACCATAATAAAACCTTTATCACGTCCTTCATAATCAAACCTTTAGAGACAACCAACTAATCAAGAATTGAGAAGATTTTACAATTTTTGTGATAGCTGACTAATCAAGAATGAAATCAAGCTAGCAAATGTAACTTTAGAGACACTTGTAGCTGTCCCCACTAGCTAGGTTATGCCCCTGGGATGAATATCGTGATGTTAATTGTGATACAAGCCTAACCTCATTGGTAATGCTTCCCCTAATCTTAATGACATTGATGTAGGCCCCACTCATGATCCTTACGAAGATCTTGCCACCACTAACCTCTTTCATGATAGGTCACTATCCTCACCATCTCCTTAGACCTATAATACCTTGAGCTTATCGATTGGGACCAACATGACCCTTTATGATTTGATGTTTTCCAAAATGACAAAGCCATCATGAAACTTATGAAGTGTCAAGACCACATCCCCATTGTAATCATAAGAAAGACTTTTCCACCATACTTAACACCTATGCTTATTTTGGAGAGCAAGAAGAACCCTTTAGTCCTAAGGCACCCTAGTAGGCAGAATAGCAACAAGATATAAGAAGAAACTTGTGATCGATTAAAATGATACAATAAAAATGGACACTTCCCAAGAGCTCCTCAATGATAAACTTCACCTTCCATTAGATACCACTCATATACAAGATGACTCCCCTCTCCTTGTTGAGGATGCTATAGACATCAACCTGTGAATAGAAGAGGACCCTAAACTCTCTAAGATAGTAGCTCCACTGGACCTTGACATCAAAGAAGGCATAACCATCACCCTTAAAGATTATGGTGATTTCTTCATGTGGTCATATGGTGATATGCCTTGAGACTCCATCTTTAAAGTCATGCATCATCTTGTGGTTCACCTCAATGCCAAACCTATTCAATAAAAGCTATGAAAAATGTACCCCCAAGTAGCCCTCTTGGTCAAAGAGAATTGTATAAACTCTTGGATGTGGGGTTCATTCAGACTATTACTTATCCTAAATGGGTCTCCAATGTGGTCTTAGTTAGTAAGAAAACTAAGGGAATTCATGTTTGCACTAACTTTTGAGACATAAAAAAAGGATACCCTAAAGATAACTTTTCTCTACCAAACATTGATATGATCGTGGATCTCATAGCCATATATATATAATGTTATCATTAATCTGGATATAATATCCCTTGAAACATTTGAGTTAGACATGGAGACACCTAGATTATGGAGAGGTCTATGTAAGAAAACACCTCCTGTAGACTCAACACAAACTTATCCCTCAACCCTCTAAATTGTGACTTCAACATCATTTGATTACCTTGGAACACACTATAGACAACTCTATACAAATTTGGCAAAAGATATTTTCTCCTAATAGAAACTTGTATATGTAGAAGTATCTACTACTACATAAGATTTGATATACTTCTTAAAAGGAAAGATTTGGGACTAACAACTAAATAGAAAACAATAATTTTGCAAATAGGAAATAGGAAACAAAATCGAGCTAGAACCATCTTGACTAATTTATCTTTTTCTAGCTAGATTGAATCCCTACAATCACAAGTTAAAAACAAAGCATCAAATTCTTCATTAAATTTAAATCACAAATCATCAGAATATATTCATCTTCATACTCAGATTAGTTAGGTAGGCAACTAGTAACTTCAATCCTATCTCCATTATCAAATTTGGTTGCCATAGGCAACTTTGCCAAATTTAGGTTTTCAGATCATGTGGGATGCACAAGATATCCACCTCAAGGTAGTTCTCCAAGTCTAGTTATAGTCTTGCAGATGTTCATTATGATTCTACCTAGGTGGTATGATAGTCCATTGGTTTCTATGACATCATTCAATAGCATAGATGCATCTATTCTAATTCATTTCTTTTGTCCAAAATGGTTGTGACAATAAAAAAGAAGCAAGTATTGAACTCATAATCAATAGGAAACACATGGTCATAATAGGAGGTCTTGAATTTGGTACCAATGATTGTGAGTTCCTTGTAGAATATGATGAACCTTTTGAACAAGAGAACCTTCTATCACCCTTCATCCTATTATAGGGATATGGGCCACACAACCTCTCCAAGTTGACCGTGCCAAACCCAAAGTCACAATCCTAAGAGGTTCCTAATTTCCTCCCAATGATCATGAGAACCTTGTAGATCATGATGCATATATTTTGAACAAGACTATCAAGTTCCTTCACAACAAGAATGTGCAAGTCCAAGTTACCCTTTTCACCAAGATTGAAAGTGTCCTTAAATCCTTATGTTACCTTTGACAAGGGGAACACCACTCTAGATTATGCATCTTATATGGGTATCCTTCATCATCATCCAATCAAATTCTTATCCAAGAGCCTACTAGTCCTATCCCAACACCACCATGTAATCCCAATCCTAATTCATTGGTCCATCCACCTTCTAATCCATCAATCCCTTCATTACCCTCACCACCACCTAATCCTAGACATTCACCCTTCATTGATATATATGTCTCTTTGATTATCTAGATAATGTAATTGAATCTCTAGAGGAGTCTTACATCTTAACAACAATTTCATTGTCCCTTTGTAGTTCATTGTCCCTCATGACAAGTTTGTTATTGGTTTAAGGCTATCTTAAAGGTCCATATAACAATCTAGGAATTTAATAACAATTAATGTTCAGTCCTTAATGGTCATGACAACATTATACAAGATACTAAAGTTCACATTCAATGATTTCCTCTTTCCTATAGAAAAATTAGCAAAATTGGAAAATTGGACCTAACTCCATAGAAAAATTAACAAAATTGAAACCTTGGACCTAACATATGATAACAAACCTTGAGAACAAATTTGAATTATGGTAGTCCTAATAGCCCTAGACTATTAAATTGATTTGTATATACTATTAAATTGATATTTCTTGTCTCCCTCACTATAAGAATCAAAATTTAGCTCTCAAATGAAAATCCCTTGATTTCAATTTGAAAATTGCATGTATTTGTATGTTTAATTCAAATTTATTTCTGAAAGTGTAATTTCTTGAAACATATGTATATAATTTATAATTTTTGAACATGTACATTATATGTTTATTTATAATTTATATATATTCTTGATTTAATTTTAAATTTGTATGTTTATATGTATATATGTAGGTTCATATCTATTTTTATATATATCATGAATCTGGATGATATTCACTTTGATGTTGATGACTTCCTCAATGCACAAGATGATCTGGCCCCACCCCCACCCCTAGCACCAGATGCCCCACCTCCATATGCCCCAGTGCCAGATGCCCCACCTCTAGATGCCCCAGCTCCAGATGCCCTAGCTCCAACCCCACCTCCACCCCCACCTCCACCCCCACCTAGAACTGACCAGGCTCACTTGCGAGCCATAATTAATGAAAATGTGGATTCCATACAAGAAAAATTGAATTCCATATGCAATGAACAATTCATGCCTCCTCACGTGGTACGTTTTGCATCTTTGATGCAAAACATTGTAGATTTTGTGAGGTCTATTGACTCAGACTTTGATGGATTCTAGAAATGGAGAGAGTAGAGGCGCCAATTTTATGCTGATGGCCTCTCCTATAAGACTATTTTGGATCTTAAAATCACAAAAGCTCAATTAGCACAATATTTTAGACATCCCATTACAAATGAACCTATTCCTACAAATAAGAAAAGAATATCAATCAGGTGGTGTAGGCATGAAGGAATGTCTACCAATTTTTGGGACAGATGGTGGATGGTGTTTGATTATCCACCTCATGCTAATTGTGAGGTTCCTTTATATTTTTTGAGAAAATTATATGCAGAGTTTGTTCTAAATAAAAAACCCAACTACTTTGATTTTAGATCATTCCAGGGTATTGGTGGTGGCATGCCACAACAGAGGTTGGGGGCACGGGTTGATCCCCAATGACCCGTGCCTATTCAACCTCTTATTGACCCTCCTATTGCTCCCATTCCTTTGCCCTTCTAGCATCATGCAGTGGTATCCACACTAGGCACATTAAGTACACTCTTAGGTAGCCTACATGAGCATACTTCTATGATGGTAGCTCAGGTTAGAGAACATGGAGGAGCTGATGATGGAAGTGGTCCTAGTACCACTCCACATGTGTCGATGCCTCATACATGCACGAGTTGCAATCATTTGTGTTATGGACCTTATCAGCCAGTTGCACCCACTTTAGCTACACATGCATCATCTGATAATGTGGGTGAATCATTTGTTGATTATCTATTTACTGAGGATCATCCCACTGATCATTTGACATAGGTATATATAGGTTATGTACACATGTTGAATTTATAACAACTTTTTAAGCACGTGTTTTTAATCAACATATAGATCAATTAAATGTAATATTTTAACAATCGAATTGTTTGGTGTAGATGATGGTAAAAGGGACCATTGATCAAATTAATTTTTCATCGACACATGTTCATCTTGGGCACCCAGTTGGGGTACATTTTGAATGATTTATATTTTAAATATTGAATTTATTTGTCTTGATATTAATTTGTAATTTAGTCTTGAATGTGTGTACATTAAATATTTATGAACTGGTTCAGACTTCTTCCACATTGAATGCTCCATCTTAGGGTGTCTCGAGCGCTCCTCCATCATTGGGCATCTCACAGGACACTTTTATCTAGTATGTATATTATTTTAAAAAACTATATATACTTAGATTTTTCTATTTTGATATATCACTGTATCTGAAAACGTGCATGTACTATTTAATATATATTAAAAATATGTCTATGTAGGTTGACACAACAATGAGGATGGGCATTGCAGCACACTTGGATAATCCAAGTTTATATCAGGAGTCGACTACATTTCAGGTTGTTCAAAAACATATAACATGTACACAAGCCAATTATATATATGTTCTAAAACCTAATTTGTACACACATGTGCTAACTTAGAAATGACCTTGTACAGGAGCTTGTTAGTGACACGTTTCATCAACACACAACACATGTAGAGCAAGAGGACAGAGGAGATGGGCAGCTTGATATGGTATAATTTAAAATTTAGATTATATTTAAATTCAATTCAATTAAATTTCTTGATAGATATATATGTTGACATGTGTTCAAAATTCTTTTTCTTTTATAGCTTGAGACATGTCATGTAGCTAAGCCTGTAGAGACAGGTCCTGGAATAGAGGATGCACAACAAGTTCCTCTTATGGTATAATAATTTAAATATGATATATAAATTATAAATTAAATTGAATTAAATCATTTTTAAAATCGTCTTGTACATCTAATTTCAACTTGAACTTTCTCTTGTATTAAATAGATTGATTCAAAACATGTAGAGATAGGTCCAGGTGCACCAGAGCATGCCTCTCAGCCTCACATGGTAATTTAATTATAATATGATAAAAAGTATAAATTTAAAAATTGTCATTAAATCATTTTTAATCATCTTACATCTGATTTCATCTAAATCTTTCTCTTCTACAGAGTGATTCAAGTCATCTGAGTAGTTCACATGGTGTGAAGAGGACTCTTGATTATAGAGATAGTATGTGATAGGTTATTGAACATGGGCTACATAATTTGACTATTTCATGGACTATGTTATATACTATTTTTCATCCAGACTATATATATATATATATATATATATATATATATATATATATATATATATATATATATATATATATATATATATATATATATATATATATATATATATATATATATATATATATATATATATATATATATATATATATATATATATATATATATTGTTGAACATGGACTTTATATTTTGAATGTATGGGACTTTGTATATTTTTTGAGTTCATGGACCTGGAGTTTATACAACCTGACCTTCCTCTATTTGTTCTTGTGTGGGTTATTTGGATAGACAATAAGTAGGCATTGTTTTCTTCTTGTGGATATTGTTGTTTTATTTAAATAGTCTATAATTATGGAAATCTTTTTTAAGGTTATATATTTGTTTAATCTTCCCCTTATGACTTTATATAAAGGAAGTTGTAAATTACTTTATATATTTGTACTCTTTTGTTTGGTTGAAAAGTATTTCATTTTAACAAATTTATGAGTAGTTCTTTCCAAAACTTGTATATGCAAAAAAACCACTTGAAAAAACATGTTTTGAACCTGTCTTAGTTGATTTGAATCCTAGGAGGATTAAAGGATGTCCAAACTTGTAATTTAGTGTGTTATGTTATAGAATTTGTAGTTCATATCCATACAAAACTCTAGATTAGTATGCAAATACATATTCAAGATGAGCATAAGACTTTTGTAATATAATTGTATTGGATGAAAGAAAAATTGTATAGTGTTATACATGCCACAATTTAATGGTATGAACTTCTCTATCTATACAAATTATCCAAACATATAAACATATAAACCCTAACAAGATATCCAAACATGATAAACTAATTAGAAGAATAATGTTGATGATGTGCAAAATTGATTCAACACTTGTTGATGCATATTTTGAAAGGGAACTTCTTCCCCCATGGAATTTTAACAATTTCAAACATGGTAAAAATTTAACATCTTAGACTAGATACTAATCTACAATACTTTAAGTTTTTAATCCCAATCTAATAGATTTTATAAGAAAATTGCAAAATAAAGGTGAGAAGGAGAAGCTACACTTCAATTGCTTTGTCTTGGTAAGATTTATTAGTGGAGCTTTGGCTACCCTTGTACCCCATTTCTTGATATCCTTCACTAGGGCTTCTAAGATTTGTCAGGTCTTTTCTTCACTCTAGAAAATATCAACAAATTAACACATCAATATTTTGAAATTTTCCAATACAAAAAATAAATAGTATCGACCTAACAATCTTACTATTTTATGGAACTAACTAAATAGTATCAACCTAAGCCCACACTAATATATCACATCATCTAAATAGTAAAAGGTCATGGCTCATTTAAGAATTTGATACACAAAATAGAACTTCCTCATAACTTTAGTCATAGTGATCGATAAGTTATATTTGTTTAATTTTAAAAAAATCTATATTTTTTTCTAGTCTAGGATTGTGTAGGAAAATAAACATAGGCTATAGTTATTTAGGTCTAATAGCACGCTTTTTAAATTTTATTAATTAGTTAAAATATAATAAATGAGTTGAGACTCATAAATGCAAATATAAACAAGGGGCTTAGAATAGCTTATCTCTCTTTGTAGATTTTATATGGTTGATGCTAGAGATTATTTCTTCTAAAATTTGCTTGATAATCAAGATCTAGATTATGCTATTGGATTAGAATTTATTTGACAATCATAGATTTTCTCATTACTTTTTGTTTACATTGGGAAGAGGACATATACATTTATTGACATATGTTAATTTCATATCATTGCTAACATAGAGAGGACATATACATGCATGATTCACATCATGGACATATAATAGTTCATCTTCATTATTGACCATGTCAAATATAAAGAAGAAATTTTAAGGATAGAATAAAGATGATAGGGTAATCCAGTTGGATTGAGAGGTATATGGTTATTGAAACATAGAAGTAACATAACTGCACGTAGGATGCACTGTGGTCCATTAACAACTTCAAATTGGCCATGTTAATTAACCTACAAAGATGCTAACTTTTTGGATGTCTTAAGGGGTCCTAATTTATGATGTCTTAAGGGGACATCTTAAGTTCTCAAAATTTGGTGAAGTTGACCAAAGCAACCCAATTTAACAATATAATAAAACCAAATTTAAAGTAAATTCAAAGTAGAAAAACATGTATATAATTTAACAAATAAAACATATAGAATAATAATTTTTACAAAACTTGTAGGGGAATGTAGCAGATCTTCACACCAACTCTAAATAATGTTTACAAAACTTGTGGGGAATGTAGTAAGTCTTCACACCACCTGATATAAAAATAATACAAGAAATTTATCAATATATCATCAAAACATGTATTTTAATAATTTATATAAAACTATCTAGATATACACAATTTGTACCTATATTTACAAGTGCCTCTCAAGTTTTTTTTCAAAGTATGTGATGAATTTGTGATGATGACCTAAGCATATAAAAGAACAATTTAAATCAATTTCAACTAATAACGCACAAGAAATATCAAAACATATATTTAATGTATTTAAAAGAACAATATAAATCTATTTAACTATATTTGTACCTGTATTTACAAGTGCCTCTCAAGTTTTTGTTTCAAAGTATGTGATGAATTTGTGATGATGACCTAAGGATATAAAAGGACAATTTAAATCAATTTCAACTAATAATGCACAATAAATATCAAAACATGTATTTAATGTATTTAAAAGAACAATATAAATCTATTTAACTATATTTACCTGTATTTACTTATTCCATTGTACCATCTCCATCCTCTCTTTTTTCCAACGCATCGATGATTGTCTCATAGTCTTCCATAGAAATTATCCATAACTCTTTATTTGTAGGTTTTCCACGATACCTCTCCAGTTTTATATTTGTTGCCAACACCAAATGTGAGTAGTGTATAATCTTCTTATGTGTTTCATAATCTTCGAATGCAGGCAAACCATTCTTCCTTATTAGGTATTTCTGTAGCCAAGTGCCAACAACCACCACTGAACCTATTGGATAATGATATCCACGTCAAAGAAATTCTTAAAATTTACTTAAGGGGATCAAAGAAGTTCTTAAAATTTTCTTAAGGGGATCAAAGATTTGTTATCAAAATTTGCTTAAGGGGATGTCTTAAGGGGATCACCAAACTTGTTGGATAAGGAAAGCCATCATCATCTTCTTGAGGTACTATTAACTTATGTTTAGTCTCCACACAACAAGCCAACCAATATTATGTTTCCTCTTCATTCTTCTTTGGTGCAACAACAACATACACATGTCCTACAAACAAATTTCGATTCAATAACTTGCACATGTCCATAAAATTTGACCAATCAACATACATGCATTCATATGTACACATATAAATATAAATAAAAGCACTACAAATTAGTAATGAAATGAAATAAAATGAAATATAATTTGAATTAAATTACCTTCTTGTACAAGGTTTGAAACATGGTCATAATCGTCTGATGCAAACAGTTGATCATTGTCTTCAATTATTGTTTCATTTTGACCGTGTGCTTGTGCAAGTGTCAATGGTCTTTGCTTCCACTCTTCAACCCATTCTGTATTCTCACATGCTTCCCAATCTCCTAAAATACAAAACTGACAAAAACATGCAAGCTCCCTTGTCCAGATAGTCCATGTACTTGCATTCAAACTCCTAAATGAATGTCATTTAGTAGATCCACTGATTGTCTGACAATCAAGTCTAGATAGAATTTTTTCTTCTTCAACCAACCAAAAGAGTTGATGAACTGTAGAGTACTCGCTTGATCCAGGTGTACATAATCTTGTATTGCACCAGTCTACAATCCCACGTGCATCTTTAAATTTTACTGCATCCTCAAATTTCAATTGTTGTCTAGCAAGAATTCTTTAAACACACGCACCAGCTCCATCATGTTCTCCTTTACCATGTCCAACTTCAAAAAAATTCCACATATGTTGGACATTATTCTCCTTGTGAACCCTACTTAACCAACAGAACATTTGAGCATTCTTGAACTACCCCATACAATTATCTGACCATATAAGATCTTCAGTCATCTAGATTCCTCTTTCTCTTAAATTTGTATAAAATATATTGAAACAAAATTGAACAAACTCTGATGAGTGTAACCGGTTGTCACTCAAATAGAAATGATACTCCCTCAAAACTTTTCTATCATTCTCTGTACTATCATCTGCATGTCTATAAACAATATGAACAAACATAGCAACCTGCACTGAATTGTAATAATGTGATTGAATTTCCTCTTGCGGAGCTAAAGTATAGTTTTCCACAAAATCAACCACTGATAGTATAGTACCAACTGAAAATGTGTTTCTACATTAACGAAATTGTCCATCAAGCCATCGAGCTTGTTAAGAGTGCTTGACATATTTGGTACAATTTTACTCTTAAATTCTGATATGAATGCATGCACATTAACCTTTTCTGTAATTAAATCACAATGCTTTCCAAATTTTCCATCTTTTAAAGAATATTCAACATTATTAAATCTTTTAACATCTACTAATTGTTGTCCAAAATCATTTTCAACACTTTCATGTATACAAACTCTTAACAAAGAAAGATTGCCACAACTAGTGCATTGTCCAGAAATACATGAACTTAAATAAAATAATTTTTCATTAGATCTTTCACAGAACAAACTTGATATAAACTCTTTTATTGCTTCAGTTGGCATATTAATATCACATTCCTGTATAATCATGTTACTATGTAAAGTACAACGTATATATTGAAACACATCATAATAATAACGAAATTGAACATGCATTTTACAACAACAAGATATTCATTGCTTATTAATCTTTACATACCATGGTTTGCATTTTTCAAAAGATTTTTAACTTATTTTAATATTACTAGGTAACACTAATTCATCACAAAAATTTCTATAAAATTTAGTTTGCGTTGTATCTAATAGGTGTTTTGGATAAGGATCATGAACTTTGGACCCCACTCTTAATTTTAAAACATATCTAGCATTAGATGATACCCTAGTATTATCATGCCAATATTTTTTGATCAAAGATCTGATTTCAACATTTAGTTTCATGTCAGATCTCGGGAGTCGACCACTAAAACTCCAACATTGGTTAATTGGATCATTTTATATACTTTCTCTTCTTTTTGCCGTTCTTACCAATGTTTTAGGATGTATTTTTAGAATTCCACTAATATTGCTTACCATTCTTCTATTCAAAGTTTTTTTATTCACTATAGCAGTTGTTATAGCTCGTCTTGCTGCATTCTTATCTTTAGATTGACTATTACTTCCAATAGACTCAATGGCACTAGCAATAGTAGACATAGCATGTTTTAGTGATTGATCTTTTCTTCTTGGTTTAAGAAAAATGCCTAACATTTTCATTACTTTTCTCATTTTCCACATTCTCATTAATTGCATCATTAGTTGACATTGAAATGATAGTTTTTTATGATAAAAAAATTTCTTGTATAATCTATTGGCATGTGTTCTTATTTGTCTTCAAGAAATTTTACCAGGAAGATTATCCAAAACATCTCTTTCAATTTTTAAGAAAAAAATTGTCATTTTCAACATCACATCCTGGATTTTCATTTTCATTTTCAACTTCAAAACAATTTTCATTTTCAACAACAAAACGGTTTTCATTTTCATTTTCAACAAAAAGATTTTTGTTTTTATTTTCAACAACAAAACGGTTTTCATTTTCATTTTCAACAAAAAGGTTTTTCATTTTCATGTTCTACAACAAAACGGTTTTCATTTTTATTTTCAACAAGAAAACAGTTTTGGTTTTCATTTTCATTTTCATTTTCAACAACAATTTGTTTCAAATTTTGATCTCTACGAATATTATCAATCTCAACATTGTTATATCTAGCTTGTTTTAAATCTCCTATCAACACTATTTCCATTTCATTCAAAGGTGGATTTGAAGAAGTACCTAGATTTGTGCGTATTGAAACATTCTCCATAGCATTGATAGAGGGATTTGAAGGCATACCAGGAGTAGTTTGTATAATCGTATTAGTTTCCACATTCACCTCTTGCAAATTTGCATCATCTACATCCATGGTCTCCTCAATATTTTTATCTTCAATAGTTGTGGAATTGGATGCTTCAGCATTATTCATTGATTGAATCTTTATTCTTCTATCTCTTTGTCTTTTTGCCTCCTTCTCTCTCTTTGCTTCAATTTTTTCAGGGGTTAATACCTTCATATCTTTCCTCTTATTACGACTTTGTGATCCCATGATTAAAAAATTTATGAAACATGTAAAAATGAATGTAAAAAACTTGAAAGCCTTTCTTCTTTGTTCAAGTCCTTCAAACAAGTACCAATTCAACAAAATTTCACTCAAATAGTGTCTCAATGATGGCTTCTATCAAAATTCAAACAATATTCCAAGTTGATGCACCTGCAAAAGAAAAAAAGATGGTAGAGATTGCTGCAAATGTCACTGTCGGCCGTACTGTAGAGCAAGTTGTAGGGCTGACAGTCATAGTACAGTCTTATTAAAAAAATTGACAAATAATAAATGGGATGGGATCCCGTTTTGTTTTGCACTGGTGGAGTAAGTTTAGGTTATCTTATGCGTGACGTACACGAAGATTTTTTAAAAGACAAAAAATGGCCAATAAAAAATTAATAAAAAAAATATTCAATAAAAAATTACAAAAAAATGGAAAATGTGCTTCAGTGAGTTACAAATATTTTCCCAAAAGGATTTTCAAAAATATGATTATTTAGCTCAAAATATGGATGACGTACACGTACATGGTATAGTAAAAAAAATGACTTTTAAACAGTGGTTTTTTGAAACACCTATTCAAAATCAATTTCTAACATCTGGGTATTGAAAAAATTTATATATTTGGAAACTAGACTCTGAGTACTACATTTCATATTTAGTGACTTTTTTCAAAATTCCACCTTTATGTGCTTCAAATTTTTAGGTCAAATGTGACAAATTCTGAAAATCAGGGAAAACACTTCCACTTTTTGGCCAATAAGTGGACACAACTTCTTGCACACACCCAATCACCATCAGATTTAAATTATACACAATGATCAAATTTAGACTGCACAAATCCCAAACTAAACACATAAGTATTCAACTTCTGGTACCACATCCTAGGACTTTGTTTAAGGCCATACAGAGATTTCTTTAACTTACAAACCAACTTGCTTTTACCTTTCACCACGTAGTGCTCTGGCTGTGTCATATAGATTTCTTCCTCTAAATCACCATGAAGGAAAGCAGTTTTCACATCCATTTGTTCAACCTCTAGGTTATAAGCTATTGCAATAGTTAATAAAAACTGAATGGATGTCATTTTAGCAACAGGAGAAATGATCTCACCGTAATCAATACCCTCAACCTGAGAGTATCCCTTCATAACCAACCATGCCTTATACTTTTCAACATTTCCATCTAAACCAATCTTTTTCTAAAACACCCATTTATATACAACAAGTTTTCATCCTTCAAGCAATGGTATTAAGTCCCATGTGTCATTTCTTTCAACGCTGCCATTTCTTCATACATGGCTATTTTCTAGGACTTTGCATCATTCATACCCAAAGCCTCTTGCATAGATCTCGGTTCATCAATGTTAGTACTCAAAACAAATATACACTTGCAATCATTAGGTGAATACCCATACCTTTTAGGTGGTTGCCTATGCCTTGTAGACCTTCGAACAAGTTGAGGTGGAGGTTCTTCTACTTCTTCCTCCTGTTCTTCCTCTTCTAAATATTCAGAGCTTGATGAGCTCTCCTCAACTTCTGGTCTACCTTGGGTTCTTGATTCAACTTTATCAAGTGTAGAAATAAGTTGAATCACATCCTTTTTCTATTCAATTTCTTTATGTTTTTCTGGCTAAAAATTAATAACAGAAGATTTAGTCTCTCTAAAACTAACACTTTTGGAATAAATTACCTTAAGTACAACAAGGTCCCAAAGCTTGTATCCTTTCACACCATAGCTGTAGCTAATGCAGATACATTTGACAGCCTTAGAAACCAACTTTGTTCTCTTCTCCTTAGGCACGTGTGCATATGCCTCACAACCAAAAACTCTTAGATGTCTAAGTGAAGTCTTTTTCCCTGACCATGCCTCCATTGGCGTTTTATCAACAAGCATTGATATAGGAGATCTATTGATCAAATAACAAGCAGTGGAAACAGCTCTAGCCTAAAACTTTTGCTCTCAACTAGCTCCACTCAACTTGCTCCAAGCCTTCTCCATCAACGTTCTATTCATTCTTTCTGCAACTCCATTCTATTGCGGAGAATACAGAGTTGTCTTTTGTCTTTTGATCCCGCAATCTGTACATAATTTGCAAAATAGTATTCACTGCCATTGTCAGTCCTCAAACATTTGATTTTCTTTCTAGTTTGACTTTTTGCCATAGCCTTGAACTCTTCAAAATGACTTAAAACTTTAGATTTACTCTTTAAAAAATATACCCATGTTCTTCTACTAAAATCATCATTCAAAGTAAGATAATAAATAGATTTACCAATAGAAGAAACATCAACAAAACCAAATACATCTGAATGGATTATATCCAAGATACATGAAGACTTATGATAAGACAAGTAAAACAAAAATCAACCTCTAGATTGCAATAAATTAACCCCTCAAAAAGGTTCTTATTTTTCAAAGATTTTAAACCCTTCTCTCCAATGTGGCCAAGCCTTTGGTGCCATAACATGGTCTTCTCTGCAGGCCCAACTATGATTTGGTAGATAGAGCACCCTTGGGTACCTAGAAGCCACGACCGTCTGCAAAAGAGGAAACCATCTCTTTTTTTAGCGAAATAGTTTCAAACTTTAATTTATTAGAAGTGTTATTGCACTCAACCGTGCATGCATCAAGCTAGTACAATGTACCCAATCTACTTCCTCTTGCTATCACCATAGTACATCTCACCATTTTCACACCTTCTTAAGAAAATTATACATGCACACCTGCATCTATTACCTTGCTAACAAATAAATTTCTTGCTAGTCCTGGGATATGCAAGACACCATCAAATCATCTAACGCTTGTTTCAAGTATGTGCCTAATCGGTGTTTTCATTGATGTCAACATATTCTTGTTGTCACTGGTGTCCACTATATCTCATTCTATTACTTGTTTAGAAGACTTGTATGTTGAGGACATTGATAAAATTAGCCTCTCCAGAAGAAACAAGTGAGTTACAGAGAAGTGTAGTACAGACAGTGAGTTATATGCTAAAGAACAGTCTGGTAAACTCCTCTGCATTTATTTCTGCTTGAAGATCATGGTCTATAGATTGGAAGTAAGTTAGAGGTATGTCAGAGGATGTTACATTCTAGGTTTGAGCCATCCGCATGAAGATCTAAGTGAGTTGTGTTCACCAGAATGAAACCTGCTTTTTCTATAAGTTGAATTGGGAAAGGAAGAAAGTATTCTACTCCACATTCCTCCGTACTAAAGTATTTGGCTTTGTAATTCTAGAGGGAAGTTTGGGATGATGATAAGTGACTACAATTGCAATGGTTTGTGGTTTGGTGGTCAGCAAGCTATCTTTCTTTTATGACAATCGAAGACAGTAAAGTTTATGTGTTCCAGTGAGAAGATTCCTTTAGATAAAGTGGTTAAGGCTCGTGTGGTTGCTCCTGATGATTATAATGTGCTTGTGGATGTCCCCTAATTATGTTCCTATCTGGACTCTGGTCCACGTTAAGAAATTGAGATGGTGTGTGAGGATTGTTCCCAGATAATGTAGCGTGTAACTAGTCTTGGATGGCCTGGTTGATCCCAGTGATTGCAGAGATCTTTGGAAGATTGAGGAAGCATGTTGTGGCATGGAAGATCATGTTTGAGTCCTATCTAAGGCATGGTGTGATCCTCATTTCATTCCCTTTGCATAATATTGCAATAGGTCAGGACCTTTTTTGTAAATGTTTGTAATACCAACCTTGGAGGTTTTTCCAATGGTTGATGATTGTGATGCTGACCTTGATGATTATTCCAAGGTTGATGTAGTGTATAAATACCTATAGTTGAGGCATGGAAATGGTGTTCTTGAGAAAAAATGGAAAGATATTAAGAAAGGTCCAAAAGGCATAGCAGAGAAGAGGCATAGGAAAGAAGAGAAAGAGAAGAATAGAGGAAGAGTAGAGTAGAGGAAAGACAGAGAAGGGAAACCATTATACTTTAGTTGTAAATTGAGAAAGGTGTTGATCATGGCATTGAATAGGGTTTAACAACCCTTTTTGTAATCTTGCTAGGTTTAGGGTTGAGGTAGTGAGCCTGCTAGACCTAGTTGTTCTTCATGGTAGTAAGCCAGTATGTTTAGGGCCATGGGGTGACCAAGCCTGAACATCATTATTTCAAGATTGAAATATATATTGAGAGTTAATCCTCTCCGTGGTTTTTCCCCACCTTGGGGTTTTACACGTAAATCTAGTGTCTCTTGTGTTTGATGTTGTATCTTTCTGATTTCATGCACTCATTGTTAAATCATAATAATTGTGGATATGTGATGAATGTTTAAAGTGCAGAAAGTGTTTAAGTTTTTGTGACAACTGATTCATCCCCCCTCTTAGTTCTCCGGTGCATATTAACAATTGGTATCAGAGCCACGTCCCTTTGGAAAGTGTCTAGCAACTCAAGGGAGATCCTAATGGAAGGAAAATAGATACTCTCTAATGCTCATGAATCAAAAGATATCAAAAACAAATTATCCAAGGAAGTGATTCACGAAGAACAAAATGTTGACCATCAAAGTTGCTCTAAATCTTGTACCAGTAATGAAGACTATTGGGTTATTGATAGTAGCTTCTCAAACCACATGACTGGTGACATAAGTAAGTTTGTTAGTCTGGAAAAATACAATGAAGGGCTAGTCAGGTTTGGAGATGACTGCACTGCTAAAGTCTATAGAATAGCATTGACAAATTTTGGCATCAAACAAATTTTTGAAGATGTCCTTTATGTAAGAGGTTTGAAACAAAATCTCTTAAGCATTGGATAGTTATGTAGGAAGGGTTTCAAGTTTGTTTTGAGAATGACTCTCTTGAAGTCAAAGAAAAATCTGGAGCTATAATAGCAATTAAAAAAAGAACCAAAAAGAACCTCTATCATCTTAGGAAAAGTGACTTTCTTGGATAGACATCTTAGACCAATGAAAACTGGGTTTGGCATAGAATACTTTGCCATACAAATCTTCATGATTTAACAAAATCAGCTCAGATTGTAATGGACCTACCAGAGATTGATTACTCAAGCAACATCAGTTGCAGGAAATGTCAATGATTGTTAAGAAAAACATGGCAAGATAAAGAAAGATCCTCCACTGAATGGCTGAAATTAATTCATACAAACTTTTGTGGTCCTACAAGAATATCAAGCCTCCATGGTCAAAGGTACGTTATGTTTTTCATTGATGACTTTTATAGAATGAATTTGGTCAGTTTTTAAAACATAAATTAGATATTCTAGAGGCACTCAAAATTTTTAAAGAAACCCTTGAAAATGAGGTAGGCATGAAAATCAAAGGCCCAAGAATCAAGAAAGAAGAACACATCTCCAATGATTTCAATATATTTTGTGAAACCTATGGGATAGAAAAACAACTCTATCAAAATTAAGATAAGGGAAGAAGCAAGTAGAACTCTTCAGGAGAATGCAAAATTAATGATGGAAGAAGCAAAGTTACTAGATGTATTTTGGAAGGAGGCAATTCAAACCACTATCTATACATTAAACAAAGCTGAGGTAACAACCAAAGAAGGAAAGACCCCTACTGAGTTATGGTGTGGATCAATACCCACTATGAAATATTTTAAAATCTTTGGAAGCAAGTGCTTCATCCGAATGGAAGAGGACAATGCTAAGTATGAGGAAGGCATTTTTCTTGGATATTCATCCTAGACTAGAGCCTATCAATGTTACAACAATAGATTGGGAAGGATCATGGAAAGTACAAATGTTAAGGTTATTGAAAACATTCAAGAAAATTTAGTATCAACCAACAAAGATTTGCAAATTGAAGAACAAGGAGGTTCCCAGTCCACCGAATATGATATGGGAGCTACTATGAATCAAATGAATATGTGCTTAATTACCAGTATTGACAGAGATAACTCAAGAACTGCAGACAAAGACATGGATTTGAAAGAAGACTTAAGAAGGCAAATCAAGAAATTACATAAAACTCTTAAAGAGAACAATGAAGAAAAGACAAAGATTGAGAATTGTCTGAAAGAAAAAATTAAAGACTGCATGAAGCTTGAAGAAGAGGTTGAAGACCTGAAAGCTGATCTGAAACATGTATAGGCTCAAATAGATCAATTTAGTGTGAGTACTACCAGAGATGATGAGCTAATAGCAGAACAGAAAGATGATAGAGAAGGAATAACTTTTGGAAAAGACAAAGGATTGAGAACAAGTCAGGAAGAGGACAAGATCAGACGGACTCAAGATCAAACAAACAAAAGACTATCAATTAGATAGCCAAACACTCAAAGGTACTCATCTTTCAATGGTTACTACAATTTATGTAACAAATTTGGTCACAAGGCTAATTGGTGTAGAAATAGAGTGACGAAAAATATCCCATCCTTCTCTAGTTAGAATTCCATTAGATGCTATGCTTGCCACAGAATGGTACATAGAGCAAATGAGTGTAGAAGGCAAGTGAGAAATGGCTACATGGAAAGATTAAAACAATTGAATCCTTCAATGGCTACTATTATATATGCAATAAATTTGGGCATAAGGCTAACCTATACAAGTCAAGGATGAATGAAAGGAACAATGGTCAGAAAAATACTATGTGCTTCAATTGCAACAAGCCTGAACATATTGCAAGATTTTACAGAAGTAAGAACATGAAGAAGGATAATCAAGAAGAATTGAAGAAATCAGTGGAAAAAGTTTATCTGATAGAATTCAAGAAGGAGATTAACAAGGTCTGGATCAAGAAAGAAGTAAATAAAGTTAGAGATGAGTCTACACCAGATCCTAGAGCAAATACCTCTTCTAGGAAGTAAACTAGAAACTCTAGCTCAGGGTGAGCTGTGTTGAAAATTCTAAATCCCCTAGCCAGATAGTCAGTGCTAAGATTTGGCACAAAGTTATGATATGAAAGTTTATATGGTAGATTGCTTGAAAAGAACTCTGTAGATTAAGGCACAAAAGGATTCTGGTCCAGAAGCCCAAAATGACTAAGGTATGTTATTCATAAATATCTGGTGAACAAGAAGACAATCAAGTTAAAGAAGAAGAAGTTCCAAAAAGAATTCCTAAGATCCCTAGAAATTGCATGGAAGTACCACATTGAAGACTAGTTCTTGGGTAAAAAGAGCAAAGGTGCGTTGGCAAATAAAAGGAATTGCAGATGAGTAGATCAGAAATTAAATTGAGTGAGAATGCTGAAGTGGTAAGAAACAAAGCAAGGTTGGTATGCAAAGGATATGCTCAAGTTGAAGGAATAGACTTTAAAGAAACTTTTGCTCTAGTAGAAAGGATTGAAGCAATAAGGATGTTTCTAGATTTTGTAGCATACAAAGATTTCAAGGTTTATCAAATGGATGTGAAGTCTACCTTCTTAAATGGAGAGTTGGAACAAGAAGTCTATATTGAACAACCAGAAGGATTTTAGTCATCAGAACAAGGGGACATGGTATGTAGATTGAAGAAAGAATTATATGGATTAAAACAAGCTCCAAGGGCATGTTATGAACTGTTGGATAGGTACCTAATACAGATAGGGTTCAGTAAAGGTACTACAGATAGTAACCTCTACTTCAAGATCAATGATGAACAAACCCTGATTGTTGCAATTTTTGTTGATGATATTATTTTTAGAGGTAATGAAGGTATGTGCTCAATTTTTGCTGTAGAAATGAAAAGTGAATTTGAGATGTCTATGTTTGGAGAGATGAACTTCTTTTTAGGTCTGCAAATCAATAATCAGATAAGGGTATCTTCATTTCTCAGTTTAAGTATGTGAAAGAGTTGTTAAATAAATTTGGGATGGAAGACTCTAAACCAGTATGCACACCTATGATAACTAGTTGTAAGTTGAGCAAAGATGATAACTCACCCATAGAAGATTAGAAAAAGTATAGATCTATGATTGGAGGATTACTTTATATGAATCAAACTAGACCTGACATAATGCATGCAGTGTGTCTTGTGGCAAGATTTCAGGCAGAACTCGAGGAATCACACGTAATGGTAGTCAAAAGAATTCTGAGACATTTAAATGGGATAATAGATTACGGTTTGCGGTACCCCATGGACTATGAATTTACTCTCAGTGCATATACTGATGTAGATTGGGCCAAAGATGTAGATGATAGAAAAAGTACAAGTGGAGGTACATTCTTCTTGGGAAAAAGACTAGTATCTTGGTTGAGCAAGAAACATGATTCAATATCCTTGTCTATTGCAGAGGCTGAATACATTGCAGCGTCATGCAGTTGCACTCAAGTGTTATGGATAAAGTAGACTTTGAAGGACATCAAAGTTGTGTATGAAGATCCCATTGCAATCTTCTATGATAACACAAGTGCCACTAACATATCAAAAATTCACTGATGCATTCAAGGACAAAGCACATATCCATTAGATATCATTTCCTGAGAAGTGGCTGAGAATGAAGTCAAGTTAGAATATGTTTCTACCAAGGATTAGATTGCAGACATTTTTACCAAGCCTTTGCCTAAGGATACTTTTGAGTATCTTTGAGAAAAGTTAGGGGTCATCACCCCTCCTGCTCTAAAATAAGATGCACAATAGTGCATCAGTCCAGAGGTGCTCAGAGGTTTGGATTGATGTTTTTTAGGGCTACTTCAAAGGGGGAGTAGTTAGAGAGTTCAGTAGAGAGATTTGATCAGAGCATCTATGAGTGCAAGTATGTGCCCTTTGCCATTAATGTCAAAGGGAGAGAGAAGTCATGTGAAAAACTTAGAGTGCAGATGTGTAAGAGAAAGGGGGAGAATTTTGGAGAAAGAAAGAGTGTAGGTGTGTATAGAGAAAGGGGGAAAATCTTGTCTTTATGGCTGTTGTAGTTTTTCATGCAACACCCCACCAAGAAACCCTAGAGAACAGCTCAACTATACTAACCAAAAAGGGATATATATATATATATAGATCTTAAACAAAGTAATAATGAAGAATTATAAATCATATTTATTCAAACTTTTAATAATCTCTGTCTTCTAGGGATTCAACAGATGCATTACTAATAACAAGATCTAACCAACATTATGAGTTAACTAACGACCATAGATCATTCTAGGTCTATTTGCATCAGGTGAATAAACACATACAAGTACATACTATAACTTTAGATAAGTATTCATTAAGGTCATGTATAAAGGATTACAAGAAATTGTCATGAATAATAAAAGACACATTTTTTATAACCAAGCAAAGTTTATTTGACAACACCAAGTTAGATGATCCTATATTACTCGCTTCTATAATGTGGCAGTTGATAACCAAATGCTACAATTTGTTTCTAGCTAACTAGTATATAAATGATATAAACAGAGATACGATCTAATTTACAAATACATAATAAGAGATCTTTTCAAATAGGAACAAGACATTTCTCATGCATTTACAAATAGTTATAGTAAGAACCATATACTCGCCCTTAGCATAGTGGAAAACATATTCTTTGCTCCTGTAAGCTGCTTCGTTAACAGACATGTATCTTTGCATCTAAGAGTGAACATTAGTTCGACAAGGATTATCAATAAACATAAAAGAGAACTATATACTACTGTAAGGCCCTAAGGGGCTGACCTAATGTCTCGAGTGCTCATGATGGCCTTGCCTATGTACGTGAAGTGTAAAGACTTCATAGTTCGTGACTTGCACTTGCAACCATATAATGGTTTCATACAAATCAACTTCTAAGATAATATCAACATCTACTTAATCTTGGATATAAGAGTTTGATGGTTGGAACCACCCCTTGTCTACGAAAAATCAAAACTAGTCCTAACATAACACGAATTGCTCACAATAACACATAATTACTGTCTCTAATTAGATTCTTAAGGCATAGCAAGTGTATGTGCATATGATGTTAAGTCTTAATTATGAATAGAAAAACCTATTAATATATTCCAACTAGCTTTTCAATATGCTCACCCTGCATGAATCACGTCCTCTCATTATAGAGTGCCCTATTGTTAATCATATAAACTGCTATTCAAATTCCATCTTGGATCTCGTATGTATCATTTGTTGTCTCTCTCACAAAGTGATACATATGCATAAGATATTGTTCTCTATCTAGACCAGACAATCAAAACTCAAGAAAACCAAACATTTAATAATAATAAAGCAGCATCAGTAATATCCTTTTATTTCTAATCGTATATTCATAATTGACCTAGTAAATGTAAAAAAATATACAACATAGAATTTTAAGTAAGATCTTAAATGGATCAAACTAACTTCCTATTTCTTGATATCATTTTCAATTTGTAGCTCAAGTTGAGGAAACGATCATTTCATCTACGCATGCTTATAAAGAACACATCATTTCCTTGAGATGTACAATTAACACAAGTTACAGGTTTCATTATCTTTTTGGTCAAATTCTAACCAGATACCAACCATTAGAACCAGCTTGCAAGTCAACAAGAAGCATTCTTCCTATAAAGTATAACTTTGAGGTATTTGTTAAATTACTAAACTGATATTTCAGCCAGGTCAGAAAAGGCTGCATTGGCTAAATAGCCAAAAGAATATAATGTGTATGAGAAATGCTTTGTTGAAAAGTAACATGAATGGAACACGAAGAGGTGCTTGAACTGATCTATTATCCACTCAAGCACTCTATTTGACCATGTCTTAATTTAGCAGGCTAGAGATGTCCGTGTAACTAACACCAAACAATCAATTGAAGGAATAATGAAAGAGATGGAATATTAGATCTGTACATATACCCATGATATAGATCCTCTGTGTGTACATTCTGGACAATCCAACCTGCAAATACAGAACTCAGAACAAACCAAAAGTAAACTGAACCATGTACCCATACCCGGAGCAAATCGAACCCAAATATAGGGTTGTACAAGAGAGAATAGGTAACTTAGAGGAAAAGTAAAAATCCTCATGCTAAACTTCCTCCATACTGAGTTATAGAATTATAGGAGTGAGGTGAATCCTCTAGACTTCCAGATCTTGATGGATAGGTGGCCTAAGCTTTAAATACATAATCAAATCTAGGAGATTGGAAAGGAAACAACAATTAGCAACACGTCACATGAAGAGGCAAGGCTAAGCCTACACCTAACATGACATGATAAGCCACATTAAAGCTGAATAAGTGTTAATTAAGGCTTCAGGATAGGTGGTATGGGCTAAACCTTAAAACCTTTAGTTTTAATCTTATTGCATAATTAATAATTGTCTCAATTACAAGCAATGCCATGTGAGGCGAAACATATAAATTATCACAACATCAACCTCAAAAGAGCTTTAAGGGATATTTTATGCCCTCAAGGATATGGCTTGGAGTGCAAAGCGAGTCTGCGATCATGAGCAGGACAGGACACAAGTCTATAAATGGAATATTTTATTCCCAGTTTCCCTTGATTCCTCTAAACATTTCAATTTTTGTTGTTCTTCTCATAATCTTTAACCATAATAGCCCACTTTGTAAGTCATACACCTGCCAACCTAGTAATGTGTATGAAACATTAAAAAAAATAGAGATCATGCACTTGGAGGAAGGTAATGCTAACAAATGTGAATGTAATCAAAGCTTCTGCAAGAATGCCCTAGAACATATTCAAGTTGCTGTCATTTTGTCCACAATAACAGTGATAGAAAGATTGAGGAGAAATAGAAAAGCCAAAAAGATAAGATTGTGAGGTGTTTTGGTAACCTGATGTTGGATGTTGTGGGGAACATGGCCAACAGAGTTAAATGTTTTCCAGTACACCATTAATGGCGACATGGCATGAAGATTGGATGGTATCAAAAATGATATCACAGATGGAATTGGTAGCAGAGTGTCCAATGACATTGTCCATGCCATGCCAGCTTTCTAAGGATATGCCTTCACATTCAAGATGAAATTCCCAATATGGAGCAAGAAAATGGGTTCAGCAATTGAGGAATTTGTGACCTACATACATGACTCCATTCACCCTAAGTTCAGGGTTATTTGCATTGTTTTGTAGGCCCTTCAAGCCTTTTTATCATGGTGTTAGACATTGCTCTCTGTGTAGGCCCTATCATATATATATATATATGTGTGTGTGTGTTTTTCCTTGTTTATATTTCTGTATAGTTGTGTACTCAGAAGATATGGCTCTAAAGGTTTCAAATCCCAACCAAACAGGTTGATGAGACTGGAAATCTAATTAAAGAATGTATCAACAAATATAATGTATACTTTTATAGTTTACCATTAGCAAAAACAATAGCTAAGAAAGTAACTTAGGCACACTTTAACATTTAATAGCCCATCATAAACTAGAAGAATACTTTACCGTAAATACTACATTGCGGATCTGTAATAACCAAGATGAATGGACTAGTTGCTCCAGTATTTCCCCTGCTGAAATATTGCTCTTAAATCCCATACTTTATGCATGGTCTTGAAATTTGTCCGCAATTCATCGCACACTGCTTTAGATAACTCAGGGACCTCATATGCTTCTACATTCTCGTTTACTAACCAAAACTTTCAAATATGAGAAACAGTTTAAGATTGATTCCCCGCTGCTCAAACTGTTACCGCATCGCCGCTTCATCGTATATGGAATCCTTTTTTTTATTCCCTCCTTCTCCCCTTAACTCTTATTGCAAATCATAGTATTTGCCTATCGCATGATCCACTGGAATAATTTCTGCATTATTCTTCTTATCCACTTTTTCATCGAATTTCCCCCCCTCTGAAGGCTCTATTGAATGATATGAATATTCCAAGATGAGGGCGGCTAGTAACAGCTTCAAAAGTCTCACAATTGTGACTACCTTAATGCAATGGGATCCTAGATTGGCAATGGTCACAGGCTCGAAGGGTGACTCCCTTAACTCCCAAATGCCTTGATATGGCTGGCGGATTTTTATGGAAGTGCAGCAAAACAACAGTGACCCAATTAATGATTCCAAAACGCCCTTCAAGAATAGGGACAGCTAGTTTAAAAGGAGTTGAGCAGAAATTATAACAAATTTTGGGAAAGAGAGAGCTCTTAAAATCACTACCTCAGCTAAATATAACTAGGCGGCCAACAGAGAAGTGTAACAGCTCCCAAAACAAGAAAATCTTCTAACTATAGTTACCGCGAATTCTTCCCATAGCCACAGACAGCAAAGCAAAAAGGAAGTGTGGTGGCTGAATGGACCAGTAAAATTAGTGTGAGGCAACTGAATTGACGGTAATAATGAGATGCAATTAACATAGTGGTTCTACTCCAAATAACTAGAAAATTGTGGTTCTTATTTACCAAAGAGTGCAATCCATTATGAGCTATGAAATTATCCATCATAAAAGATCAACATAATCCATATGAAGAGTGCAAATGATTGTTGAAAAAGTGATGCAGATAATAGATTTAGTTTCTTAAAATAGACAGGTGAATCTTTAGTGTGCAACAATAGACTTGGATACCAAAAAGACATGGAGTTGTTAAATTTGGTTGTCCAATAAGGCGTATTTATGTCAAGAAAATATGTTGACAGATTTCCTCAGAGAAGTCTTAAATGGTTTGTTAATAATGGCTTCTTTCAAGCCACAAAAGGAAACAAAAGGAAAGTGTAGAACCGATTCCCTTTACCATTAAAAAAACACCAAAAACCTCTGTTTCAGAAAAAAGATCAAAATTTATTCCTTCTTAAAGATACAACATAACATCACAGGCCACATGCAAAATACTCTGAAGATATTTGACCACTTCATAAGACAAACAATCTGCAAAACTCCACTACGCAAATTGTAGAAAGGCACACCAGAATGAAAGGTTCTAAAGCTGTCATCATAAGTCTTATAGCGCCAAGATGAATAAATTAGTGGATGGAAATGCTATTGCAATGGCCCTAGCAAACATGTATGCGACAAATGGAAGCATACACAAGGCACATGAATGACTTGACAATATATATCATTGCAAAGTCATCTCACGGTAAGCAAAGATTACAGGATATGTATATAATGATGGTCTAAATGAAGCTTTATGGCTTTAGATGATTGCCTCCAAAGAAACGTGGTCTGTAACTTAATGTACAAATTTAGACGGTTTTAGGAAGAATGATAATTGTAGAAGGACACACTATCATATGTGAGAAACTAATGATAATCATAAAGAAGCTTATGAAACTTTCAAGCAAATGCAATTTACAGGTTCAAAGAATACACCGGCAGGAACAATCAATGAGTTTATGGATTTATCGAAATGATTTTAGATACCTAGATCTTTCATAGACAAAATAGGTAAAACAAACAAGTACCTGCAATCCAGTATTACAACAAAAGCACCTCTAACAGGAATGATACCAATAAGGGACCGATACACTAATGAAATCCCATCAAACTTGCAGAGCTTCTATCTTACCAACATCTTCTTCCTCTGTCCTCCCAGTATCCTTCCCCCTCCTTTTCCCCAAAAAGAATGCCTCTTCAAGGATTTCTTGATCTTTTAAAACCGATCATACGACTCTTTGTCTTCCCATAGAGAGAGACTCTACATATCTCATTTTCTCAAAAATAGATTAGAACAAACACAATATTATGAATGAAAAAATATTCCATTTCTAAATTCTTATATTACCATCTTCATAATTGAATTTATTAAATACAAAAGAAAATGTTAGAAAATGATTAGGCCTTACACAACATTCTCTTGATCTTTGAATCAACACTTTCAACATAGAATGGATTTACCCATTATGGTCTCTTTACTGTCTTCCTGGCTAGTCATGCTCTGTGAGTCAAACTTAGTCAACGATCATTAAACTATACATCCACGGTGAGAATCGAGGGGCACTACATTTCACATCATATATTGCCATCAATGACAAAGGGGGAGATTGTTGCAAGTATGTGCCTAATCAGTATTGTCATTGGTGTCAACTGTATCTCGTTCTATTAGTTGTTTAAAAAAGAATTGTAGGTTGAGGACATTGAGAAAATTAGCCTCTCCGAAAGAAACAAGTGAGTTACATAGGAGTGTAGTGCAGATAGTGAGTTGTATGCTGAAAAACAATCTGGTAAACTACTCCGCATTTATTTCTTCTTCAAGATTGTGGTATGTGGATTGGAAGTAAGTTAGAGGTATGTCTAAGGATGCAAGATTCTAGTTTTGGGTCATCCACATGAAGATCTGAGTGAGTTTTGTTCACTAGAGTGAAACCTTCTTTCTTTGTAAGTTTATTTGGGATAGGAAGAAAGTATTATGCTCTGCATTCCTCCGCAATAAAGTATTTTTCTCTACGATTCTAGAGGGAAGTCCTGAATGAAGATAAGTGACTACAATTCCAATGGTTCATGGTTTAGTGGTCCGCAAGCTATCTTTCTTTGATGACAGTCGAAGACAGTAAAGTTTATGTGTTTCGATGAAAAGATTCCTATGGATAAATTGGTTAAGCTTCGTGCGGCTGCTCCTGATGATTATAACATGCTTGTGGATGTCTCCTAATCATGTTCCTATCTAGACTCTGGTCTGCATTAATAAATTGAGTTGGTGTATGAGGATTGTTCCCAGATAATGTAGCGTGTAACCAATCTTGGCCAACCTAGTTGATCCCAGTGATTGCAGAGATCTCTAGAAGATTGAGGAAGCATGTTGTGGCATGAAACATCATGTTTGATTCCCATCTAAGGCATGGCATGATCTGTGTTTCATTCCCTTTGCATAATGTTGCAATAGCTCAGGAACTATTTTGTAAATGTTTGTAATATCAACCTTGGCAGTTGTTCCAATGGTTGATGATTGTGATGCTAACCTTGATGATCATTCCAAGGTTGATGTAGTGTATAAATACCTGTAGTTGAGTCATGGAAAATGTGTTCTCGCGCAAAAATGGAAAGATATTAAGAAAGGTCAAAAAGGTAGAGCAGAGAAGAGGCAGAGGAAACAAGAGAAAGAGAAGAATAGAGGAAGAGTAGAGCAGAGGAAAGGTAGACTAGGGAAATCATTATACTTTAGTCGTAAATTGAGAAAGGTGTTGATCATGGCAGTAAATAGGGTTTAACAGCCCTTAGGGTTTAACAACCCTTATTGTGATCTTGTTAGCTTTAGGGTTGAGGCAGTGAGCCTGCTAGACCTAGTTCTTCTTCATGGTAGTAAGCCAGTATGTTTAGGCCCATGGGGTGACCATACCTGAACATCATTATTTCAAGATTGCAATATATATTGAGAGTTAATCCTCTCTGTAGTTTTTCCCCACCTTGGGGTTTTCTACGTAAATCTGGTGTCTCTTGTGTTTGATGATGTAACTTTCTAATTTCATGCACTCATTGTTAAATCATAATAATTGTGGATAAGTGATGAATGTTTAAATTGCAGAAAGTGTTTAAGTTTTTGTGACAACTGATTCACCCCCCCTTCTCAGTTGTCCAGCACATATCAACAACTCTACCATCAAAAAATTTCACATGAATACTACCATGACCAACAATGTCAAGAAAAGAATTATCATCCAAATATACCTTACCACCATCATAGTTTTCATACTTACTAAACCAGTTTCTGTTAAGAGTCATGTGGAAAGATGCACCTAAGTCTATCAAACATGCATTATCACCTGCATGAGTGGCCAAGGTTGCAATAAAGGCATCTCCGTCTTCCTTTTCAGACTCATAATCAAAATATTGCTTCTTCTTCTTCTTCTTTTTCTTCTCTTCTTTACACTCCTTTTGGAAGTCTCCAAATTTACCATAGTTCTAGTATATTGCCTTGGAGGTACCAGGGGATTTTGATCTCCACTTATTCTTGAACATGGAATGGCTACACTGCTTCTCATCTTTGCCTCATTCTTTAGGTCTTCCTTGAACATCAAAGCCTCTTTGGCATTTAGAGAGACATTCCTTCTCATATCTTTGGAGAGTAGAGAACCAACTACAATCCTCCATCTTCAAAGTGACTGAAGTGTGATGAGGTCAAAGTAGTGCTTTGTTAATGCATTGCCATTTACTTTTATCAATCCTGAGGTGTCTGGAGCTATCTGCGATAAGACTTCTTAGAATGGGGGGTTTTGGTTGAGTGTTTTGATGAATGGAACTTGGTGTGTTAGTCTTGTTAGAATTGAAAGTGCATGTAGAAATAAAGATCTATCTAATTACTGAGAAATAAACACACTTTGTTGGGAAGGAAACTATATTAAATTGCTAGAAAGGAAACACACTTTGCAGGAAAGGAAACTATCGTAATTTGCTGGAAAACAAATTAATCTATCATGCTAAAAAAGTAAATGAAGATCAAATGAATCCACTGTTATTCTACAGCAATGAAACACTTTGAATATGACAATGCTGATAAAGAATATAACCATCTCTTTTTGGTATCTTTAGGATTTTTAAGAACTAACTTGCATGGAATAATTAACAACAATCACATAGAATATTAAGAAAAAACTTAACAGAGATTAAAACAGAATTGCACAAATACCAAATAATTGAGAGATCTTCCCTTAGATGGGTAAGAGGGCCCTACTTCCCCATCTAGAGATGATCCTCTTGCTCAACTAACTTCTTTCAATAGAAATTCCCATTCATATTAAATCATAGTCCAGAAATGGACAAAATTAAAAGCATGAGGAGTTTTCCTCCTATTACGCCAATCTGGTGATAACTACTATGAAAATTAAAAACTTCAAACTAACTAGAAAGAAATGAATTGCTCCTACTTATATAGTCAAGCATTATCGGAAGAAGAAAACTAACAGCAAGTCTAACTGTAGTGAACTGGAACTAGGGCCAGTTACATAGTTTATTACATTCAGAATTCCTAAACAGAACTACAGATTAGAAATTTGCTTTAATTATAACATGGCAAACTAGATGATTCCCCTGAAATGGTGTTACGCAAGATGGTAGCCACTTCAGTTGGGATTAAGGTCAGCTAACCGATATTTTAATTAGTCACCAAGATTGTGGCAACGTGGTAATGATACCCTTGTTAGTTGCGTGATCGAATCACAAGTTATGTTTGTACTCAAGGATGGACTTGTGGCGATCATCGACTCAAGGGGAGGATGATCCTAGGAAGGTTTTTAGCATCCGGAGTTGTCCGGAGTTCAGCTTCTTCTCAGGACAAAGGGCTCCGAAGGGATTTGGAGACCACTAGTTGTTCATATTGCTGCAAGCCTTATAAAAACATTCACAACTTCACACCATATTTCATAAAATATACACATTTGAAATGTAATCCAGTAAAATAAAGAAAGAGATTTCATCAAAGGAAATGAAAACTAATCATCTGTATAATCTAACCAAAAGACAAACATAATTATAATAACATGTATTTATATATGCCCAAGTGTTTATGAAGGTTCTTAGGAGCAGAAATACCATGAAATAGATGAGTCATTTATATGGCTCATCATCTCCCCTACTGAACATATGCCATGTCCTCATGCTCGTGCTTAGTCTGCTTCATCCAATATATTTTTGCTCTCTATTTTCTGGTTTCAGTCATAATCATCATCATAGTCATACTAGGATAGCTGTCTCCCCTTTAGATGGAACCCATCATTTTCTTTCACCTTGCTGAACCACTTGTTGAATTTCCCCTCTCTCATTCCATGCCCTAGTGGATGATTCAATCGAGGAGATGGCATTAGAATTAAGGGAGACCCGAATCTCATTCCAACCCAATTTTGTTGTTTCTATTGAGTTAATGGTATAATCTTTCACACCTTGTCAATCATCCATCTCATATTAGCGGGTGAAATAGGCTCTCTCCTCTTGAAAACTTGGGGCAAGTCCTCAAACATGTTTGTGTAGATTACAACTGCTACATTTGGAAGATATCCAACAATGGTGAAAAAGTCAGCAATACAAGAATTTAGATTTTTCACATACTGGCATGTAATACCTTGCCTGTAAACATTTGCCTTGAAACTGTTGGTGAACCAAGTAGTTTTGGGACATTCATGGTGCATCAATAACCCAATGGACCCTGCAGTAGCATTATACTGTTCCATTCTACTTGCCCATAATCTATGGTTATTGAGCAGAGATAGATAGCTCCTAATCTGCAGTTCTCCCATATACAAATTCAGCATTGAAGTGTTTACATGGCCCATCATATGACCATGTTGGAAAAACTCACACAGTAGATTTTGCTGGTCCTTCAGATTTTGTAAGTAACACTCTACAAATTCGATGTCACTATCAAAGTCAAAAGGAAGATTACAGCTTATCCTTAACAATTTCCACCTTAAATATTACTCTCTTAAGAATAGGGCATACATACCAGATGGTGCCCTTTGAGCTAGCAGGGTTTCCTCTATTTTAGAAGCTAGGGCCAGATTTTTCTCAACTGTCACCTTCTCCTGCCTTATGGTTTCTAGCTCTCTCTAGAGCTGTCGAATTTCTCTTTGGAGTTGTCTATTATCTTGCGTTAGTTGTGAATTTTATGCATATATTCTTAATGGAATAGGTGTAGGGTTTTGTTGGGTCATCTTTCGCCTAAGATGAGTAATCTGTGTATCCCTCTGGGCCACCATATTTTTATGATTTTCAATTTCTTTCTTAAAAGAAGAAATTTCTTGTTCTTTTTCTTGTTTCCCTTCATCTACTTTTTCCATCTTTTTCTCAAATTCCTCATCTTTAGATTTTACTTGCAAGGCCATGGCCTCCAACTATGCTTTAGATTGTTTTAATTCAAACTAAATCTTAGAACGATTGAGGCCATACCTTGTTTCTGGTGTAGCAATGTCTTCAGAATCCTCTTCAAGGATTTCCTTGCCTTCTCTATGGCTATGCTACAAATTAGCTTGTTCAGTTTCTTTAGGGACATTTGTAGCCCACCCTGTTTCCTCAAGGATGCTTTCTTCACCAATTTCTTCAAGCATTCCACTGCCACCAGCCTCTTCAACTCCTTCTTCCTCCTGAGCCTCTTCTTCTGTTGGTTGTGCATCAGGGGATGAATGCTCTCTTGTGATGGCTGTAGGGTTTTGTTCATCCTCTTCATCTAAAAAGATGATTAATCAAGGGTGACAAATTCTAGCATCAGCAGTCGTACTTTCTTGAACACTCTGTTCTGTCCTTCTCTAGTGCCGTGTAGACCAAACCTCTGTAGGTTGTGAAGAAACTACGACAGGGTCGCTTGAAATAGATACAGCAGAGGCTTGGAGCTTTGCCTTCTTCCTTCTTGGTTGCAAGGCCAAGAAATATTCCCACTTCATTTGACCATCTTCCTGTGACAGGAAGTGGTGCTTCATAATCAAGTGCATTAAACCAGGGTGAGTGATTTGTCCTTCCTTGTCCCTTCTTTTAGTCATCATGGTGACCAAATTAGGATACAAAAAAGCAAGGACGTTTATTAGATACTAAGGGTTATTGGCTCCATGCCCCAGATGGGTGACCAATCTCATACCATGGCATAAGACTATACCATACTACCCTTCACATGTAATGAATTTCATGACTCATAGGACTACAGCCTTCCATGGGTCTGGAAGATTGGTCCTCTCAATACCTTTTCTTGCTCCCTTGTTTACATTGTATTGGGGTAGGGGCTCTGGAGCAACATGGAAGTTCTAAATTAACTCCTCATAGTAGGGTTTACTTGCAAACATATCAACCCCAATAGAAGGAATACTAGAAAGTTAACTGATGATAGTTGGGTTTATTTGAAATCTTACCCCTTTGATGGTCGTGAAGGTTTGATGGAAATTTGCGACAAATTCTTTAATCAACTCTGCCTCAAACTCTTCAAATTTCTATAGGAATTCAAGCCACCCTGCTTGCTGAAATATCTATGCACTTGCATTGTTGAAGATGGGATTCTCTGGTTCTACTTTCTTCTCGTGATCCATTTGATTGTCCAACTATGAATGATTCTATAGTGGCTTCTTACAATGGAGTTTAACCTGTTCCTCTTTTGATCTTCTAACTCTAATTCGAAATGGGAAAGAGTTATGAATGGTGTGTTGTCATTTGTAGATATGTGTGTAGGATTAATGACATGATATTTTGACAAGTTGACAGTTATGTTGTATGTCCTTTCATTCATCATGGCATGTACTTCAGAGTTATGCACCAAGTTGGTTGTGTGTGAAGTGCAAGTTCGCAACCACTACTTTAATAGTCTTTCCATTTGACTTCGGAGCTGATGCTAGCATTCTCTCTTATCATGGTACTTGCCATAAATAATCATAAGTACTAGCTATGATGGCTTCTCAGTCTGATGCTTATTCCATTTTATGGGATTTATTTCAAATGTTGCTTGCAATGATCACCCAATACTTTTAATTATTTTGGGTTATGCAAGATCTTCGAATAACCTTATGACTACCACCTGTCAACTACAATGATTGTCGCAACTGCCGCAGAGTGTAAAACTTCATGCAGGTACTTTGGGAGACATGTGGCATATACAAAACATATTAAAATAATTATATAAGTGTTAAGGAAAGAATATACCTTGAAAATTTCTCATGCCTTTAATTATTTCATCTTAATTTCATTTACTGAATCAATTTTCGTGATGCATTGAGAATAGCACTCAATGATGCTTGGATGGGTAATATTCGCTGATATTTTCTAGAGGAATTTGTAGTCATCTAGAGCTATTAGGAGCCGTTGGGAGTTCTCTAGAACTGACAGGAGCTCACTTATTTAATTTATAATGCTAACTTGCAAATCTACAAAAGGGAATTTCATTGAAAGGAAAGGGAATTTCAAAGAAAAGACCACCATTGCTAGTTTTCAGTCTTTCCTCTCGGCAAAGCCGCCATTGCTAGTTTTCAACATTTGCCCAATTTTTTTGTTTTTTTTTGTTTTCTGACAGGAGAGGCCACCATTTCTAGTTTTCAACCTCAACTATTTTATTCATTCAAGAATCATAATTTAGAGAACCATTCCCATCGAAGAAAGATCTTCCATGAAATTTTTTTTCTATACAAGACTGAATTTCCGTAGAGAATTCTTCTTTAGAGGATGGTTTATGATACAACTTCAATCTATGTCCTTTGACCAGAAAAACTCTACAATCTCCATCAATGGGAACTAATTGAACAACTCCATTGCTGAAGGCTTCTTGAATTTCATAATGCCCCAACCATCTGCTATGCAGTTTGCCTTTTAGATCTTGGTATTTAGAATCATACAATAGGGCCCAATCTCCTTTCTTGAAGTGTTTTCTGATGATGTGCTTATCGTGCCACTCTTTCTTCTAGTGTTGAATTAACTCTGTATGTTGTAGTGCCTCCATCCTCATCTCATCCAATCTATTTAACTACAATATCCTTTGTAGCTGTGCTTTGGTCAAATCAATACTAGCTTCAAGTGCTATTTTTAGTGTCTCTACCTCATATTCAATAGGCAGCACTGGGTGCTTCCCATAAACTAACTCATATGGAATAAAGTTAGTTGTTGTCCTCCAAGTAGTATTATAAGCCCAAATAGGTTCTTGTCATTTTATCAGCCCAATCTATCCTTTTGCTTGAAATTATTTTGGTGAGAATATTCCTCCAATTCTTTATTTGTTACTTTAACTTGACGATTGCTTTGTAGATGATATGGTGATGATTTTTTGTGACTGATCTGATATCTTTCCAAGAATGCTTTGATTATGGCAGACATAAATTGTGGTCCCTGATCAGAAAAAAGAGTTTTGTGTACTCCATATCAATGCAAGATGTGTTTGTATAGAAAATCTGCAACTTTCTCTTCCTTCGCTGTCGGTAATGCTTTTTCTTCAACCCATTTGGTGGCATAGTCTGTGTAGACCAGAATGTAGTGATTTCCTCTAGATGGTGGATCAGTTGGTCCCACAAAATCTATTCCCCCCTTTTCAAATGGCTCTAAAGCCACATGAGGATGGAGTGACGTCTCTGTGGTGGGAGTTGGACGTCCCATTCTTTGACACTGATCACATTACTTTACATATTGGTGAATATATTTGGTCATTGTTGGCCAAAAATATCTAGCTCCTAGGATCTTGTGCCTCATCCTAATGGCTAAAAAGTGTCCACCAGAAGGTTCATTGTGGCATGCATGGATTATGTCATACACCTTTGTTTCCTGCACACACCGACATAATACATGACCAGGAAAATTTTTAAACCCAAAACTATTTACCCACTTGTATATGGAGCTTTCTCAAACCAGCCATCTAATTTCCTTCGAATTGAAGTGTTGTGGGCATTTCCCTGAAACCATATAATTAGCTAGATCTACAAACCATAGAGATTGTATAGAGATAGTGAACAAATGTTCATCCAAAAAGGTATCATCCACTAGTTCGTTATTTCTCTGCACATTCAATCTAGACAAGAAGTCAACAACAACATTATCTTTGCCAGGCTTATCAACAATGGTTATGTCAAATTCTTGCACGAATAATAGCCATTTGATAATTCTACCTTCTACTACAACTTTATTCATCAGATATCTTATGGCTGCATGATCAGTATGTTTAGAGATTTTGTAGCCTGTGATGTAGTGGAGAAATTTGTTGATAGCATAAACTATTGCCAGAAATTCTTTTTCAGGTGTGGTGTAATTTTTCTCTATGGGGTTCAAGTTTTTGCTAATGTAATATATTGCATGCATACCTCCAGACTCACTCGATTGTCCTAACACTTCTCCAATGGCCTGATTGGAAGCATATGTGTGTGTGTGAAATGACTCTCCCTGGTTTGGTCCTTTTATCATTTGAGTTGTCATGAGGGCACTTTTGATGGTCTCAAATGCTTGTTGGCATTTTGGTGTCCATTTAAATTCAAAATCCTTTTCTAGCAAAGTGAACATAGGGTCAACTTTTTGACTGAAATTCTCAATTAACCTTATGTAATATCCATCATGTCCCAAAAAGCTTCTTACATCAGTTTAAGTTTGAGGAGGGGGTATTTATATAATAATTTTGACCTTTTTGGGATCTACTTTCATTCCCTCCTGTGAGATGTGGTGACCTACTACAATTCCCTCGGTCATCATAAGGAAGGTTTTTTCATAGTTTAGAGATAGATGATGTTCTTTGCATCTTTCAAGTAGCCTATTTAAACTATTCAAGGCTTCATCAAAGGTTTTTCCATGCACTGTGAAGTCATCCATATAAACCTCTACACATGTATTTGCTAAATCAGTAAAGATTACCGAAACAACACGTTGAAATGTGGCTGGCACATTGCAGAATCCAAATGGAAAAAGTCTGTAGGCAAATGTCCCCCACGGGCAGGTGAAAGTTATTTTATGCTAGTCCTCAGGAGCTACCTGGATTTGATTATAGCCACTAAATCCATCCAGACAAGAGAAGTAGCAGCTACCAGCTAGATTATCCAACACTTGGTCTATGAAAGGAAGTGGGAAATAGTTTGTCTTTGTAGCTTTATTCAATTCTTTATAATCAATGTAGACTCACCATTTTTCATTTTTATTGGGCACTATTACTAATGGAAATACCCATTGACTATCAGAAATAGGATAGATGAATCCTACCTGCAATAGTTTCTCTATTACCTCCTTCACTATGTCTTTCAAGGCTGAGTTGATCCTCCATTGTGGTTACCTAACAGGTTAGACATCCTCTGTATAAATATGGTGTGTACAAACACTGGGATGGATTCCTTTCATGTCTTTGTATTCCCATGCAAAGGCATGGGTGTGGTTTTGTAACAATTTTAACAAACAAACTTCTTCCACTTTTGTTAACCAACTGCTGATAGAAAGTTGTTTGTTGGTTTAGACTACGATTTGCTTTGTGCCAGCATGGATAGAAAGAAGTTTTCTATAAGGACTTAACAGTGTGTTTAATGGACAAAGGTGAGGTACAACTTGGTGGAGAGTTTTTTCTTGTTGATAACTTACGTGCGAGGCAATCTTTTTTAGAATATGGGCAGTTAAAAGCTTTGAAGGATCCTTTCAGATCTCTCTAGAGCCATTAGGAGACCTCTTTCTAGGTAACACTGTATAAAGAGAGTTCATTGTTTGGTTCTAGCTCTTTATATTCCTTATTACATTCTTCAAAGTGTTCTACAATTGTTACCATTGCCAATGAAGAGGCATCTTCTTCATCAAAATCTATCAAGTCATCTATCGATGGTTTGTTTTCATATTGTAGGAATGGTTTGGCACGAGGATAGATAGAAAGTTCCTTAAGTCTTTTTCCATTTGAAATGGTCATATTTCCAGATCTACAGTCAATGAGGGCTATTGTTGTAGCCAACCAAGGTCTTCCTAGGATTATTGGGTATACTGAACATTTTTTTCTTATATGTAGGATAAGGAAATCAATTGAATAGTCCCAAGTGTCAATAGTGACTATGATGTCCTCCAAAATTCCTTGTGGTTTGGTAATAGATAGGTCTGCAAGTTGTAATACAGTTGATGTTGGTTGAACGTGTGTTAATGCTAAAGCTTCTACAGTCTCAGATGTCATTACATTAATGGCAGCACCCAAATCTATTAAAACATTTGAAACTGATACCCCTTTTATGTCTACCGTAATGATAGGGCTCTCAGGATCCCCATATTTTAGGAGTTAACTTGCCTAATAGGGCATCAGCAAGCTTTCCTTCCACTTGGATAGTGTTGGGCAGTTTTCTTTTTCTTCCTTGAAGTTTTAGACACAAACCCTTAATGGTCTGGTTTATCTCAGGAATATCTTTTAGCATCTATAACAAAGGAACTTCAATGTGTATTTTTCTAAGTTCCTTAATTAGTTGGGAGTCATCATGTGACGGTTGGTTTTCCTTATATTATGGAGGAACCTATTTTAATCATTCTAGGAATGGAACAGAGGTTTCCTTCAGAAATTCTTATGATTCTCTTGGTTTAGCCTTCTTATTGGATTGTTGTGTATCATCTTTAGGACTCACTTCTTCTTCTTCAATGACCTCTTCAATAGGAATAGTTACAGGAACATTTCTAGATCAGAGTTGGATATCATTAATCTCCACAACATTTAGGTTTGTTGTATTTGGATTAGTATTGTACACATGTTGTTATGGCCTATTGTTCTTGGGGTTTGGAACTGGTTGTGTAGGCATTGATGGTTGGTTTACCTACTCATTAGAATTTGCATTTGTAGGTTGTGAAGGCTCAGGGAGTAACACTTGAGGTTGGTAAATCTAATTCTCCTCATTTCTTGGTTGTATTGAGGATCCCATTGTTGTTGATACTGTTTCTGATTTGACCATTGTGGACTAGTCCAAGATTGATTTGTCCAATCTTGTTGAGGCCATGGACTCCATTGCATTGGCATTTGTATTCCCCAGGGTCCATTATAAGAGTTTCCCCTTGGAGCATATTAGCTTTGAAACTGATTAAATCCATAATTAGGTTGTTTCTGACCAATAAAATTTAGCTTTTCCTCATCTCCTGGAACCTTGTCGATCTGTTTTTAATCTTAGGAAGCAAGCCACACTAATTGGTGGGGTGATTTTTCTCATAGATTTTACACAACTCAGTTTGATTCTAGGGGCAGTCCCTAAGTGGATGTTTTTCTCTACAACGAGGACAATAAATAGATAAGGGTTCAGTATTCTTTTTACTAGCCTACATGCCATCCAAAGTGGTATTCAAATGAAGTAGGGTGTCAAATTTTAGATTTGCTAGTACCTCCATTACTTTTGAAACATCATTTGTACTACCCCTTTTTAAAATCTTTTGCCTGCTCTTGTGTGAGAATAGTTTTTCCAAACTTCTACAATTTCCACAAAAGTTTGTTTATTAATATCTCCCTTACCCATCAAATTTAACACTTCTCTGCTCTCATCGTCAATCCCTCTTAGAAAGATGGTCTTACTTAGTTCCTCATCTAGGTTGTTTCCACACCTCCTATGGATAAATAAAAATCTATCCACATAGTCTTCTAAGTTCTCATCTTCTATTTGTTTCATGTGGAAAAGTTCATCTTTTCAATCCCTGACTCTACAGTAATCCTGATTTTTATCAAGAAAAAAATGTTTCCATTTCATCCCAGGTAGTGATAGAGTCTGTTGCCAAGCCCACGAACTATCTTAAAGCTGACTCCTTAAGAGTAGAAGGGAACAGTTTTAGCTTCTAGTTATCTATAGCATAGTCATAAGTTTGACAGAGGACCTTGAATTCAAATAGAAATTGGTCTGGATCTTCCGAAGTTTTTCCCCTAAAGGTAGGTAAAAATGCAGGAGATATGTTTTCCATAGGAGGTTCATTTCTCTCAGGAATGATGGAGATCAAATAAGAGAATGTTCTGTTAGTAGCTGGATCTTTATGATTACCACCATTATCACCTATTATTGATGTGGCAGATGAATTGGGAGACTCTAATAGTACATGTGATCCTTGATTGATGAGGTGATCTGGACGTTCTTCCAAAATAGCCTCTAGAGGTATATCTGCTATAGGATGTCTGATGAATTGACCTAAGGCATCCCTAGGTCTTCTCATAAACTAATAGATCAAAAGTCTTATCAACACCTTAAACCTGCAATGATTTGTAGATTATCCCAGACAATGGCACAAAAAATTATGAGGTCAAAGTAGTGCTTTGTTAATGTATCACCATTTACTTTTATCAATCTAGAGGTATCTGGAGCTATCTACGATAGACTTCTTAGAATGCGGGGTTTTGGTCAAACGTTTTGGTGAATGTGACTTGGTTTGTCGGTCTCGTCACAATTGAAAGTGCATGCGGAAATAAAGATCTATATAGTTGCTAAGAAATGAACACACTTTGTTGGGAAAGAAAGTATCTTAAATTGCTAGAAAGGAAACACACTTTGTAGGAAAGGAAATTATCATAAATTGCTAGAAATAAACACAATTGCTGGAAAATAAATTAATATTTCATGCTGAAAAAGTAAATGAAGATCAATTGAAACACTCTAAATATGACAATGCTGATAAAGAATAGAACTATCTCTTTTTCGTATCTTTAGGATTTTTAAGAACTAACTTGTAGAGAACAATTAACAACAATCACATACAACATTAAGGAAAAAATTAATAGAGATTAAAACAAAATTGCATAAATATCAAATAATCGAGAGATCTTCCCTTAGATGGGTAAGTGGGCCCTACTTCCCCAACTAGAGATGATCGTCTTACTCAACTAGATTCTTTTAGCAGAAATTCCCCTTCATATTAAATCATAGTCTAGAAATGGACAAAATTACAAGCATGAGGAGTTTTCCTCTTATTACAACAATCAGGTGATAACTACTATGAAACTTAAAAACTTCAAACTAACTAGAAAGAAATGAATTGCTCCTACTTATACAGTCAAGTATTATTAGAAGAAGAAAACTAACAGTAAGTCTAACTAGAGTGAACTGGAACTAGGGCCAGTTGCATAGTTGATTATATTCAGAATTCCTAAATAGAACTACAGATTACAGATCTGCGTTAATTCAAACTGCATGGTGAACTAGATGATTCCCTTGAAATGGTGTGATGCAAGATGGTAGCCACTTTAGTTGGGACTTGTTGATGACTGTTTTGATGCAATCATAACAATAAGTTAAAATTCACATAAAATGAACTGAAACTATACTTGAAAGACAAGAAGGAATCATTTGGTGATTCAACTAATCCCAAGTCTACAATGGTTCGGTTGGTCAAGTTCAATTGGTCAATGTGAAGCTGTAATGTTCAAGGGGCCTTACGTAGTTTAGGTTTATTTTGTGGTTTACTGGACTAAGAATATGCAAAGAGGTCATAGATTTCAACAAGTATTCTATTCATTTGCATATAAGTGATACTGGGCTGCAAGTTTTAGAGGGTTTTCTTGGATTTTTGCAGCTTTCTTCTTTATCTGTTTATGAAAACTGTCTACTTATAGCTCTGTTATCATGCTTCTTCAAATTTGAGACAATTTCCTCTGGATTTCTACGTTTTCAGCTAGATATTTCAGATGGGTTGGGAAAAGTTAGAAAGATCTACTCTATACCTCACTTAATCTACCAAAGGATCTAAGTGTTTCTGTTATGCACTTATGTAAATACCACAGTAGTTTGATCAAATCCACAGTAAAAACCCTAAATGTAAGTTCTGAGCATTTTCACAAACATACATTTAAAATTGCAAGCTCTCAAAGAAGATATTTCAAAATACAAAGAAGGGTAGGAGAACACTCAGAAGATAGATGCAGAACTCCAGATTCTATTGTATTAGAAACGAATAGTCATACATGATTTACAATGTAGGAATGACTCTTAGTTTCATTGATCATACTACAGAGAACTTACAAGCTTTACAGATACAATAAGGCAGCCAGACATTCCACGCGCACCTTACTGCAGACAAACAGGCGACCTCCTTCTTCTACTCTAAACTATGCTAAGCTATCTTGCTGTGTTTTCCTAGAATCTCTATGTGTAGCCCCTGTTGTAAAGTATTACAGTGTAGAGAGGTACAATATAAAGACATTTTGATTGTCCTCACTACAGCAAAAACCTAACTGAACCCCTGGTTCAAACCCCTAGTTACAGCAATGAATGCAGGTGAACCAGTTCTCAAAAATATCTCAGAGCAGTGGTCAAATCTGGGCGAAATATTGCCCTTCTGAGAAGTTCCGGCAGCTGGGCAATAACTTCTGTTTGTCTTTTGTGACAATACTCTCAGCTGCGACCTTCCTCTTCACTTGAATGGCTTTGACCTTTTGCATTTCATCCTTATCTTCTTGCTCCTGAGATCAGATCTTCTGCCTCTATGAGGTCACTGTATTGACTTTCCAGCTGCTTCCTCAACTGCAAGCCTGCAAGACAAGACAAGCAATAAGTTTCACATTTATCACAAAAAACAGCATGAAAATAGAATAAGCGTTTAAATATAGGTGACAGCGCAAGATCGCGGAAATCAGATCCAAAATACTCCAAAAACGCGTCCAAAATGCGCCCAAGCTGCTCAAAATTGATCGGGTCAACCATCGATGACCGAAAAATGCCAGAGGCACCAAAAAAAAACACTTTAAAATGTCACCACCTCATTTCCCGCCCATCGGCATGATCATCCCTGTCGGTGCGTCAAAAAACAGGTTAGTCAATATACCTCATCATCATGATATTCTGGAAATAGCATTCCCTCCTGAAGGTCCAGATGAATGTCATCATGATGTTTCGCTTCTGCATATTGGAGAAAAAACAACATCATCATCATCATCATGATGAAGGATAATAGGAGGATATGAAGATAATCCTGCTGCTGAGGAAAGGAAGATGATGGTGACGTCATCATGATATTCGGGCTTTATTGAAATGCTAAGGATGACGTCATCGTCATATCCGGTTAAGATCAGGGGGATATTTGTGATATCGGGTCACCTAAGGAGCATGATCAGGATGATGAAGTGAATATGACCCTTTCGCGGCCAAGGTAACCCTCTCGAAAGAAATCAGCATGACGAAGATCATCATCATTTTTGCTTTTGTCGAACTTGGAATAAGACGTCATCATCATGTTTGGGAACCGGATCGTGCTTCGGAAAATATCCTGTTGAAGGGAAAAAATGATGATGATGATCATCAGGATATTTACTTCTTCTTTTATCAGATCGGGATGACGTCATCATGATATTCGGAGCCTTCGTTAAACTTGAACATGACGTCATCATGATAATTCGCCAACCGGATCATGTTTGGAAAATATCCTGCCGAAGGGAAAATGTGATGATGATGATCATCAGGATACTTGCAAAAGGTTGTATTTCATCGGCAGGAGGACTTGGCGAAATATCGGGCGAACAAACAAGATCATGATGATCTTGACAATATGACAGGATAAAAATATGATGATGACGTCATCATCATATTTGGTTTTCGGAGCACAAGGATGAGTTGGTCATCATGATATTTGCGCTAGGGTGATATTGCAAAATATGATGATGTTGTTGAGAAATGTAATATCGACCACTTCTTCTGAATAGACAGGGTGATCATCATGATATTCGCTAACCGGAGATCAGGAGGATATGAAGATGATGATCCTCCTTCTCGAATTATGATGATGATGTCTCCAACACTTAAGCGAATTTTAGCGAATATGACCTTCTTGTGAAAGATCAGGATGATGTGAAGTCGTCATCATCATATTTTGAACTTCAGCAAATATCATGATGATGACCTTGCGATAGGATTTGAACGTGCACATGCAAATATGCCGATAATGAATTCTCTAAGTCAGGGTGATCTTATACTATCAGCATGATATTATAAGATCAGGTAATGTTGAAATATCATGATGATGCTCGCGATACAACAGACCACCTCGACGGGGTAGCTTACCTTGACTGAAAGCCGATGTCATCATGACGGGTAAAAAGCACTACCACCTAAGATTGACGTCCAGATGTTGCGACTGCATGATTTTTATCAGGTGATAGACCAAGATCATGATGATCCTGTCAATATGACTTAGGATATAAAAATATGATGATCCTCCTGCGAATATCAGGTTTGACCAAGACTTTGACCGTGCATAACTTCCACATATGGACGAATTTTCAAGTGAAGTAAAAGGCAAACCTGCCTGAAATTTCAAGCTCTTTCTAAATATGAGGTCACAGCAATAAAATATGAACTTTGACAAACTGACCTCATGATGATGACCTACCTCATCATATATCATGATGATGATGCACCTGACCTTCATTTTTACCAGACCGCCAGAAAGCAGAAAAAACACAAGCAGAAGCAAAAAAAAGCAAGACATCAGCAGGGGTCCTCGTTTTGCTAAGGAGCAAAATGGGGCGTGTTGTGAACATCACAACAACTAGCAACCAAAACAAAACAATTAAATTCAGAGTGTTAAAGGAAACTAGATGTAATGAACTCATAACTTCCAACTATCTTTTCTTGCAAATTACTATTCAGCTTGAGACTCAAAGTGTTCAATAAAGATGCATGAGTTTCCATTTTCAGTTTAGTTGTGTGCATGTGATTAATTATCCTCATCTTGAAGATCGGTTGAACAAACCAGTGACTGACATTAGCCTACGTAGGTGAGGATATTCCCTCATAGCCTACTGGATAGAGCCTTGCTGCCAGCGAGCGTCTATAGCCCCAGCAAGGTTATCGTTACAATTCTCCTAAGTAGAGCCCCACTGCCAGCGAGCGTCCATAGCCCCGGTAGAGTTACTTAGATGGCTTAATCTAGATTTTCAGTATAATCCGCTTTATTTATTTATTTATTTTTTTTTGTTTTCTAATTTGGAAAGATTTCACAAGATATAGCAATTTGTAACTTCATGACGATGCAAGGAGTGGACACTTGCTGAAATTAAGCTGAGAATTGTAATGGTAGCAAGGGTGACCTCTGATTTTTCACCTAATATCTACACTGGTAGGTTCAACAAACCCAAGGATTTTAGGTGTGTCATCGTGAGAAACCTGCTTCGAATTCTCAATCACATTTATTGAACACAAAACTTCAGAAGATGAACAACTCTCTACATTCATGACAGTGACAAGTTATGTGTAAATTGCAAATGGTTAACCTGAATATCCTAAATTATATACTGTTTTGAATGGTTGCTAGTTCTGCTCCTTAATACTCTACAGTAAAATAAAGATCCCTGCTGAGGAGACAACAAACAAACCAAACAACAGGCTGTACAAACAGCACAGCAACAAAAGACAAAACTGTACAAACAGACAGAAATAAAAAGCAAAAAACAAACAGAGGACAAGCTATACAAACAGCCAACCCAAAAGAAAACAGTAACAGCAGAAATGTACATTATCTACAGCATTTTACATTAAGAAAGAAAGGACTGCCTCATCCTGACCTTCAAGCCTGGAAGTAGTGTTTCAAATGCTGGCCATTAACTGGTAATGGCACATCTTCTCCAGTCAAGGTCTTAAGTCTAAAGGTGTTATCTCCTATTATTTCTGAGACTTGTAATGGACCCAGCCATAATTTATCGAATTTTCCATGGCTTCCTTTCTTTTCATGTGCTTTGTCCCAGCACAACACCAAGTCTGATATCCTAAATGTTTTGACTCTTGCCCTTTTGTCAAACCATCTCTTAACAACTGCTTGGTGTTTGGCAAACTTCTCGAGGGATTGACCTCTTTTCTCCTCTAGTTGCAACATTTGCACTATTCTGGCTTCCCTATGGTTATCAAAGCCTAGATATTCATTGGCAAACTTCCAGGTTGGTATTCTCATATTAACCAGAAGTATGGGATCAGTCCCATAAACTAAGTGATAAGGTGTGCTACCTAAAGCTATTTTGAACTTAGTCCTGTCTACCCATAATGCATATCTTAATAGGGTATTCCATTCTCTAGGACTTTTGGCAATTATCCTCTTGATGATGTCTAATAAGATTTTATTTGTTGATTCAACCAGTCCATTACCTTGAGGGTAATAATTCGAAGAAAACCTTAGAATGATCCCATATTCAAATGCCCATTTAGAAAATTTTAAAGAAGAAAAAGTAGGGCCGTTATCACATACCAATGAATAGGGCGTTCCAAACCTGGTGATAATGTTTTCTTCAAGGAACTTGATAACTACCTCAGTTGTGGAAAACTTGCAGCAGGTGGACTCAGTCCACCTTGTACAATAGTCCGTCACCGTCAATATAAACTTGTGTCCTGCAGAAGATGGGGGATTGATGACTCCGATAAAATCCAAGCCCCATTGTGCAAACGGTCTGGACTCGATCACAGGCTGCAGTGGATTGGCCAGATTTCTTCCTTTGTCTGCTGCAGTCTGACAGGTGTGGCAGCTTCTGATGTGACTCTTAGTGTCTTTGAATATAGTGGGCCAGTAATAGCCCGCTCTCAGTATTTTGTGTGCTGTAGCTAAATGGGAACCATGGCCGGTTCCGTATTTGTCATGTAGTTCTGTCAACACTTTATCAGCTTCAGTTCTGTTTATGCATCTCAAATAAATTCCATCATGGTTCTTCCTGAATAGAAGACCTCCTTGCACCATATAATGCTGTGCCTTAATCTTCAAAGCTCTCCTCTGAGAAGCCTTCATCTTGCCTGGGTACTTTCCAGCTATCAGGAAGGTGCTTAAATCATCGTACCAGCCTGATGCGTCTTGGGAATTCAATACATACTGCTGTTTTATCGGATTTGGATCCATGTTTGCTATTGTCTGCACCAACGCCTGCCCTCTGACCAGCTTTGCGGGAATGATCTCCATGTCGAATTCTTGCAGCGTGGTGATCCATTTGGCTCTTTTTTCTCCAGGCTCGTTCTGCATCAGCAACATCTTTACTACTGCATCTGGTACTATGGCTTTAATCTGGCTGCGCAGGATGTAGTGTCTGAATTTTTTTACAGCCTTTACTAATGCGAATGCCTGTCTTTCAATATCTAGATATCTTAGCTGTGCATCCTTCAGAGGCGCACTCATAAATGCTATGGGCCTCTCGTCATTATTTTCATCTTTCTGTGTCAGGGCAGCAGCGACAGAATGAGAATATGCAAAGGAGTAGATGTAAAACGGGCATGTGTAGTTTGGACTTGCTAATACAGGGGCATTAGAAATTGCCTCCTTGATATCTTCAAATGCGGCTTTGGCTACTGGCGTCCATTCCATCTGTGCATCTTTCTTTAACATGGCATTCAACGGCTGCACAATCTCTGTAAAACCTGTTATAAACTTCCGAACAAAGTTAATTTTACCAAAAAATGATTTCAATTCTTTCCTACTCTTTGGTATTTGCAAATTTTTTATGGATTCTATTCTATCCGGATCAATTGAAATTCCATTTTCAGAAATGACATGGCCTAATAATTTACCTTCAATTACGCCAAATATACATTTCTTAGGATTAAGGGAAATCCCATACCTTTCACATCGCTGAAGTACTTTTCTGAGGTCCTCAGCGTGGGTGGATGCATCCTTGGAATACACAGTTAAATCATCCATATACACAACAATGCATTTACCTGATAATCCACGAAAAGCAACGTCCATGGCCCTCTGAAAAGTGGCACCTGCATTAATCAGACCAAAAGGCATTCTTCTATACGCATAATTTCCCCATTTGCAAGTGAAGGTGGTTTTTAGTCTATCCTCCCTGTCAATTAAGACCTGGTTATAACCTGAAAAACCATCTAAAAAAGACATCATCTTTGCGCCATTTACTGCTTGCAGTACTTCGTCTATTGGGGGCAAAGGATAATTATCCTTTTCAGATGCCTTGTTTAAATTTCTAAAGTCTACGCACAACCTAATATCTCCGTTTTTCTTCCTTACTAGCACTAAGTTAGCTACCCAGACAGAATGTCTGACTGGAAAAATTATTCCAGCGGACAGTAGTTTTTTAACTTCCTCAAAGATTAAAGGCTCTAGAATGGCGTTTACAGGCCTCTGTTTCTGCCTAAATGGTTTGACTTCTTTTCTTAAAGGTATGACGTGAGTTATGATGGACTCATCAAATGTTTTCAAGTCTTCATAAGTCCATGCTATGACATGTTTATATTCTTTCAGAACATCCAGAACCTCTTTTCTGATTTTCTCAGAACAAGCTTTCCCAATTAGTACATTTTGTGGATTTAGCTCAGTCCCTAAGTTATGTAAATCACACTTACCCCCTTCTGTTTTGGGTAAGTCCTTCTGTCTTATTATTCCGTCGAAGTCAAAGATGTGTTCTAATTCAATTACTCCTTTTGGCAAGAAGTTGCTCTTTAAGTTGATCATATCTTCTTCGTCCCATGTTACTTCAGGCCTTTCTTGTTCATCAATAATTTGGGCCTCAAATGCCTCATTACAAGTCAGAAAATCAATAATTTGCTGATCCTCTCCAAATACCTGAAAGTGTGTAACGTTGTCTGGTATACTGGGCACGTTAACTAGCTCAACAGCAAATCGTCTTAATCCTGACAGTGTCAATGGTTCTAATGTACTAGCAGCAACTGCTAACGCATCTGGCCTGTGGTTTAGCTCTCTAGGAATATGCTCTATGTTAAAAGCATCAAATGAATCCATTAAACCCCAAACTCTATGTCTGTAACTGATCATCTTCTTATAATTGCAGGCATATAGTTTCCTCACTTGTCTGACTACTAATTCAGAGTCTGAAAATACTCTGATGGTTCTTACCCCTTTCCTGATGGCCATGACAAGTCCTAAAATTAGGGCCTCATATTCAGCAATATTGTTAGTGCAGGAAAATTGTAATCTATATGCTGCCAAATGAGATTTACCTTGAGGATTTATGAGTTCAACACCTGCACCTGCGCCCTGTTTTGATTTGGACCCATCACATTTTAACGTCCACATGCCATCCTTACTTTTTTGATCTTTTACCTTGGCACACTTTGTCCCTTTTATTGCCTGTGGGGTGTTGTCTTGTTGATTCATGGGTTTTTCCATTTGGTTATCTTGCATATGTGTGTTTGTAGTTTGCAACTCAGAAAGATAACTACCCTTGTCCTCTATTTCTTTCCCTAGATCTGGAATCAAGGCACTTATATTATCCTGAACATATCTCTGTGCTGGATCAGGATTCTCATTTTTCTCTTGTGACTCTGCCCTCCCTATGCACTTTTTGTATTCATATTCAATGATGTCTTTGCATATTTCACAATTCTCCTCAGAATGTTGCCTATCATGGACTCTACACCTATTTTTATATAACTTACATTGGACTGGGAGATTGTGTGTAACACACTCTTCCACCTCTTGTCTAATGGCATGACCAAATTTGTCTATTGCATTGTTTTCCTCATCTGAAGAATTTCCGTCAGACTCAATGAATAGTGCTGTTCTATTGCTGACACACTTCTTCCTAATGTTTAGCATCATAATCTCTTCAATCTGCATTCCATTGTTGGTAACTCTATAGACACCTGGTTCAACAGCAGCATATAATATTTCATTAGTTCGATTATACTCTGTTATCATATGTTTCATTCTGGGCTCTGCCCCTATTCTGATCTGGTTTGGGATGCCTCTCCATGGTAACCACATGTGTGAAAAGTCAGTAGCCATATATCCGTTTAATGTCTTGGACCAATCCCTACTCAGCAACATTCCATAATTTACGGGTATATCCACTACTTGGATGTCAATGATTTGGCTCACCCTAGGGTCTGAAGCTAACTGCACCTGTATGTTCATGAGTTCTCCTATCACACTAACCTCGGTCTTATCTAATTGTGTGACAACCTTGGCAGATTTGGTGGGAGTCAGCCCGAGAGTTTTACATATTCCTAAGGGCATTACGTTGGCTGAAGCACCAGAATCTACCATGCAATTGTGTATATTCTTCCCACACAACCTAACAGTTAACAAGAAAGGTTGAGTATCCCTCTTATCCACATGTATTACTACATTTGTGTTGGAAGGCTGCTCAACTTTCTTACCTTTCTCCTTAGGTGGTGAATCACTACTAGGAACAGTTATATCAGCAGACACCATGTTTGTTATGGATGTATCTAGGGATTTTAAAAAAGCATTTCTGATCCCTGGGGTCTTCAATAATTCATTTAGAGGTATGCTGACCTTCATTTTCTTTATTTCCTCTGATAAGTAATTCACTAATCTTGTTGTCTCTACTGCTTCTGTCTTACTTGTTTGATCCTTTTGCACTGCTGTTCCGTTATTTGTGTGCTGACTAGCTTTAAGTATGGCAGGATTGTTGCTAGCATTCTGATCTGGGGGTGTATTGATGTTATTCGGGGGAGTGGAAGTGGTGAAAGGTCCTCCCGGCCTAGGGTTGTTCCTCAAATTGTAGGTGTGGCTTTTATTTGTCTGTTGAAAGGCCTGCACCTCCTCTGTTTCATTTAATATCTCGTTTTCAGATTCAAAAGGAAACTGAAAAGCATTTAACACAAAGGCTGATTCAGGATAAAGACTTTCACAACAGTATGGTTCATCCTCTAGCAATTCATCCTCCTTCTCTTCTGCAGTTGCAAAGGTAAACGTTTCTAAGACTAATGCTGTGTCATATTCTGAGGGTACTACCTCATTACCCTTAGGGATGAGAAATTCAGAGGTAGGAGGCTGTACATCTACGTTGAAGATACTAGCTGCCAAGTGGAACTGTGGACAGTCATGCTCAGCATGGGCATTGGTATTGTGAAATCTGCACCAATTTTTGGGTGCTGTATTGGCCATTTGCATGTTAGTTATTTGTTTTGCACCATGATTATCTGTATTCTCAAAAGGAGAAGCCAGAGTACCGTTGTTGGGCCCAGTGTTCCATGTCTTGGGTGGCCTAGGTTGATTCTGGTTCTTGTTATTATTGCCCCAGGTCCTATTATCTATCACTGGCCCCCTATTTTGCATTGGTTGCCCCTGACTGGGGCCTTGATGCTGATTGTAGTTTTGGTTCTGATTGTACTGCTGATTTTGGTTGAGACTATAATTCTGATTTTGGCCTTGATTGTGATTTTGATGTGGATTGTAGTTTTGGTTGCTTCTTCCATAGAGGTTCTCATTTCTTAGCTGTGTCACTTCGGTTGTTAATCTTTTCAAATGTGCAGTAATTTCTTTGATGTCTTCCCTATCATCTTGTGCTTTTGCCACAGTTACATCCCTAGGAAGTTGGAAGAAAGGCTGACCATTATTCTGACTGTTATTGGAAGTACTAGCCGTGTAAGGAGTTATAGCCTGGATTGGAGTAGGGTTATACACAGGTGTGTAAGAAGGAACCGGATTTATTAGTGGAGCATGCTGCACAGGGACTCCATTCCATGGGTGTGCCTGATTCTGCACCCCAAAATTTCCTCCAAATGGACTGTAAGTTGTATGTCTCATTTCTTGGTTCACTGAGGCTGCCTCTTTATAGGCTTTGGATATTGAATCTATGTCAGGTTTCCTTTTGACAAACATGGCAGTTAAAGGATCCAAAGCAGCATAGTACATAGCCAACAAGGGAGCATCATCTATGGTATAAGGGGTTACTAGCCTAGAATAGGCCTTTTGAAATCTGTCATTGAAATTATCAATTAGCTCTCCCTCACCTCGTTTTATAGCAGCCAACTTATGATACAAAGCACAAGGGTCAATGGGTCCTCTAAATCTTGACAGAAATGCTTCTTCCATAAGTGCCCAGGAAGAAATGTAACCATTGGGTAAGTTTACGTACCAGCTAGAGGCCTGCTCATTAAAGGTGTAAGGAAACAACCTACACACAACATCCTCGTGCTCTAACATAGCCCTAAAACATGCTTCCTTAAATATTCTAATATGATCTTCTGGGTCTTGATGCAACTGGTATTTGGGACATATCTTTTCCAGATTTTTTGGCATGTCATGATAATCATTGAAGAATATGGGAGAATTGACATCGAAATAAGCCATTGCAGGTGTTTGAGCTTGACTTGAATTTGCAGAAATACCTGGATTGATTGGTGGATTAGGATTTAGAGGAGGATTGAGACCTCCAAGAGTGCCTGAACCAAGATTTAAAGATCTGAACAGTGATCTGTCAGGACTTACAATACTACGGATGTTAAAAGGTGACCCAGGAGGTGTTCCAGATGAACTTCCTGCTTGCGATATCTTTAGATTCCAGATTAAAAGGCTTTTACTTCACCTTGTATCAGGTAGTTGCACAAATATATCTCCTGAACTGGACCTAGACCTAGTCACTCTGTTACTGTCGTTAGCCAGTTTGAAATGAAACCTAACTCAGGCAGGCCCTCCTTCTAGCGCCAGAAAACTGTTGATGACTGTTTTGATGCAATCATAACAATAAGTTAAAATTCACATAAAATGAACTGAAACTATACTTGAAAGACAAGAAGGAATCATTTGGTGATTCAACTAATCCCAAGTCTACAATGGTTCGGTTGGTCAAGTTCAATTGGTCAATGTGAAGCTGTAATGTTCAAGGGGCCTTACGTAGTTTAGGTTTATTTTGTGGTTTACTGGACTAAGAATATGCAAAGAGGTCATGGATTTCAACAAGTATTCTGTTCATTTGCATATAAGTGATACTGGGCTGCAAGTTTTAGAGGGTTTTCTTGGATTTTTGCAGCTTTCTTCTTTATCTGTTTATGAAAACTGTCTACTTATAGCTCTGTTATCATGCTTCTTCAAATTTGAGACAATTTCCTCTGGATTTCTACGTTTTCTGCTAGATATTTCAGATGGGTTGGGAAAAGTTAGAAAGATCTACTCTATACCTCACTTAATCTACCGAAGGATCTAAGTGTTTCTGTTATGCACTTATGTAAATACCACAGTAGTTTGATCAAATCCACAGTAAAAACCCTAAATGTAAGTTCTGAGCATTTTCACAAACATACATTTAAAATTGCAAGCTCTCAAAGAAGATATTTCAAAATACAAAGAAGGGCAGGAGAACACTCAGAAGATAGATGCAGAACTCCAGATTCTATTATATTAGAAACGAATAGTCATACATGATTTACAATGTAGGAATGACTCTTAGTTTCATTGATCATACTACAAAGAACTTACAAGCTTTACAGATACAATAAGGCAGCCAGACATTCCATGCGCACCTTACTGCAGACAAACAGGCGACCTCCTTCTTCTACTCTAAACTATGCTAAGCTATCTTGCTGTGTTTTCCTAGAATCTCTGTGTGTAGCCCCTGTTGTAAAGTATTACAGTGTAGAGAGGCACAATATAAAGACATTTTGATTGTCCTCACTACAGCAAAAACCTAACTGAACCCCTGGTTCAAACCCCTAGTTACAGCAATGAATGCAGGTGAACCAGTTCTCAAAAATATCTCAGAGCAGTGGTCAAATCTGGGCGAAATATTGCCCCTTCTGAGAAGTTCTGGCAGCTGGGCAATAACTTCTGTTTGTCTTTTGTGACAATACTCTCAGCTGCGACCTTCCTCTTCACTTGAATGGCTTTGACCTTTTGCATTTCATCCTTATCTTCTTGCTCCTGAGATCAGATCTTCTGCCTCTATGAGGTCACTGTATTGACTTTCCAGCTGCTTCCTCAACTGCAAGCCTGCAAGACAAGACAAGCAATAAGTTTCACATTTATCACAAAAAAATAGCATGAAAATAGAATAAGCGTTTAAATACAGGTGACAGCGCAAGATCGCAGAAATCAGATCCAAAATACTCCAAAAATGCGTCCAAAATGCGCCCAAGCTGCTCAAAATTGATCGGGTCAACCATCGCTGACCGAAAAATGCCAGAGGCGCCAAAAAAAACACTTTAAAATGTCACCGCCTCATTTCCCGCCCATCGGCATGATCATCCCTGTCGGTGCGTCAAAAAACAGGTTAGTCGATATGCCTCATCATCATGATATTCTGGAAATAGCATTCCCTCCTGAAGGTCCAGATGAATGTCATCATGATGTTTCGCTTCTGCATATTGGAGAAAAAACAACATCATCATCATCATCATCATGAAGGATAATAGGAGGATATGAAGATAATCCTGCTGCTGAGGAAAGGAAGATGATGGTGACGTCATCATGATATTCGGGCTTTATTGAAATGCTAAGGATGACGTCATCGTCATATCCGGTTAAGATCAGGGGGATATTTGTGATATCGGGTCACCTAAGGAGCATGATCAGGATGATGAAGTGAATATGACCCTTTCGCGGCCAAGGTAACCCTCTCGAAAGAAATCAGCATGATGAAGATCATCATCATTTTTGCTTTTGTCGAACTTGGAATAAGACGTCATCATCATGTTTGGGAACCGGATCGTGCTTCGGAAAATATCCTGTTGAAGAGAAAAAATGATGATGATGATCATCAGGATATTTACTTCTTCTTTTATCAGATCGGGATGACGTCATCATGATATTCAGAGCCTTCGTTAAACTTGAACATGACGTCATCATGATAATTCGCCAACCGGATCATGTTTGGAAAATATCCTGCCGAAGGGAAAATGTGATGATGATGATCATCAGGATACTTGCAAAAGGTTGTATTTCATCGGCAGGAGGACTTGGCGAAATATCGGGCGAACAAACAAGATCATGATGATCTTGACAATATGACAGGATAAAAATATGATGATGACGTCATCATCATATTTGGTTTTCGAAGCACAAGGATGAGTTGGTCATCATGATATTTGCGCTAGGGTGATATTGCAAAATATGATGATGCTGTTGAGAAATGTAATATCGACCACTTCTTCTGAATAGACAGTGTGATCATCATGATATTCGCTAACCGGAGATCAGGAGGATATGAAGATGATGATCCTCCTTCTTGAATTATGATGATGATGTCTCCAACACTTAAGCAAATTTTAGTGAATATGACCTTCTTGTGAAAGATCAGGATGATGTGAAGTCGTCATCATCATATTTCGAACTTCAGTAAATATCATGATGATGACCTTGCGATAGGATTTGAACGTGCGCATGCAAATATGCCGATAATGAATTTGCTAAGTCAGGGTGATCTTATACTATCAGCATGATATTATAAGATCAGGTAATGTTGAAATATCATGATGATGCTCGCGATACAACAGACCACCTCGACGGGGTAACTTACCTTGACTGAAAGCCGATGTCATCATGATATTTCGAACCTCAGGATATTATCGGGGGGGTGCGTTTAAAATATGATGATGATGATCATCATCATGCAACCAAAACTGAGTTTATAACATATGACGCTCCTAAGAAAATCATGATGCTGATGATGCGCACAAGGCCTTTTGACGGGTAAAAAGCACTACCACCTAAGATTGACGTCTGGATGTTGCGACTGCATGATTTTTATCGGGTGATAGACCAAGATCATGATGATCCTGTCAATATGACTTAGGATATAAAAATATGATGATCCTCCTGCGAATATCAGGTTTGACCAAGACTTTGACCGTGCATAACTTCCACATATGGACGAATTTTCAAGTGAAGTAAAAGGCAAACCTGCCTGAAATTTCAAGCTCTTTCTAAATATGAGGTCACAGCAATAAAATATGAACTTTGACAAACTGACCTCATGATGATGACCTACCTCATCATATATCATGATGATGATGCACCTGACCTTCATTTTTACCAGACCGCCAGAAAGCAGAAAAAACACAAGCAGAAGCAAAAAAAAGCAAGACATCAGTAGGGGTCCTTGTTTTGCTAAGGAGCAAAATGGGGCGTGTTGTGAACATCACAACAGGACTAATGTTAGCTAACTGATATTTTAGTTAGTCACTAAAATTGTGGCATCGTGGCAATGTTACCCTTCTTAGCTACATGATTTAAGCACAAGTTATGTTTGCACTCAAGGATGGACTTGTGGCAGTCATCAACTCAAGGGGAGGATGATCCTAGGAAGGTTTTTAGCACCTGGAGCTGTTTAGAGTTCTAGTTCTTCTCAAGACAGAGGGCTCTAGAGGGATCCAGAGACCACTGGTTGTTCATACTGCTGCAAGCCTTATAAAAACATTCACAACTTCACACCATAATTCATAAAATATGCACGTTTGAAATGTAATCTAGTAAAATAAAGCAAGAGATTTCATCAAAGGAAATGAAAACTAATCATGTGCATAATCTAACCAAAAGACAAACACAATTATAATAATATTTATTTATATATGCCAAAGTGTGTGAAAGTTCTTAAGAGCAGAAATAACATGAAATAGATGAGTGAATTTTATGGCTCATCAAAGTGCTCCCAATAGCCATGACTAGGTTGTCCCATGAGTCTGACAGCGAAAACAACAAAGTTCGGTACCTTTCTTCTTCATCCATCTTAACCCCAACCGAGGTCAACTAAGTCACCAACATATTGAATGTTTCCAAATACTCAGAAATCTGTCCACTTTCTTCCATTCTCAAGGAATACAACTTTTTCCTCGAGAAAATCTTATTTACTAGAGATTTAGCTTGGTATATCTCACCTAACTTCTTCCAAAGCTTCTTTGAAGTGGATTCTTCATGGACATTTATTAGGATTGAATCTACAAGACATAGTCTAATGAGACCTTTAGCTTTTCTATCAATTACATCATATTTTGCAGCCAAAGTTGGATCTATAGGCCTCTGGACATTTTCATCCACTGCATCCCATAGATCTTGATTAATCAATAGATCTTCTATCTTCAGATTCCACATTTCAAAGTTTGTGCCAGAAAACTTCTCTATCTCAATCCTCCCAAATGTGCTCGTCATCTAAAAAATGCATGCAACAAGATCACAAGGTATTCTTTGCACAAGCTCCTACTCAAACCTTGATTAGCACAAAAAACCCAACAACCCACAACTAAAACAAAGGTGATCAGGCTTTGATACCACTTGTAAGGAAGTTAAAGTAGCAGAAACAACTTCCTATGCCAATCTTGAGAAGAGATATTATGAAAAACTTTTTAAAAAATTGATCTAACAGTTACAAAAATTCCAGAAACACATTCAAAGCATGAAATAAACAGTAAAACACAAAACACTAGATATACGAGGGGAAAACCTTTCTGGATGAAAAACTTCACACTCTAAAAGCCTGCTTAATGTATTCCAAATCCAACAACAAGATTGCATACACTTGCAAAGCAAGTCTATTAAAATTGTATCACTAGTAATCAACTTTGGAAGAATTCCAGTAGGATTCCGACAACATAATAAAACTTGCAAACTCAATGCAAATAAACTACTCCTCAAGCCTCCAATTTATAGACTTTTGGCTATACAAGAAACCATTTGTGGTTTACAAAACCATGTGTGAAACTTCTTAGCCAAGATTCTAGTATAAAAATAGGCTCTCACGTCCAAAATGATATCCCCTATTTTTGACCCTTACAAATGTCATAGAATCTATCATAATACCTCTAAAAATAGTCCTTCCATGATACACTACCATTGACAACTTATAATTCAATTTTCAAGGCACCGACATGTGGCAAAAGTGCCGATTAAGAATTAAAACACCCCTATATTATTTTGGAGCTAAATAAAAAACAATAACAGATTGTGGGAAAATATTAAATACAAAATAATGCTACGGGAAATATGCTGGGTTGAGACACCTCATTTCCCAATAGTCTACACACAACAAAGATGCCAAAAATAGAGAAAGGAGGCAAAAAAATTAAAGTGACTAGTATTACATTTTGTGGAGGAACAAATATTGGTATATATTTCAAACAACAAGGATAGGGTGGTAGTAAATAAATGCGACATCGATTATTGCCTCGTGTAGAGATATATTGTGATATTTCTTACACTTTGATTAAGTGTTACTTAGATGGAATGATGAAGAAGAGTGTGCTGATGGTACTTTCAGATCTCGAGAAATGAATTGTTGATCACATTCAAGATCCCACTTATTATCTATGTTCTAGTTTTTAATGCACATGGTCATGACATCCTCATCCATGCCTTGCTACCATTATAAAATGTCTCTTGACGTAATTGCCTAATATTTTTATTTTGTAACTATTCAAAAAAATTCTCATATCATTTTTTAGAAAGAATTGTTAATATAAATGTTAATAATTTTCACCTACAGTTCAAATTGGTAGAGCTGAAACATTTTATTACATTTGAGGTGAAGAATATTCTAACATATTCCTGCTATGCTTAAACCATGGCATATTTTTAAGTGTTGAGAAAGGTTTGAATGAAGTTTTGTTCAGAGTAAAGAGACATAAAGGAAAGTACACATTAAACTGAAGACATTTCTTTCATTTAGTGCAAAAATGTTTCATTCATTTTACCAATAAAGTATACATAGAATTGCACAAGTATTGTATTTGTATTCATTGGAAAGAAAAGAGTAATCCATGGTCCCACACAAGCTGTGGGAGTAGCTAACCTATACAACATAATTTATGTTATGCATCTGAAGTTAAAATAAATGAAAGGAGGCATAAGGGAAAATGGATATCCATCATTGCCTGAAGTAGCTTTGGTGTAGACCTTCTTGTCTTGATCCTCCTCTCCTGATCTCTAGGTGAACCTACATCATGGTAAACAATTGGTTAGAGCCCCAGATATAAATATCCCTATATACCTTACTAATAGAAACACAAGACATATCATGAAGCATTGGATCAATAAGAAAGAGAGCCAGAAAGACCAAATCATCACATGAGTATTGTATTCATTGTTTTATCTAACTTGTTTGTGCAATTTGTAGGTATAGGTATAGTCATTATGCAAGACATTTTAGCATGTAGATTAAAATGGGCTCCCACAAGGGTTGATCCCAGCATGTTGCTACCTAAACCTCAAGAGGGACAGGATTAAGCTTTCCAAATAAAGCATTTTCTATTTGAAAATCAAATTGTAAAGCAACTGAGTACATGGTACATTCAGAATAGCCAAGTCAAAGGTGCAATCATTGATAAAGGAGTTGTGACTATCCTTAAGACATGCATATTCAAGTCGAAGTGATGGAGAAGTGTTCAAATGATGGACAGGGTCTTAGTATATTCATTAATGACTGTACTAAAGAAGAATATAAGATAGGACAATCATCAATGACTGTACCAGCCTAGGATAGCTTTTATGTGCAAAGTGTTGTCATAACTGTACTAAGATAGCTAAAACAATGAGATCATTCAGTCACATGAATAAGAGCCATCTACAGTCATATAAATAGCATATATCAGATGAATCCATAGTTATGGAGTAATGTGACATTCATTTCTATCCTGCAAGGATGAGTATGACTTAGTAGAGCATAAGAAATAAAAGAGAAATCATCATGTATCTGAGAGCATTCCATGAATATCAAAGGACAACCATATGACGGAGTCTCCCAATGTTCAGTCATTGCAAGTAATGAACAACTACAATAGTACTTATGATGAGGGCAGAAACCTCAAGCAATAAGAGTTTGTCCAGGGCTTTCAACAGTCCAAGGAGATCAAAGCTGCAAAATAATCACCATGAACTACAATTGCATACCTTGTGTCAATAGTCACAGTCAAGAATACAGTCATAAGCATCAATAAGGTAGCAAAGAATAGTACTATTATCAAGAGCATGACATCCAAATATACAAATGGTTGTCAATCACTGTCAAGATATCATGGCAGCACATTGTAGCAAGCCAAATCTCCATGTACAATGAGAGCAGAAAACAAAAGGATCTCTATAACCAAAGCATATACATAAGACGATGATAACAATGGAAATAATGGTGGTATGATGTTATGGTAGGGGGTCTGCCTCTCTTCATGATGATCATACATCATGCTTCAAAAGTCATTATCCTATCTTTAAAAGGTTATAAAGGTTTGTTCTATCCATAAAGTTCTGAGAGAATTATAAAAAAGAGTTTTTCTTGTAGATAAAGAGTAGTCTTGGTCATAATCCCACACAGTCCTTAGATGCATATGTATGCATCTCCACTGTGTTACATGCATTAAATAGGAAGACTCTCATAGATAAGTAGAGTGACTGTTGTCAAAAGTGTCAAAGATATGCATAAGAAACAATAGTGTGAGAAAGGGGATCAAGACAACTTTGAGGTCTTTTAGTATAAAGGAGCACCATACAAAGATAAGGATATCATTTCAAGACAAAAGGTATCATATCAAGATGGGGCAGGCCAATAAAGAATGGATATCCTTATGACAAGGAAATGCACCCCTAAAGATAACAAATAACTAGTACCATGGGAAGTGGACATAGTTGGAGCCTTCAACAAATTAATAGTCCACCTATCAAAGGAAAATAATTTTAAAAGTTGCAGACTTTAAACAATGATCAAGTGAGTAGTGCCGAAAGTTACTTGTAGCATGACATCAATATATAACCAAAACCAAAGGAGGTGGTGTGTGATAAATATAAAGAAAATGTTTGTCCCAAAGGTAGTGAACATGGCATAATGATCAACGAGCAAATCAGCAAACACCATGGAGGGAGCATTGAGAGTGAAGGAGATAGAGAGTTCATAATCTTAAAAGGAGGTAGGTTTCTATAATAGCTCCTCTCTTGTAGAGTTTTTATTATAGTACATTCAACAAAGCTATGGTGGGAAGCTTCATTCTCTATTAGCTAGAGGTAGAACATACATACACCTAGCTTACAAAATCATTACTTTTCCACCCCATGGTGTGATATAAACTGTCATAACAATGAATAGCAGATGAAACTATGTAGAATTTTGTCAAAGCTACATGGAACCAGAATGAAAATAAGTAACCCGTCATAGTTTTTTCAATAGAAGCTACAAAAAGTTGCAGGTATTCTATTTTTCTATTTACAAAGGTTAGGGTTTGGAACAATAAGAAGCAATATTCAATGGAAAATAACAATGTTGAACCCCTGGTCACTGCTTTCATACTACAAGGGAACAAATATTTCTTGCAAGACAACATAAATTATATAAAATGCAATAATGTTTCTAGAACTTCATCACAAAATGTACAAAATCATAAAAGAAGATCTATTTCTCCATCTTTTCATCACTAAACCAATGCAAGAAAAAGATGCTAAGCAGACACTGAGGGGTATTCATTACAATTTCTTGCATAAACTAGTAGTTTTAGAACATTTTTCACCATTTTCCAATGGAAAATACAGTGAGCTGTAGAAAAGAGAAATACTCACCTTCAGATTGAAGTCCAATTAGTGATAGAAAGATATCTATGGTAGTCAAACCCTTCAAGAGCCCAAGAAATCTTCAAAAATCATTGTATGCATGGCGGCATAGAGAGTAGGAGCAAATTAGAAACCCTCATGGTGGTCACACATGTAGATTGTGTTTTTGGAAAAAGTTTCAAAAGAAAAATGAATGGATTAGGGTTTCCCTTTCCCTTTTGGATAGGCATTCACCTTTCCCAAGAGGGTTAGACCCTTAAGTGATTTTTATCACTTTTATATTTTGTAAATACAAATTCAAACTAATTGCTAGCCATGGTCATAAAATTTAAGTGGCTATCTGTTCATTACCTTTGCGTGGAGTTAGGGAGTCATAAGGAAATTTTGTTAAATGCATGGAGATAAATGTGACAAGGGAGTCATAAGGATGCATTGATTTATATAAATCATATGCTTTTATTATGACTTGTGCATGGATATGCATATATGAGAAAGTCATGTTGCATGGGAGATATAAAGAGTTGTATTATTTTTTAACTTTTGAACTTAAGGAGAATTAAGCAAATAGAAGATATATTTAGATTCTCCTTAATTCCTCATAATTTGGAAACCTACTTATTAATGTAAGCAAATAATAAAGTAATAAATTATAAATTACTTTATTATTTGTCATAAAAATGTGAAAGTAAAAATAGGCAAATCCATAACAAATAGTAATGTAAGTCACATCGATTACTTTATTATTTATTTAGATTAATTTTTTCTCCAAATCATGCATAATCAAGAGGTACATTTAACTAAAGTGTCTTGGGACTTTTCCCTTGATTTTGGAGTCAAATTACAGTGAGTTGGAGTTCCACATGGTCAAACTATTAGAGAGGGGCAGTTTGGAGCTAATTTTGCTCATTTTGGATCAGTTATGAGGCCTTTTTCTAGGCTTTTCTCTCTTGCTCATGGATCAGTTTTGGAGGTGTTATTTTAAGAGGCAGTTGACTATAGTTGACCTTTTAGGTCTTTTTTGTGAGTAGATTATATATTGGGAGCAAAACTTATGTTTTTCTAGTTCTTGCCTTGTTGCTCTCTTGTGCATTGTAGAGAGAGAGTGTTTGTAACTCAATTTTTACAGATTAATACATTACAATAGGTTATAGGTTATAATTTTTGTCATTTTTTATGCAAGTGTTCCTTTATTTTCAGTAGAATCCAGTATCTACTCTCTCATTTGTGTTGTTTTATGAATGATTTGATGAGATTTTATTGTGTTTTAGTATCAGAACCTTTAAAATCATTGTCTCATTTATACTTGAATGCATTGAAAAGTAGTAAAAATCACGTCTTAGGTTGAGTATTGGAATAGTCCTTTCTTTTATGCTGTGAGAACCGAATTTTCCTCCAAAAAGAAAGTTATTCAAGCCTTCCTTAGAATCATTTTTGTAGCCATATTGCCAAAGTGATTTGTGTAGATAGATACTCTAAAAATTATTGTGAGTTAGAGTTGCATGTTTCTACCGATTAGGTACATCACCACCCATTTACTTTTAGTTTTGTCTTTTCATTTCATTCTTTCTATCCTTTTTCCTTCCAAGTCAAAGCTAAATGGAACCAGAATGAAAAGAAGTAACCCATCATAGTTTTCTCAATAGAAGCTACAAAAAGTTGCAGATCTTCCATTTTTTATTTTACAAAGGTTAGGGTTTAGAATAATAAGAAGCAATATTCAACGAAAAATAACAATGTCGAACCTCTAGTCACTGCTTTCATACTACAAGGGAATAAATATTTCTTGCAAGACAACATAAATGATATAAAATGCAATAATATTTCCAGAACTTCATCACAAAATGTACAAAAGCATAATAGAAGATCTATTTCTCCATCATTTCATCAGTGAACCAATGAAATAAAAAGATGCTACGTAGATAATGAGGGGTTTTCATTACAATTTCGTGCATAAACTAGCAGTTTTAGAACATTTTTCATCATTTTCCAATGGAAAACATAATGAGTTGTAGAAAAGAGAAATACTCACCTTCAGATTGAAGTCCAAGTAGTGATAGAAGGATATCTATGGCAGTCAAACCTTTTAGGAGATCAAGAAATCCTTCAGAAATCCTTGTATGCATGGCAGTGCAGAGAGTAGGAGTAGAGCAAAAACCCTCATGGAAGACAAACATGTAGAGAGGCTTTTTGGAAAAAGTTTCAAAAGAAAAATGAATGGATTATGGTTGCCCTTTCACTTTTGGATAGGCATTCACCTTTCCCAAGAGGGTTTGGCCCTTAAGTGATTTTTATCACTTTTTATTTCTGCAAATACAAATTCAAACTAATTGCTAGCCATGGTCATAAACATTAAGTGGCTATTTGTTCATTAGGGAGTCATAAGGAAATTTTGTCAAATGCATGGAAATAAATGTGACAAGGGAGTCATACGGATGCATTGATTTATATAAATCATATGTTGTTATTTTGACTTGTGCATGGATATGCATATATGAGAAAGTCATGTTGGATGGGAGATATAAACAGATGTATTATTTTTTAACTTTTGAACTTAAGGATAATTAAGGAAATAGAAAATATATTTAGATTCTCCTTAATTTCTCATAATTTGGAAACTTATTTTTTAATGTAAGAAAATAACAAAGTAATAATATATAAATTACTTTATTATTTGTCATAAAAATATGAAAGCAAAAATAGGCAAATCCATAACAAATAGTAAAGTAAGTCACATCGATTACTTTATTATTTATTCACATTAATTTTATCTCCAAATCATGCAAAATTAGGAGGTAGAGTTAACTGAAGTGTCTTGGGACTTTTCCTTTGATTTGGGAGTCAAATTATAGGAGTTAGAGTTCCACATGGTCAAACTATTAGAGAGGGGTAGTTTGGAGCTATTTTTTCTCATTTTGGATTAGCTATGAAGCCTTTTTCTAGGCTTTTCTCTCTTCCTCACGGATCAGTTTTGGAGGTGTTATTTTTAGAGGCAGTTGACTATAGTTGACCTTTTAGGTCTTTTTTGTGAGCAGATTATATATTGGGAGAAAAACATATGTTTTTCTAGTTCTTGCCTTGTTGCTCTCTTGTGCATTGCAGAGAGAAAGCTGTTTGTAACTCAAGTTTTGCAGATTAATAAATTACAACAGGTTACAGGTTATAATTTTTTCCTTTTTTTTGCAAGTGTTCCTTTATTTTCAGTAGAATCAAGTATCTACCTTCTCATTCGTGTTGTTTTATGAATGATTTGATGAGATTTTTTTTGTGTTTTTGTAAAAATCACATTTAAAATCATTGTCTTATTTATACTTGAATGCATTGAAAACAGTAAAAATCACATGTCTTAGATTGAGTATTGGAATAGTCCTTTCTTTAATGTTGTGAGAACCCAATTTTCCTCCAAAAATAAAGTTATTCAAGCCTTCCTTAGAATCATTTTTGTGGTCATATTGTCAAAGTGGTTTGTGTGGATAGATACTCTAAAAATTATTGTGAGTTAGAGTTGCATGTTTCTACCGATTAGGTACATCACCACCCATTTACGTTTAGTTTTGTCCTTTCATTTCATTCTTTCTATCCTTTTTCCTACCAAGTCATTAACCCACAACCTGAGTTTGATCCCATGTTACATAGGATTACTGAGCTTCATAACTTTGCATAACGGGTGCAGTCCTACACGATAACAGTTTTTGGCATGCCTGGTGGGACCATTTGAACTCTCACAGTTAAAATCTGATCATTTCATTTCTATTTTTTGGTGTGTGCACCAACAATCTTGGCCTTTGGAGGCAAGAAATCAACACATCTGGCAACTCTAAGTGACATTTCTACTAGTTTCAATATAATCAGGTGTTGTTTTATTTCAAGTAATTTTGGTTTCAGTTATTTTCCAGGTTTTGAATGACTAAGCATGTCTATCTTTCATGGGAACATGTCATATCATCCATCATATCATGAAAATGCTGCTAATCCACCATCTTATCAGCCATATCAAATCAACCCTACTGTTAGTTTTAGCCCAAATTTCATAGGTTTTCAAGAAAACTAGCATGCTCAATATGATTGCCTCCCACCCACCCCTACTCAATCTCTATATCAGCCTACATATGCTTAGATTCAACCTCAAGATGCTAACAGATTTGAATTTAGTGACATAAAAAATACATTGCTAGACATAAAAAAGTGGTTGGATGAGCCCAAAAGACAAGGAGAGCTTGATTTGTAGCAATAGGAGTTAGATTATTAGGCCTACCTTCATGACTAGGAGTCGGAGGCACAAAGGATACAATTTGAGAGGGAGATGCTTATAAAAGAGAAGGAGATGAGACTTTTGCTCGCTCAAACACATAGGCATGAGATCCAAATAGCTCATTTCATTCTAGATTAGACTGTTCAAGATGAGGTTAGTAGGTATGAAATTCCAAGTTTTAAACAAAGTGAGCCTCTTAACCCTCCCAAAGTCAAGATCCCAAGTTTTAGAGATCCTTTACCATTGCAAGAACCTGTGTTGGCACAATCTTCAAATTTGTTATTCCTCGAGACCAGCCACTTCCAGATCCTCTTTTCATCTAGGAAACTCAAGAAAATCTCCAAGTTTCCCTATCAGATGAATCTGATTGTCTTATCAGTATTTGCCTTTATAAGGATGGACCCATTGTCTCTCAAGAGAGCTCACTCATCATGAAGAAAGCTGGGAATGTAAATTTAATGCATACAACTATGGATAATTACTAATTAGAGAAGCAAAAGATTGAATGGGAGAAGAGTTTTCAAGAGGAGTCTTTCAATGTTTTAGCTAATGGTCTTCCTTGTTTTCTGGAAATTGATGAAAATGTTTCAGTATATATTTCAGAAGATCAATCAGAACAGCAAGGTGGAGGAGTAAAAGAGGCTAATCAAGAAGATCATCTTTCAACTTGGATTGATGAGTTACCTTGTTTTGTTGAAAATGATGAAGAAGGTGTGATTATGTTTTCACCAATAGCAGTTTCAGAACAAGAAGATCCTCAACAATCTGATGAATTACTGATTGAAGCTAAGCAGTCAAACAATAAGGTCTCAGACCAAGTGGAAAGTGTGAAGGTAAGCCTATCATGGAACTTACGTAGTTGTCTGAGAGTTGTCATAAGATAAAAAATAGTTCCCATTTATCTAAAATCCAAGAGGAATGTGATGAAGTTTCATTTTGGGATGATATTGCATCCTTTGTGTTAAACTTAGATGGCAAACAAGATCAGTTCAACATGTTTTTGTAAAGGAAATAAAGGTTCAGTCTCTAGTTCTAGCTGATTTGTTTGATGAACTTCCTGAAGTTGTGGATGAAAATGAAGATATCACATGCATTCTAATATCAAAGTCTAGTTTTGAACAGTAGAATAATAAAGCTTATTTGTATTTAGTGCAAGATTATGAGTTGGATGAGAACATGTTTTTAGGCATCATAGAAGTTTTTTGTTCTAACATTGATGATAAGCTAGTATCATATGAGCCAACAATATGTGATCATCCTATTTAGGTCAAAGAGGCAAGCATTCCTTCATTTCATTCATATGAGCTAACTTTTTCAAATCAGGTTGAAATTGTAAGTGATAATAGGACAGGAGATCCCAATCAAGAAACAAGGAGTATTAGCTAAAAGTTCACTCGTTCAAGAGGGTGTCCAATCAAGGATTTATCTAGTAGAAAGCTAAATAATGAGACACATGTTACTGTTGTACCCAAAGATGAGATTGCAGCCTTAGAACAATAGAATCAGGTCATCTATTCACCCATTAACAATAGTATCTGTGATCAGGTTCAGATGGTAAGTAAGTTTGTTTTTGTTCTTCAGATCTAGTTTTGCAACATTCTATAAGGTATGTTCTTATGAATCATATCGTATCAGTAACAAATCACCTTGTAGAACCCCCTTTCTTAAGTAGAAAGGGAAGTTATTTTACCAAGCCAGTTAATGGGTTTTTTTGACCAGCTTCTATGGCTGGTTAGTGTAGGGTAGAGTAGAATTTCAGTTCAGTATTTCATTTTCCAAGAAGTACACATGCACATTTTTTCTAACCAAGTCTTAAACAAGGTCAGATTAGTTTAATTTTAGTATTGTTTTGTTGTTGTATCTTCTGCCAGTTGAGTTGCAAAAGTTTTGAAGTTTAAAAGGTAAGAAGTTGGTTCCATGCCCAATGGACTATTCAGGCAACTATTCTATATGCTTAGTAGGCAAGCATTCAACAGAAATTGCCAGAAATGTTACCAATTTTCACCTATAGCTCAATTAGCAGAGGTGAAACAATTTATTACATTTGAGGTGAAGAATATTCTAGCATATTCGTTCTATACTTAAACCCTGGCATATTTTTTAAGTGTTGAGAAAGGTTTGAATCCAGTTTTGGTCAGAGTAAAGAGACATAAAGGAAAGTACACATTGAACTCAAGACATTTCTTTCATTAAGTGCAGAAATGTTTCATTTATTTTTCCAATAAAGTATACACAAAATTGCACAAGTATTGTATTTGGATTCATTAGAAAGAAAAGAGTAATCTATGGTCCCACACAAGCTGTGGGAGTAGCTAACCAATGCAACATAATATATGCTATGCATCTAAAGTTAAAGGAAATGAAAGGAGGCATAAGGGAAAATGCATACCCATCATTGCTTGAAGTAGCTTTGGGGTAGACCTTCTTGTCTTGATCCTCCTCTCCTAATCTCCAAGTGAACCTGCATCATGGTAAACAATTGGTTAGAACTCTGGATATGAATATCCCTATATGCCCTACCAAAAGAAACACAACACATATCACGAAGCATTAGATCAATAAGAAAGAGAGCCAAAAAGACCAAATCATCACATGAGTATTGTATTCATTGTTTTATCTAACTTGTTTGTGCAATGTGTAGGTATAGGTATAGTTATTATGCAAGACATTTCAGTATGTGGATTAAAATGGGCTCCCACAAGAGTTCAGTCCAGCATGTTGGTCCCTAAACCTCAAGAGGGACATGATTAAGCTTTCCAAATAAAGTATTTTGTATGTGAAAAGCAAATTGTAAAGCAACTGAGTACATGGTACATTCATAATAGCCAAGTCAAAGGTACAATCATTGATAAAGGAGCTGTGACTATCCTCAAGACATGCATATTCAAGTTCAAGTGATGGGCAAGTGTTAAAATGGTGGACAGGGTCTTAGTACAATCATTAATAGTTGTACTAAAGAAGAATATAAGATACGACAATCATCAATGACTATACTAACCTAGGATAGCTTCTAAGTGCATAGTGTTGTCAGAACTATACTAAGACAACTAAAGTAATGAGCTCATTCAGTCACATGAATAAGTGCCATCTATAGTCATATAAATAGCATATACTAGATGAATCCATAGTTATGGAATAATGAGACAATCATTTATGTCTTGCAAGGATGAGTATGACTTAATAGAACATAAGGAATAAAAGAGAAATCATCATGTATCTAAGAGCATTCCATGAATATCAAAGGACAACCATATGAGAGAGTCTCCCAACATTCAATCATTGCAAGTAATGAATAGCTACAACAATACTTATGATGAGGGCAGAACCCTCAAGCAGTAAGAGTTTGTCTAGGGCTTTCAACAGTCTAGGGAGATCAAATCTACAAAATAGTCACCATGAACTACAATTACATACATTATGTCAATAGTCAAAGTCAAGAATACAGTCATAAGCATCAATAAGGCAGCAAAGAACAGTTCTATTATCAAGAGCATGACAACCAAATATACAAATGGAAGTCAATCACTACCAAGATATAATGGTAGCATATTGTAGCAAGCCAAATCTCCATGTACAATGACAGAAGAAAACAAAAGGATCTCTATAACCAAAGCATATAGAGAAGACAATGATAACAATGGAAAGAATGGTGGTATGATGTTATGGTAAGGAGTCTGCCTCTCTTCATGATGATCATACATCATGCTTTAAAAGTCATAATCCTTTCTTTAAAAGGTTATAAAGGTTTGTTTTATCCATAAAGTTCTGAGAGAATTATACAAAAAAGAGTTTTTTTGTAGATAAGGAGCAGTCTTGATCACAAGCCCATACAGTCCTTAGATATGTATAAGGAACAACAGTGTGAGAAAGGTGATCAAGACAACTTTGAGGTCTTTTAGTATAAAGGAGCACCATACAAAGATAAGGATATCATTTCAAGACAAAAGGTATCATATCAAGATGGGGCAATCCAATCAAGAAGGGATAGCCTTATCACAAGGAAATGCAACCCTAAAAATAACAAATAACTAGTACCATGGGCAGTGGACAAAGTTGGAGCCTTTAACAAATTAATAGTCCATCTGTCAAAGGAAAATAATTTTAAAAGTCACAAATTTTAAACAATGATCAAGTGAGTAGTGCCGAAAGTTATTGGTAGCATGTCATTAGTAAAAAACCAAAACTAAAGGAGGTGGTGTGCAATAAATATAAAGAAAAGGACTGTCCCAAAGGCAGTGAACATGGCATAATGATCAACGAGCAGATCATCAAACACCATGGAGGGAGCACTGAGAATGAAGGAGATAGAGACTTCATAGTCTTAAAAGGAGGTAGGTTTCTATAACAACTCCTCTCTTGTAGTGTTTTTATTATAGTACATTCAGCAAAGTTGTGGTGTGAAGATTCATTCTCTATCAACTAGAGGTAGAATATACATACACCTAGCTTACAAAATCATTACTTTTCCACCCCATGGTGTGATATAAATTGTCATAAAAATGAATAGTAGATGAAACTATGTAGAAGTTTGTCAAAGCTATAAGGAACCAGAAAGAAAAGAAGTAACCCATCACATTTTTCTCAATAGAAGCTACAAAAATGTATAGGTTTTCCTTTCTTTTGTTTACAAAGGTTAGGGTTTAGAACAATAAGAAGCAATATTCAACAGAAAGTAATAATGCCAAACCTCTGGTCATTGCTTTCATACTACAAGGGAACATATATTTCTTGCAAGATAATAGAAATGATATAAAATGCAATAATGTCTCTGGAACTTCATCACAAAATGTACAAAAGTAGAACAGAAGATCTATATCTCCATCTTTTCATCACTAAACCAATGCAAGAAAAAGATGCTACACAGATACTGAGGGGTTTTCATCACAATTTCTTGCCTAAACCAACAGTTTCATAACATCTTTCACCATTTTCCAATGGAAATTACATTGAGGTGTAGAAAATTGAAATACTCACCTTCATATTGAAGTCCAACTAGTGATAGAAGGATATCTGTGGTAGTCAAACACTTCAGGAGCTCAAGAAATCCTTTAGCAATCCTTGTATGCATGGTGGTACAGAGAGTAGGAGCAGAGCCTTTTCTAAAAACCCTCATGGCCGCCAAACATGTAGAGAGGCTTTTTGGAAAAGTTTCAAAACAAAAATGAATGGAGTAGGGTCGCCCTTTCACTTGTAGATAGGCAATCACCTTTCCCAAGAGGGTTTGGCCCTTAAGTGAGTTTTATCACTTTTTATTTTTGCAAATACAAATTCAAACTAATTGCTAGCTATGGTCATAAACATTAAGTGGCTATTTATTCATTACCTTTGTATGGAGTTAGGGAGTCATAAGGAAATTTTGTCAAATGCATGGAAATAAATGTGACAAGGGAGTCATAAGGATGCATTGATTTATATAAATCATATGCCTTTATTTTGATTGGTAGATGGATATGCATATATCAGAAAGTCATGTTGCATGGTAGATATAAAGAGATGTATTATTTTATAACTTTTGAACTTAAGGAGAATTAAGGAAATAGAAAATATATTTAGATTCTCCTTAATTCCTCATAATTTGGAAACCTATTTATTAATGTAAGAAAATAATAAAGTAATAAATTAAAAATTTCTTTATTATTTGTCATAAAAATGTGAAAGCAAAAATAGGCAAATCCATAACAAATAATAAAGTAAGTCACATTGATTACTTTATTATTTATTCACATTAATTTTATCTCCAAGTCATGCAAAATTAGGAGGTAGAGTTAATTGAAATGTCTTGGGACGTTTCCCTTGATTTTGGAGTCAAATTATAGTGGGTTGGAGTTCCACATGGTCAAACTATTAGAGAGGGGCAGTTTGGAGCTATTTTTTCTAATTTTGGATCAGTTATGAGGCCTCTTTTCCAAGCTTTCTCTCTTGCTCATGGGTCAGTTTTGGAGGTGTTATTTTTAGAGGCAAATGACTACAGTTGACCTTTTAGGTCTTTTTTTGTGAGAAAATTATATATTGGGAGAAAAACTTATGTTTTTCTAGTTCTTGCCCTTTTGCTCTCTTGTGCATTGTAGAGAGAGAGTGTTTGTAACTTAATTTTTATAGATTAATACACTACAACAAGTTACAGGTTATACTTTTTGCCATTTTTTATGCAAGTGTTCCTTTATTTTCAATAATATCAAGTATCTACCTTCTCATTTGTGTTGTTTTATGAATGATTTGATTAAATTTTATTGTGTTTTAGTATCAGAACCTTTAAAATCATTGTCTCATTTACACTTGCATGCATTGAAAAGTAGTATAGAACATAGGTCTTAGGTTGTATATTAGAATAGTCCTTTCTTTCATGCTGTGAGAACCCAGTTCTCCTCCAAAAAGAAAGTTATTCAAGCCTTCATTAGAATCAATTTTGTGGTCATATTTCCAAAGTGGTATGTGTGGATAGATACTCTAAAAATTATTGTGAGTTAGAGTTGTATGTTTCTACCGATTAGGTGCATCACCACCCATTTACTTTCATTTTTGTCCTTTCATTTCATTCTTTCTATTTTTTTTCCTGCCAAGTGACTAACCCATTGTAAAATTATAAGGGAACTAGCCCATAATCTGTAGGTTCAATCTCACCATAGGTCACCAACAACCTGAGTTTGATCCCATGTTACACAGGATTGGTGAGCTTCACAACTTTGCATAACGGGTGCAATCCTACACAATAACAATAAATATTATCATTCTAATCTTATTAGCTATTTTTTAGAGATTTTCAATTTGGAAAGGTTGTGTTGAATAAAATTATCTTACTAGTATAGATATCTTAAATACATCTATCTAAATAAACACTAAGAGATATTTATAAAAAAGAAGATGAAACGTCACTTATACTAGTATCAATCAATTAAAAGATGTACATATATTATAGGCATAGAAGACCAAAATTATAAAAAATGCCCATGAAATCACCATGAAATAAAGTTTAACACCTATACATAATTCTAAACATCAACAAAACACCCAAAAATGTTATATGAATCTACCATTGGTTAGGGAAGGAGTCACAAATTTTTGTAGTTGGTGGTAGAGAAGTAGGAGGAATAGTAGGTAACACTAACATATGGGGAGCTTGGTCTGGGATGTGAATCTTGAGGAATCTAATAGCACCATACACTTGTTTCATCTAAATGTCTAATCTTGTCTAGAGTTAAAATTTATGCACTTATAATATGTTGTTTAAAGTATTTGCACACCTTCTACGTAATCCCTTCTACATCACATGGAAAATGTAAATGATCATAGAGGAGTGAAGCAATTTGACTATGAATAGTCTACCAACTAGAGCTTCTCCTAGATACATATCATACTCATTTAGGGCATTCTTTAGCCTTTCTAGAGAAATAAGATACACATGCATGTAATTGAAGCCCACCATTTCTACAAATTCTAAATCTTGGATGAGGTCCATAATATTGAAGAAGAATATTGATGCCACTTTTAAGAACATCAACACCCATGAGCTATCTCATACTAAGGATTTACTAATGATTGTCCTAATGTTGAATTCAACATGGGGCAATATATATGAAACACATGAACTAGCTTCCTTGAACCATAAGACCTATACTCCATAGGATCCCATGTGTGAGGAGGAAGATATAATCGAAGATTTTTATCTAGGATGCCATGATTGTTGTAGAGAATCCAAAAAAATTGAGAAGGAATAAAATATAAAATGAGCTAGGAGATGGTAAGAGGTTAAAATAGGCTAAGGGTGGGAGGCGATAATGTGTGGCTAGAGAATCTAGCTCAATTTAATAACTACTATATGGGAGGTGGCATCATACCATTGGATCCTATGTGTGAGAAGGGGGTACACAAAGCCCACCTCTAAGAAGTGTATTCACATCCTTTTGTCATAGGCATGCAGCCTTTACTTGAGGTTTGCGACCTTTGCTTGAGGCCTATAGGCATTTCCTTGAGGTTCGTGGCCTTTCTACATAGGGCGATGTTGCAAGCACATGCCTAATTACTGTTGTCATTGATGTCAACATATCTGTGTTGCCATTATTGCCAACTGTGCTCTAACTTTGTTGAGGATATTGAGAAAACTAGCCCCCCGGTGATAACAATGTGTTGCAATAGAAATAATACATTACATGTAGAAGAACAGTCCAGAAGAATCCATATCTTTACCTGTGGATTGGAAGTTATTTAGAAGCATGACTGAAGATATCATATTACAAGTTTGAGCCTCTGGTATAAAGAATTGAATGAGATATGTTCACCAGAGTGAAAATAGCTTTTTATGTGTGTTTGGTGTTGATAGGGATAAAGTGTTTTTCTCTGCATTCCTCTGCATCAAAGTATTTTGGTCCGTAGTTATGGAAGTAAGTCTGTGATGATGTTAAATGCCTTCAAGTGTAATGGTTTGTGATTTGGTGCTTTGTAAGCTCTCTTTTACTCATGACAGTGGCTGGCAATGTTGTTCTTGTGCTCTGATTTGAAGAGTCTTGTTGATAGACTTGTTAGAGGTCGTGTAGTTATTCCTAGTGATTATAATGTGCTTATGGATGTCTCCTAATCATGCTCCTACATTCAGTTTGGTCCATAAGGTGTAATTTAGATTATGCATGAAGCGTGTTCTTGAGAATTGTTGTGCTAACATCAGTCTTCCTGGACTTGGTTGAATTCATCACTTGCGAAGATACATCGAAGATTTTGATAGTGTGTTGTAGTGTGGAAGATTGTGTTTGAGTTTGAGCTAAGGTATGGCATGATCTACATACATTCTTACATCTTTTCTTTAGCTAAATTTGTATTAGGTCTAGACCTATTTTATGTATGTTTGTAATGTTGACCTTGGAGATTGCTCCAACAGTTGATGATTGTAATGCCAACCTTGATGATCATTCCAAGGTTGATGTAGTGTATAAATACTTGTAATTTAGTCGTGAAAATGTATCCTAGAGCTAAGATACAAAGTTAAAGTGGAGTAAGGTAGCAGATAAGAGCAGAGGTGCTTTGTGCTTCAATGGAATTGAACCTTGGGATGGAGTAGATGCTATTATCTCAGTTCAACCTTTTGGCAGTGAGCCTTCTTTTGGTAGTGAGCCTCCCTTTGGTAGTGAGCCATCCATAGGTAGTGAGCCTTTCTTTGCAGTGAGCAATTTGGGTAGTGAGCCTTGTAGGCAGTGAGCCTTTAATTTTTAGTATTGATATAATATATATATTTTTGTGGGCTAACACCCACCATGGTTTTTCCCTTTTAGGCATTTCCACGTAAAAATCTGTTGTCTCTTGTGTTGATTATGCTTTTATGTTGAGCTTCTCATCTTATGCTTTCATGGTTATATTTGAATATGAGTGATTGATAAGTTCATGTTTAAACTTGGTTAAAAGTTTTAGGACAACTGATTCATCCCCCCTCTCAGTTCTCTAGTGTAGTTAAACTATTGGTATCAGAGCAGGTTGCTCTAAAGAAAGCCTAACAACTTGAGGAAGATCCATGATGTCTTATAAGAAAGAAGCTATGCATTTTGATGGGACAAATTATGCTTTGTTGAAGGCATGAATGAAAAGCCATCTTCTTTGTTTGGTTATAAAGTATGGAAAGCTACAGAAGAAAAATATACCTTGCCTCCAAATGGTTTTCTGACTGAAGATGAAATCAAAGAATATGAGGTGGATGTCAAAGAAAAGAATGCTCTGCTAAGTTACTTAAGTGCTTCTATACTGGCAAACGTTGTGGACCTTGAAACTGCAAATGAGGTATGGGATAAGCTGAAAAATCTTTATGAAAGAGATGGTTTTGTAAAAGAAGCCAATTTGAAAAGTTTGAAAGTGAAGTATGAGGATTTGAAGATGAATGAAGATGAAAACATAACAACTTTTATGCAAAGAGTTGATGAACTTGTCACTAGAATCAAAGTTATGGGAGGAACTCTCTATAATAAGGAAGTTGTGATGAAAATTCTTAGATCTCTACCGAAGTCATATAGTCAAAAGGTGGCTGCAATTGAGCATTTCATGACTATGAAAACTATTGATAAAGATTAGTTCCTTGGAAAGCTTACATCCTTTGAGATGAGAGAATTTCATGATGCCCTACCTAAAGTTGAATCAAGTTTTAAAGCCAGTACTTTAGCAAAGATCTACAGAGTTGAGAAATACAAGGTGGATGATGACTTTGATGAAATTGAAGCCAACTTTGTTGACAGGATTCAAAGAGGTTCCAGTAAGTTCAAAGGTCAATTACCTTTCAAATGTTTTTCTTGTGGTAAAGTAGGTCATTATGCTTCCAGATGTCCTAAAAGAATTGAAATAAATAGAAAGAAACATGAGAGTAGGCCTAGACTCCCAAATAAATTCTACTATGTTAGAGATTTTGATGATTAAGGGGTGACTGATGATGAATTTGATGATGCTAACACTAGTGCAAATGAATGCATGTTTATTGCTAGTAAAGAAGATCTCATGTCTACTAATTCTGCCAGCTATGTAAAGGATGAAAAACTAGTAGAAGAAAGTGCTTTGGCTATTCAGGTTGAGAAAGATAAGGATGAATGGATTATTGATAGTGGATGCTCACATCACATGACTGGTGACAAAAGTAAGTTTGTAAGTTTGGAAAAGTATGATGGAGGACTAGTTAGGTTTGGAGATAATGCAGCTGGTAAGATTTGTGGAAAAAGATCTATTTCATTTAATGGAAAGCATAATACTAACAATGTTCTGTATGTGAATGGCTTGAAGCATAATCTTTTGAGTGTTGGTCAGATGTGTGAAAAAAGATATGATCTAAGATTCAAAGATAATGGGTGCAAGATTATGGAAAGTTTCAGAACTATGATTGCTACTGGTAAGAAGACAAAAGGTAACATCTATCAATTGAGAGGAATGAATGATTATTGTTTATTAGCTCAGGTAGATGAAAGTTGGTTGTGGCATAGAAGGATGTGTCATATAGACTTTGATAGTCTGGTAAAGATAAGCTCAAGTCATGTTGTGAGAGATTTACCAAAACTTGTGAAACCCTCCAAGTCAATTTGTAAGGAGTGTCAGTTGGGAAAGTAGATAAGGACAAGTTTCAAGAGGAAAGAACAAATTTCTACTAGTTTTCTAGATCTAGTGCATATAGATCTCTATGGTCCTACAAGGGTGAGAAGTCTACAAGGTGACAGGTACTTCATGTTGTTTATTGATGATTATTCTAGAATGACTTGGGTTACTTTTCTAAGAAATAAATCATAAGCCCTAGAGAAGTTCAAATCTTTCAAGGCAATGGTTGAGAATGAAATAGATTTGAAGATCAAATGCTTGAGGTCTGATAGAGGAGGTGAGTTCACATCAAATGAATTCAACATTTTCTATGAAGAGCATGGGATAAAGAGACAATTATCTGCACCTAGGACTCCTCAGCAGAATGGAGTTGTGAAAAGGAAGAACAAGATAGTTCAAGAGGCTACTAGGACAATGATGAAGGAAGAAGGCATGCCATAAGTCTTTTGGAAAGAAGCTATTCATATTGTTGTCTACATTCAAAACAGAGTTCAAGTGAAAGGTAATCATACAAAAACTCCCTATGAATTATGGTATGGAAGAATTCCTATAGTAAAACATTCCAAAGTCTTTGGAAGCAAATGTTATATTAGGATAGATGAAGATCTAGTAAAGTTTGATGCAAGATGTGATGAAAGAATCTTTCTTGGATATTCTACCAAGAGTAAGGCTACCGGTGCTACAACAAAAGGCTCAAAAAGATTGTTGAAAGTGCAAATGTGAAAGTAGATGAAGGCAAATAAAGAATATTAGACCCGAGTTGTTATGAACTAGATGAACCTACAACTATATAAATTGAAGAGAAAGATGAGCAAGCAGACAGTCGGGATGAAGAAGAGGCCCTAGAATGTGTTGCAAAGACTCCTAGGTATGTAAGGATCAATCATTTTGAAGATCAGATTATAGGTGACAACAACAAAGGTGTGCTAACAAGAAGAAGAGCTACAGAGGAACAAGTCAGATACTATTTTCTTTCAAAGATTGAACCAAAAATGTGAATGAAGCATGCAATGATGAAATTGGGTAAAGGCAATGGAGGAAGAACTACTGCAGATAGAGAAGAATGAAACTTGGGAATTAGTTCCTATACCTGCTAACAAAAATGTTATTGGAACAAAATGGGTCTTCAGGAACAAGCTGAATGAAAATGGAGAAATTGTAAGGAATAAAGAAAGACTCATATGCAAAGGGTATTCTCAATTTGAAGGGATAGATTTTGAAGAAGCCTTTGCCCCAGTAGCTCAGATTGAAGCAATCAAAATGGTCCTGGCATTTATAGCTTACAAAGATTTTAAAGTGTATTAGATGGATCTATAGTCTATATTCCTTAATGGTGAGTTGGAAGAGGAAGTCTACATTAAGAAACTAGAAGGATTTAAGTTTTCAGACGAAGGTGATATGGTATGCATGTTGAAGAATACATTGAATGGACTCAAACAAGCTCCTAGAGCTTGGTATGCAAGGTTAGATAGGTATTTATTGCAATTGGGATTCAGTAAAGGTACTGTAGATAGCAATCTATACTTCAAAATCAATGATGATCAGATCTTGATTGTTAAGGTCTTTGTTGATGACATTATCTTTGGAGGAAATGAAGGTTTGTGCATAAGGTTTGCCAGTGAGATGAAGAGTGAATTTGAAATGTCCATGTTTGGTAAAATGAATTTCTTTTTGGGTCTACAAATTAATCAATAAGATAAAGGAATCTTCTTATCTCAGTTTAAGTATGTGAAGGAGTTGTTGAAGAAGTTTGGGATGGAAGACTCTAAACTGGCATGTACTCCCATGGTGATTGGTCGCAAGTTGAGTAAAATTGATGAATCACCTAAGGCTGATAAAAAAATACAGATCCATGATTAGAGGATTTCTTTATCTAACTCAAACCAGACCTAATATTATGCATGCAGTTTGTCTTGTTGTAAGGTTTCAAGCTGATTCAAGAGAATCTCACGTGATGGAAGTTGAGAGAATCTTGAGGTATTTGAGAGGTACTCTAGATTATGGCTTATGGTATCCAAAGAACAATGATTTCACTCTTAGTGCTTACATAGATGCAGACTAGGTTAGAGAAGTTGATGACAAAAAAAGTACAAGTGGAGGTGCCTTCTTCTTGGGTAATAGGTTCATCTCATGGCTGAGCAAGAAACAAGATTCAATCTCTTTGTCAACCACAGAAGTAGAGTATATTGCAGTAGCATGTTGTTGGACTCAAGTGTTATGGATGAACCAGACTTTGAAGGATATAAGAGTTGTGTATGAAGATCCAATTGCAATCTATTATGACAATACAAGTGCCATAAAAATTTCAAAGAATCCAGTCATGCACTCAAGAACAAAGAACATATCAATAAGGTACTAATTTTTGAGAGAGAAGGTGACAGAGAATGAAGTAAAATTGGAGTATGTGTCCACAACGGATCAGATTGCAAACATTTTCACTAAACCTCTACCTAAAGATACCTTTGAGTATCTCAAAGAGAAGTTAGGTGTCATTACCCCTTTTGTCCCAAACTAAGATGCATATGAATCATAAATCTAGTGGAGCTCAAAGTGTCATTCCTTGATCTGGATTGATGTTCTGAAGGCTACCTCTCAGGGGAGTAGCTAAGTGTTTCTGCTAAAGTAAATGGATTATAGTAGTAGTGTCCAAGTATGTGCCCTTTTCCATTGATGTCAAAGGGGGAGAGAAATCATGTGAAAAACTCAGGAGGAGAAAGAGTGCAGATGTGTAAAGAGAAAGGGCGAGAATCTTGTCTTGATGGTCTTTTTAGTTTTTCACATCTTATGTTTCCATCAATCACAAAGGGGGATATTGTTGCAAGTATGTGCCTAATCAATGTTGTCATTGATGTCAACATATCTATGTTTCCAATGGTGTCAACTATGCTCTTATTTTGTTTAGGATATTGAGAAAATTAGCCCCTCCGGTGATAACAATGTGTTGCAATAGAAATAGTGCAAATGTTACATGCAGAAGAACAATCCAAAAGAATGCTCCACATTTGTTGAAGAATGAATATCTTTACATATAGATTGGAATTTATTTGGAAGCCTATATGAAGATGTCATATTATGAGTTTGAGCCTCCGATATGAAGAATTGAGTGAGATATGTTCACCAGAGTAAACACAACTTTTTCTGTGTGTTTGTTGGTGACAGGGAGAAAGTGTTTTTCTCTGCATTCCTCCGCATCAAATATTTTGGTTTGTGGTTCTGGAAGTAAGTCTGTGATGATTTTAAATGCCTTCAAGTGTAATGGTTCATGATTTGGTGGTTGACAAGCTATCTTTTACTCACGGTCCAGTGGCTGACAATGTTGTTCTTGTGCTCCGGTTTGAAGAGTCTTGTTGATAGAGTTGTTAGAAATCGTGCAGTTGTTCCTGGTGATTATAATGTGCTTGTGGATGTCTCCTGATCATTCTCCTACATTTGGTTTGGTTTGCAAGGTGTAATTCAGATCGTGTATGAAGCGTTTTCTTGAGAATACTTGTGTTAACATTAGTCTTGGTTGACTTGGTTGAATTCATCACTTACGAAGATACATCAAAGATTGTGATAGGGTGTTGTAGCATGGAAGATTATTTTTGAGTCCCAGCTAAGGCATGGCATGATCCACATACATTCTTACATCTTCTCCTTAGCTAAATTTGTATTAGGTTTAGAATTATTTTATATATGTTTGTAATTCTGACCTTGGAGATTGTTCCAATGGTCAATGATTGTAATGCCGACCTTGATAATCATTCCAAGGTTGATGTAGTGTATAAATACTTGTAATTGATTCATGAAAATGTATCCTAAAGTGAAGATGAGAAGATAAAGTGGAGTAAGGTAGGTAGAGGAGAGGTGTTTTGTGCTTCAATGGAACTGAACCTTGGCATGGAGTAGATGCTATTATCTCAGTTCAACCTTTTGGCAGTGAGCCTCCCTTTGGTGGTGAGCCATCCATAGGTAGTGAACCATTCTTTACAGTGAGCCTTATAGGCAGTGAGCCTCTAATTTTTGATATTGATATAACATATATATTTTTGTGGGCTAACACCCACCGTGGTTTTTCCCTTTTAGGGTTTTCCACATAAAAATTTGGTGTCTCTTGTGTTGATTATGTTTTTGTGTTATCTTCTCATCTTATGCTTTCATGGTTATATCTGAATATGAGTGATTGATAAGTTGATGATTAAAATCAATTAAAAGTTTAAGGACAATTGATTCACCCCCCTCTTAGTTGTTTCATAGGTCAGCCTTGCCCATTCTACTCTAGTCTCTCCTTCATATAGAATAGCGACCTCTAACCTCAGATTTCTCAAGTAGAGAATACAAACAAATACCAGCCTTCAAACCCACAAATGCATACTCCAACCTTCAATTTATCGTTGCTTAGATGAACCATGTGTCAAACCCTCTGTAAACTGCACATCCACGAACAAATGTAGACTACACAGGCAAAACAAATAATATCAATGCTATAATAAAAAACTTAGACAATCTTACAGGCTTGCAATTGAACCTTCCTATGCTCTAATACCATGTAAAATCAGGAAACATAGAAAACAATAACAAGCACAAATGAAGAAATTTAACTAGATGTATTGGACACAAAGGCATGCATAAATAAAGAGGAGTTGAGGTACCCGAACTCCATGAAATGAGGATAGGACTCCTCATTTATGGAGTGGTAGCGGATAACCTCCCATAAAGGTAGTGTTAGGTGTCAAAGACAAGTTGACACTTCTCAAGTTACACTCCTAACTACCTTGAAAACTCACAATAACAAGTGTTAAGACACCTAAGTAGGCTTAAAGTCTACATGTAAAGTGTATACACTAACACCCCCTCAAGCATATCTTAGGTGGGCGTAATGAAAAATGGGTCTCAGCTACAAAACCTAGTGAGGTACCAATGTACAATACAATCTCACATAAATGAAAAAATATAGAAAACCCAGTGAGAAAAAACTATCCTCCAATTTAGAAAGAAGTAAAGAAAAGAAGGCTAAAAAGAACCCCCCAAAGATGATGTTGATGCTGATATAGACTGCATGCCAAGAAGAGCTCATAGATGAATGAACTTGCTCTCAGTAATGGGTTTTGTGAAAATGTCAGCAACCTACTCGGTAGACTGGCAAAATAGTAAGTTGATGATCTGCCCATGAATAAGCTCTTGAATATAATGCATATGAATCTCTATGTGTTTTGTTCACTGGTGTTGAACTAGATTCCTGCATATCTATATAGTACTCTAGTTATCACAATACATAACTATACGGCACTTGAAAGGAATACCAAACTTAGAAAGAATGCCTTGAAGCCAAATAACCTCAGTAGCTGAGTTAACATCTCTCCTGAACTCTACCTCTATGGGAGATATAGCAATAGAATTCTACTTCTTCCTAGACCAACTGATTGGACCCGAACCAGGTGAAAAATTGTAACTAGAAGTAGACTTCTGATACTCTATATCACTAGCACAATCTGAATCTGTAAAACCAAACAAGTCAAGTGAAGAACAAACTCTATAGTGAATCCCAAACCCAAGAATGCCATGAAGATAATGAAGGATCCTCTTAGCTACTTTCCAATGTATCTCATGAGGTTCCTGTATTAATCTAGAAACCATGCCAATTGCATATGATATGTCTCACCTAGTATGAGTCAAGTAAATAAGACTACCAACAAGCTGTTGATACAAAGTAGCATCAACCAAATGTGTAGTGCAAGAAGTCTCAAGCTTGACTCTAGATAGAAAGGGAGTTGGAGATGGTCTACAAATAGTCATGTGAAACTATTCAAGTAAATCAAGAGTATACTTTGGTTGAGCAAGAGTAATCCCTAAATCTGACTGAGAAATCTCAATGCCAAGGAAGAAGTATGATAAACCCAAGTTTGTCATGTCAAAACTATCATGAAATGCTGACTTCACTATTGTAATGGCAGATTAAGTACTCCCAGTAATCAAAAGGTCATCAACATATAGTACCAGTATCAAAAGTGAATCATTATGCCACAATAGATACACATTGGATTTGAATGGCATCTAGTAAATCCTGAAGATAGAAGGTAAGAATCCATCTTAGCATACCAAGTTGTAGGAGCTTGTTTGAGACCATAGACAAATTTACTTAGTCTACACACTAAGGATGAATCTTGAACAAACCCTGGTGGTTGTTCCATGTAGATCTCCTCCTTAAGGTTTCTATGAAGAAATGAACTCTTCACATCCATCTGATGTACAATCCATCCATGTGCTGTAGCTATAGCTAGTGTGAGTCGAATCAAAGTCATCTTAGCCACTAGTGCAAATGTTTCTATATAGTCAATGCCTGCAACTTGTGAAAAAACTTTGGCAACCAAATGTGCTTTGTACTTATCAACTAACCCATCTGTTATAAATTTAGTTTGATATATCCATCTACATCGAACTATCTTCCTTCCCTTAGGAAGTGAAGTCAAATTCCAAGTGTGACTTCTAATCAAGGAATCATATTCATCCATAGTAATATGCCACACAGGTATGCTTGATTCATCTCTAAATGTTTGTGGATCAGAAACTAAAGCAAAGAAGGCATACAACCCCCCTAAAAATCTATCTAAATTTGTCTATCATCTGTTAAATCATGTACCCATGTATCTGCTCTATGAAGTGCTCTCAAATTTTGAGATGTGGATGAATCTAGTATTGAAATATCAACTTCTAATGCAATCCTTGAACTAGATGAAGATGAATCCTCATAATTGTCGTCACTATCAGAAGGGGAAGAAGAAGTATGTATTGCACTAGGAATCTATTGTGAATGATATGAATCATCAGAAGTGTAATTAGGATCTAGAGAATCCACTTGATATGTTGAGAAATGTCAAGTATAGTTTCAAGAGGTGTTTCTTGAAACTTAACACTTCTCTCAATAAAAAACTCATGTGTGGTAGGGTGGGGTAGGTGATAAACTTTTACACCATTTGGATATCCAACAAGAGATGCAAGGTTTAGATTGTGGATCCATATCTTTGCATTGCTCTTTTGGAATGTGTGCCTTAGATGGAGACCCAAAGACTCTGAAATGATCAACTGTTGGTTTCCATCCTTTCCAAGCTTCAAAGGGAGTGATACCCTTCAAGGCTTTATGAGGAACTCTATTATGAATATAACATGCATAGTTGATTATTTTTACCCAATAAGATGGTGTTAAGACCTTAGAATGAATCATACAATTAGCCATCTCTTTTAAAGATCTATTTTTGCATTCAACAACACCATTTTGTTTGGGGGTTTATGGAACCGTGCATTGAAAATCTATCCCCTCTGCTATGCAAAAATTCTCAAAATGGTTGTTGACATACTCTCTCCCATTATCTATTTGAAGAACTTTGATGACTTTCCCTCACTATTTTTTGGCTAGAGATTTGAAATCTTGAAAAGATTCAAATACTTCTGAGTTTTGCTTGAGAAAGTAGACCCATGTGAATCTTGAGAAATCATCAATGAAAGTGAGAACATACCTAGATTTTGGAAAAGACGGATGAGGAAAAGCCCTTGAAAGATCATTATGAACAAGGTATAAGACTTGTTTTTCTCTTCATGATTTTCCTTTGTCAAACTTTGCTTCTGTATGTTTGCCAAGTGCACAACCTTCACAAAGTCCTTTAGAAAAGTTAACTTTTGGTAAACCCCTAACCATATTTTGTTGACGTAGTTGTTCAAGATAGCGGTAGTTAAGGTGGCCAAACTACTCATGCCATTGTTTACTAACTTCATCTGAATGAGTTAGTAGTGACTTTGGAGAAATATCTATGGTAAAATTAGAGAAGGTATATAATCTGGATTGGTGATTTGCCTCCCCTATTGCTACCAAGTTGTTACTTTGCAAATCTCTTAGCTCAACTGAATTTGGATAGAAATTAACTCTCATGCCCTTTCCTAGATGAGGTATTTGATATAATGAAAGGAGATTAGTTGAGAGTGAAGGAGCACTTAGAACATTGGAAAATGTTCCTCCTTCAACTTCAAGAGACCCTCTCCCTTTGATCACTGCTAGAGTATCATCTCCTAAGGTGATTGTGGAGATATTAGTTTTCTCTAAAGATGAAAAAATAACTTGTTGAGAACCCATATGGTGTGTAGCACTAGAATCTATAATCCATGATGGAGGTGAAGATGTTGTAGCAACTAAGGCCTTGCCTATTGATTTCTCTTTGTCCTTAGTATTTTCTTGAGTTAATGAAGATGCTTTGACTAAATTAGATAACCCCATATTATTCTTTTTGAGAATGTGTGTAATATGCTCAAGTTGTTTCCTCATACATTGATGTTCATCATGCCCAAGTTTCTTACAAAATGCACATTTAACTTTCTTAGTAATTGGTTTGCTTTGATGAGAAAAGTTATCCTTTTTGGAGTTGTCAATTTTATCTTCTTTCTTCCCTTCTCTGTCCATTTTAGTTTTCTTCTTCTTTCCTTTTGATGTTGATTGCTTTTCATTTTCAGCAAGTAGGGCTTGAGGTTTAGTAGACTTCAAAGTTCCCATTTGAATTAACTTTTTTTGCTCCCTCGTAAGATCAACAATGAAGTTATCAGGTGTGGGCATTGTCCATGAGGGTCTAAGAGCCCTTTTTGTAGAATAGAAAGTAGAGACAAACACGTAAATTTTAGGACCTAATTTGGAAAGTATGGAAAGGATTAATTGATCCACTTTCTTGTCAATTCTACAATCTTTCAATTGCAACATTAAAGATTTAAATTTAGTCAAGAAGTCCTCTAAAGTTGAAAAACTTAACTAGGACTAAGAACTAAGAGTTGATTTTCCAACTCATGGCTTCTAAGTTCATCAAGTTTCCCAAATAGTTTGTTTAGAGCTTCCCGTACTTCATTGGGTGTTTTCAAGTTCTCAACATGAAACAAAAATTTAGGTGATATATTTAAACATAGAAAACCAAATGCTTGGTCAAACTTGTTAAAAACTTTTCTTTGTCTTTAGTTGCATTAGGTTATTTTTTTGTTCTCATAGTTACCCTAAATAAACCTTTGTTCTGAAGTGTAAGAATTAATTTCAACTTCCAATCATGATAATTGAAAGCAGTTAGAGGTTGTATAGTTACATTAGAATCCATGTTGCTTGACTTACGTAGTTACTTGTAGAAATGTGGAAAAGAAGAAGCTAGAAATGCGTGAAAAAGTGGAGTGAAGGAATAAAACAACACCAAAGCAATGCATGAGGAAGGGGAAAATAGACAAGTACTTTTGCAAAAAATGGCACTCAAATCCGAGTTGCCTAACAAAAAGTTATGGTGAAAACAAGTTTTTTTTCAATTACCAATTTTGCCTTCTTAAAAACAAATTAATTTTATAGTTGAGAAAATTAATTTTGCCTCCACATACGAGTAAAAAATAGCAATATAAGAAGGGAATTTAAGCCCCCTTGGACTGGAAGGGACTAGGGGCTAAATTACCGTTTGACTAAGGGCTTGGAGTTGGATGGGGTCAAGAAATCTTTGTGGTGATTGAGCCTTCAAATCAAACCTACAAAACCAAATCAAACCTCAGAAAACCTCTATAAACCTAAAACTATTTCTCTCTGCTCTAATACCATAATGGATTTCCCAATGAACAAGAGGTTGAAAATGCAAGCACAAAGATTGCAGATAAACACAAGGAGATCAAAATGGATTTGACACTCAATTAAGCTGAGAATAGCAATGTACATATAGAAAAGAAAGAACCAACCATCACCATGAAACATGGACAAGACTGAGTCAATAGTGAATGGTGGCGAGTTTGCATGTTAAATTGGGAAACCTAACTAGCTTAATGATGTGTGTATTTTACCACGTGTAAGGAAAATACATAAGGTAATATATACACTAACAATAACTACTTCATTAACTTCTAAATAGTGGAGGTGATCTACCTGTAATCTCATGACTTCACACCTAGTAGACTAAATGAATAATTAAGGAAAGAAAGCATAGATAGATGAGTCAGTCATCCTAAGGAAGTGAATTAGTAATATCAATCCACTCCTATTTGGATTGGAGCCCTCAATTTTTATGTGCATTATGAGCTTAGCATTAAAGTGACCATAGTTCATCCATTTCAAGCATTAATGACTATAACATTGGAGCTAATGTCAGTTGGGTGATAGTGCTATTAGAGTTAGTGTTGGATAATGTTACATGATGGATGATGTCAACATCCATGTTGGATGCCTATATTAGTTCCAATACACTTTCCATGTTGTTTAGTATTCGACAGACTACTCTTTGCATAAAATCTTTCTATGGGGAGAAAATGGAGACCTTCTGCAAACTCATAAAATTCTTCAGTCATATTGACATGGTGTTAAAGGTTCTTTTGGTTCAATTAGTCTTGAGTTATTTTATTAATTAAGATTATTTTTAATTATTTTTAAATAATTCAAATGAGGGGTAATGATCATCTCCCATTAATACAGATTGAAATAAAGTAGTACAAAATCCTACCTCTATGGATGGAATATACAAAATATATCATATGAGCTAGACTTTTAGTATCCCTGATAAGCATAGACATAAAAGAGATACCTAGCTAGTATACAAACTTATATCATAGCAAAGAAAAATGAATTAGACCATACACCCATGGCTATTAGATATCAAACAAAAAATCATAATAGAACTAAACAAAATATGAACTATAAGAAATCCAAGATTTTAAACTAGAACACTCAATTAGAATAGGCTTCAGATTGGGATGTATGATCCATCTTTCTATTTAACCAAGTTCATGTAATGATCTAGTAATGTAATTAATTTCTCTACCTTGGTGATGTTGAACCATTCTTGATGAGGGGATGAGCTCTCTAATCTACAAAGATCCATCACCTCAATTGTTGGTTGGTAAGCTAGTTTTCCTCAAACATTATGGAGGAAATGTTAGATGACAACCAATTCATTTACAATCACTTCCATTCAAGAATTGGTAGCTCTCAATATTTGAATTAACACCAAGCTCTAAAATTCATAGCTTTTGTAGGGTAAAAAGGAGGGCTTGGTAGGGTTATCTCGATTGACTACCTCTAAGAGACCCATCTAGATTTTTTCTTGAATGTAAAACCTACCAAGAGATTTGGTTAATTCCTTATCTCTAGTGATGGTGAGAATATTACTCATGAGCATGGAGGAAATCTTTGAGTTCACCCAATAGTGCATGGCATCTTTAAAAAATTCCCTACCTAAAATTTCCTCAATTGCAGACATTACATCCTCTTTCTAAAAGGAAAAATTCTTTCTCAAGAAAGACAAAGTGATTTCACCAATGAAAACCATTTGACAAATGCTAGAACTTAATACTACAAGCTCTATGTTTGCTAAGAGGGATAACAATGAATGCATTGTTGCAAGTATAGGCCTAACTGGTGTTATCATTGATGTCAAGGATTGGATGACTTGTGTGCTAAGGATATTGAGAAAATTAGTCCTATCAAAAATAGAGAAGAACAATGAAGAACAATGAAGCTCTATCAAATGAAGATCCCAGTTAGATGAAGTTTAGAGAATGTGCATCAAAGGGTTTGTAGATATGTGTTTGAAGATGATCCAGTCAAGATTTGAGAGGTGCGCATGAAAATGTGAAGGAGTTATGGCCATGAGAGTAAAACTGGTTTTGGCAACTATTCAGAGGTGACAGAGTGACAAAAATAGGTCTGATAAGATCCAAAAATACAATATCATGTTCTGCGGATCTGGTGGCATGTTTGGGAGGCTAATTTGAATTGACAACTCAATTAGTTCATGGTTTGGAGGTCCACAAGAAATCCTTCTAAAGTGACAATGATGGGCGACTGTGTTCTTAAGGTTTAGGATGCAAATGCGAATGATTACAGTAAGAAGAAGTGGTGCGGATGTTCTTGGTGATTCAAGCAAACTTGTGGGGGTCTCTAGATTGTGTCCAGTTCATGTTGGTGGTCTGCATTGAAGATTGAGCTCGTGACTAAAGATTTACCTTTAGGTGATAACATTCTTCCTAGTCTTGGCCGACCGGATGATTTATGCATGTTGCGGATAATCTTGAAGATGTTTTAAGAAGCATGGTGTGTTCCTCAAAGAAGATTGAAGTCCTAGCTATGTGTGGCCGATAGTGTAGTGATGCGCATGAAGTTTTTGTAATAAGTCAAGTTATATTTTTTTAATTACTATGTAATAAAATAAGTGTATGTTGTGCCAACTTTGATGATCATTCCAAAGTTGATGTCATGTATAAATAAGAGTTGTGAAGTCACTCAAATGCATCCTTGAGGTGATGAAGTGAAGGTAGTAGTGAAGAGGAACGAAAAGCAGAGTAGAGGTGTTGAGCTTAAATGGAACTGACTCAAGCATAATGAAGATGCTAATCTCTAGTTCAAGTATGTGATATGTTTTCTTCTATACAAAGTGTGTCTCCTGTAGGCAATCAGCCTCTTATGAGCAATGTGCTCAGGCAATAAGCCCTAACTAGTAAGTGCCATTTTAGTCATCTTATTTTTTTAACAGAGAACACAATCTTGGGTTAGTCACCCTGTGCTTTTTCCCTTAAATGGGTTTTCCATGTTAAAATCTTTTTGCTAAATATGTTGAATTTGTTTCTACTCTTGAATTATTGCATTATGCTTCCATATTGAATATTTGATATGCTGTTAAAATATAAAAGGGTTTCAGCTGAATAAGGAACATAATTTTTGGTGATAACTAATTCACCCCCCCTCTCAGTTATCTGTCCTAAATCCAACAATTGGTATCAGAGTCAAGTTCCTCTAGAAGAAGCTTAACCACTTGAGGACATCCAGGATGTTGACCTACAAGAAGGATAGTCGAAGGTTTGATGGAACAAACTTCACTGCCTAGAAGAGCCACATGGAATGTCACTTACAATGCATGGGAGATCAGTATTGGAACATAACCACAACTAAATATGTTCCTCCAAAGAATGGTCCAACAACTATAGATGAAGTTAGAGATGCAGACAATAATCTTCAAGCTAGAGAATCCCTACTGAGTGCCTTGTTTGATTCAGAGCTGACAAATGTTATGGGATTGAAGACTGCTTATAAAATTTTAACAAAGGTTGAAAATCTTTATGAAGGAGACAAATATGTTAAGTGTGCTAAGCTACAAAGTCTGAAAGGAAAGTTTGAAAACTTGAAGATGAGTCAAGATGAGAATATCACTTTATATATGTCAAAAGTAAATGAGCTTCTATGTGGCATTAGATATGCTGGTGGAATATTGGAGGAAGATGAGATTGTTGCCAAAGTTCTCCTATCTTTACCTCTTGCTTACAAACACAAAGTAGCTTCTATTGAGGAAATCATATCTCTAAATACTGTTATAAGGGATCAATTGGTTGGAAAGATATCTACATTTGAGTTGGCTGAGTTTGGTGATGCACTTCCCAAGACAGAATCTACATTCAAAGCTAGTGCCTCTACAAAAGGCAAACAGAGGTATGATCCAGGAGGAAGTTCTTCAAGAAAATCAACATGGTATGACAAAGAAAGGAAAGGTTTGGAAGAAAATGAGTTATAAACTGAACAACTTGAAGCCCTTATTGCAAAAAGACTGCCAAGAGGATCTGATAAGTATGAAGGAAAATTGCCTTTCAAATGCTCTAACTGCAACAAGATTGGTCATTTTGCCTCAAGATGTCGAGAAAGATTTTCAAGGCCAAACCCTAATAGATCAATATTTTAGAAGAAGTGCTACTATGTTCAAGAGGATGATGATGAAGGAGTAACAGATGATGAATATGAGATAAGAAACAAATCTGGAAGTGACTGGGTGTTCATTGCCATCAAAGAAGAAGATTCAATACCTACTGAATCTACCAATCATAAGATGATAGAAAGCACTTTGGCGGCTCAGGTTGAAGAAAGGGATGAATGGGTTATTGACAGTGGATGCTCTCGCCATATGACTGGTGAAAAGAGTAAGTGCTTAAGCTCAGAAAGATATGAAGGTGGAGTTGTAAAGTTTGGAGATAATTCTTCTGGCAGAATTAGAGGGAGAGGAACCATTTCCTTTGATGGAAAGAACAAAGCCAATGATGTTCTGTATGTTGAAGGTCTGAAGCATAATCTTCTAAGTGTTGGATAGTTGACGGACAAATGCTATGATCTCTAATTCAAAAATGGAAAATGCAAGATCTTTGAAAGCTTTGGAACTGAGATTGCATCTGGTACACAGACAAAAGGTAACACATTTCACTTGGTTAGTACTGGCAAAAGTTGCTTATTTGTTCAAATTGATCAGAGTTGATTGTGGCATAGGAGAATGTACCATGTGAATTTTGATAATATCATCAAGATAAGCAACACGTAGGTTGTAAGAGATCTTCCAAGACTAGTGAAACCTACTAACAGTTTGTACAAAGAATGTCAGTTGGGTAAGTAGAATAGAGTCTCATTCAAAAGTAAGGAATAATCATCAACTAGATTATTAGACTTGGTACACACTGATCTCTATGGTCTAGCAAGAATCAAGAGTCTTCAAGGAGATAGGTATTTTATGTTGCTGATTGATGACCACTCCCAGATGATATGGGTGACTTTCTTGAAAGAGAAATCTGAAGCACTTGAGAAGTTGAAAATATTCAAGGCTATGGTAGAAAATGAAACTAGTATAAACATAAAATGCCTTAGGTCTGATAGAGGTGGAGAATTCACATCTCATGATTTCATATCATTCTATGAGAAACATGGGAATAAGAGACAGTTATCTGCTCCAAAGACTCCACAGCAAAAAGGAGTAGTGGAGAGAAAGTACCAGGTACAAATCAGAGGCAATACTGGTAAGACCTCTTATGAACTATGGTTTGGCATCACTCTTACTATGAAGTATTTCAAAGTCTTTGGTAGTAAATGCTATATCAAAAGAGATGAAGATCTTAGCAAGTTTGATGCTAGAAGTGATGAAGGAATATTTTTGGGATATTGTACTCAAAGCAAAGCATACCGGTGATATAACAAGAGATTGAGAAAAATTGTAGAAAGTACAAATGTGAAGGTTGATGAAGGCATGGAAAATCCCTCAAGGTATTATGAGTATGAAGAAAATGATCAGAATGATATCTCAAATCAAGGAGAACAAGTCCAACTCCAGTTCAAATTTAGACTGATCCAAAGAATCTAGAAATACAAGAAGAAGAGACAGGTTTGTATGAACCTATCCAAGAATTATAAGTGAAAGATAATCCCAAAACTCCAAGGTATGTAAGACTGAATCATATTGAAGACCGGATCATTGGAGATAGAAGCAAAGGTGTTCAAACAAGAAGAAAAATTGCTCAAGATTCAGTGAAGTATTGTTTGATCTCAAAGATTGAACCAAAATCAGTAAGCAAAGCATGTAATGATGAAAGTTGGGTTAAAGAAATGAAGGAGGAATTGATGTAGATTGAAAAGAATCACACTTGGGATCTCATTCATAGACCTAAGGATAAATATGTGATTGGGACAAAGTGGGTCTTCTAGAATAAACTAAATGAAGATGGTGACATAGTAAGAAACAAAGCTAGATTGGTCTATAAGGGTTATTCTAAAGTAGAAGGAGTTGACTTTGAATGGACTTTTGCTCCAGTGGCAAGGATTGAAGTAGTCAGATTATTTCTTGCCTTTGCTTCCTTTAGAGATTTCAAGGTGTATCAAATGGATGTCAAGTCTGCTTTCCTAAATGGTGATTTGGAAGAAGAGGTATACATTGAACAACTGGATGGATTTCAATCATCTAATCATGGAGATATGGTTTGCAAACTGAAGAAGGCATTATATGGACACAAACAAGACCCAAGAGCCTGGTATGAAAGATTAGACAAACATCTTTTGAAGATTGGTTTCAACAAAAGTACTGCTGACAGTAATCTATATTTTAAGAGTAATCATGAAAATATCTTGATTGTTGAAGTATTTGTTGATGATATCATTTTTGGAATGAAAGATAGCATGTGCAAGACTTTTGTTAATCAAATGCAAAGTGAATTTGAAATGTCTATGTTTGGTGAAATAAATTTCTTCTTGGGTCTGCAAATCACTCAAACAAGGAAAAGAATCTTCATATCACAGACCAAGTATGTGAAAGAATTGTTGAAGAAATCTGGGATGAAAGATTCAAAGGAAATGAATACTCCCATGGAAACCATATGTAAGATGAGTGAAGATGATGAATCCCCTAAGGCTGATCAGAAAAAGGACAGGTCAATGATTGGAGAGTTGTTCTACCTTACTCAAACTAGACTTGATATTATGAATGTTGTTGGTCTTGTTGTCAGATTCCAAGCTAATCCTAGAGAGTCTCGTGTCATGGCAATCAAGAGAATTCTCAGATATCTAAAGGGAATAGTTGAGTATGGATTATGGTATCCTAAGGATCATGATTTCTCTCTTCATACATATACAGATGCTGATTGGGTAGGAGATGTGGATGATCAGAAGAGTACAAGTGGTGGTACATTCTATTTGGGAAAAAGATTAGTTTCTTGGCTAAGCAAGAAATAAGAAGCAATATCTCTGTTCACTACAGAAGAAGAGTATATTGCTGCAGCAGGTAGTTGCACTCACGCATTGTGGATGAAGCAAATGCTAAGAGATATAAGAGTGGAGTATGAAGAACCTATCACAATCTTCTGTGATAATTCAAGTGTAAAAACATATCTAAAAATCTAGTGTTGCATTCAAAGAAAAAACATATATCCATCAAGTTTCACTTTTTAAGAGAGCAGGTGAACAAGAATGAAGTTAGATTGGAGTTTGTTCCCTCAAAGGATTAGATTGTAGACATTTTTACTAAGCCTCTACCTAAAGACTCTTTTGAGTATCTCAAGCTGAAGTTAGGGGTTATTACCCCTCCGGTTCTGAATTAAGGTGAACTGGTGTGCATCAGTCTGGTGGATCCCACAGTCATATCTTGTGATCCGGATTAATATTAGGAGGTTACTACTCAGGGGGAGTAGTCAGTTTGCTTTTGAAGTATGAGAAGTGGTTGCAAGTATGTGCCCTTTACCATTAATGTCAAAGGGGGAGAGAAGACATGTGAAAAAGAAAAAGTGGTTGCTGATCGAAAGGGGAGCAGTAAAGGAAGAGAAGGCATGTGAACGGTTGCTGTTGATAGGGGGAGCTATGTCAGTCAGTGAGGAGAAGTTCTTGTCTTGATGGTTAAAATAGTTTTTCAATTATATGTTGCCATCAATGACAAAGGGGGAGATTGTTGCAAGTATGGGCCTAACTGGTGTTGTCATTGATGTCAACATACTCCTATTGCATTGAGGTCAAGGATTGGATGAGTTGTGCGCTGAGGATATTGAGAAAATTAGTCCTATCAGAAACAAAGAAGAACAACGAAGAAAAGTGAAGCTCTATGAAGTAAAGATCTCAGCTAGATGAAGTTCAGAGAATGCACATCAAAGGGTTTGTAGATATGTGTTTGAAGATGATCCAATCAAGATTTGAGAGGTTTGCATGAAAATGTGAAGGAGTTATGGCCATGAGAATAAAACTAGTTTTGGCAATTGTTTAGAGGTGACAAAGTGACACAAATAGGCCAGGTAAGATCTAGATATACAATATCATGTTCTGCGGATCTGGTGGCATGTTTGGGAGGCTAATTTGAATTGACAACTCAATTGGTTCATGGTTTACAGGTCCACAAGCAATCCTTCTAATGTGACAGTGATGGGCGACTGTGGTCTTGAGGTTCCGGATGCAGATCCGAATAAGTATAGTAAGAAGAAGTGGTGCAGATGTTCTTGGTGATCCAAGCAAGCTTGTGGGAGTCTCTAGATTGTGTCCAGTTCATGTTAGTAGTCCACATTGAAGATTGAGCTCGTGACTGAAGATTTACCTTTGGGTGATAGTGTTCTTCCTAGTCTTGGCCGATCGGATGATTTACGCATGTTGTGGATAATCTTGAATATGTTTTGCAAAGCATGGTGTTTTCCTCAAAGAAGATTAAAGTCCCAGCTATGTGTGGCTGACAGTGTAGTGATGTGCATGAAGTTTTTGTAATAATTCAAGTTATATTTTTATAATTACTCTATAATAAAATAAGTGTATGTTGTGCTAACTTTGATGATCATTTCAAAGTCGATGTCATGTATAAATAAGAGTTGTGAAGTCACTCAAATGCATCCTTGAGGTGATGAAGTGAAAGTGGTAGTGAAGAGGAATGAAAAGTAGAACAAAGGTGTTGAGCTTAAATGGAATTGACTCAAGCATAATGAAGATGCTAATCTCCAATTCAAGTATGTGATACTTTTACTTCTGTAGACAATGTGTCTCCTATAGGTAGTGGGCCTCTTATGAGTAGTGTGCTCAGGTAGTAAGCCCTAATTGGCAAGTGTCATTTTAGTCATCTGATTTTTTAACAGAGAATACAATCTTGGGTTAGTCACCCTGTGTTTTTTCCCTTAATTAGGTTTTCCATGTTAAAATCTTTATGTTAAATATGTTGAATTTGTTTTTGCTCTTGAATTATTGCATTATGCTTCCATGATTGAATATTTGATATGTTGTTAAAATATAAAAGCTTTTAAAATGAATAAGGAACCTAATTTTTTGGTGACAAATGATTCACCCCCCCTCTCTATTGTCTTTCCTAAATCCAACAATTGGTATCAGAGCCAAATTCTTCTAGAAGAAGGTTAACTGCTTGAGGACATCCAAGATGTAGACCAATAAGAAAGGCAGTCCAAGGTTTGATGGAACAAACTTTTCTACCTGGAAGAGCCACATGGAATATCACTTACAATGCATGGGAGACCAGTATTGGAACATAACCATAACTAAATATGTTCCCCCAAAGAATGGTCCAACAACTATAGATGAAGTGAGAGATGCAAACAATAATCTTCAAGCTAAAGAAGCCCTATTGAGTGCCTTGTCTAATTCAGAGCTGACAAATGTTATGGGATTGAAGACTGCTTATGAAATTTTGACAAAGCTTGAAAATCTTTATGAAGGAGACAAATATGTTAAGTGTGCTAAGCTGCAAAGTCTGAAAGGAAAGTTTGAAAACTTGAAGATGAGTGAAGATGAGAATATCACTTTATATATGTCAAAAGTAAATGAGCTTTTATGTGGCATTAGATCTATTGGTGGAATATTGGAAGAAGATAAGATTGTTGCCAAAGTTCTCATATCTTTACCTCCTGCTTACAAACACAAAGTAGCTTCTATTGAGGAAATTAGATCTCTAACTACTATTATAAGGGATCAATTGGTTGGAAAGATATCTACATTTGAGTTGGCTGAGTTTGGTGATGTACTTCCCAAGACATAATCTACATTCAAAGCTAGTACCTCTAAAAAAGGCAAACAGAGGTATCATCCAGGAGAAAGTTCTTCAAGAAAATCAACATGGTATGACAAAGAAAGGAAAGATCTAGAAGAAGACGAGTTAGAAGCTAAACAACTTGAAGCCCTTATTACAAAAAGACTACCAAGAGGATCCAATAAGTATGAAGGAAAATTTCCTTTCAAATGTTTTAACTGCAACAAGATTGGTCATTTTGCCTCAAGATGTCTAGAAAGATTTTCAAGGCCAACCCCTAATAGATCAATTTTTTAGAAGAAGTGCTACTATGTTCAAGAGGATGATGATGAGGGAGCAACAGATGATGAATCTAAGACAGGAAATAAATCTAGAAGTGCCTGGGTGTTCATTGCCATCAAAGAAGAAGATTCAATGCCTATTGAATCTACCAATCATAAGATGATAGAAAGTGCTTTAGCTACTCAGGTTGAAGAAAGGGATGAATGGGTTATTGATAGTGGATTCTCTCACCATATGACTGGTGACAAGAGTAAGTTCTTAAGATTTGAAAGATATGAAGGTGGAGTTGTAAAGTTTTGAGATAATTCTGCTGGCAAAATTAGAGGTAGAGTAACCATTTCCTTTGATGGAAAGAACAAAACCGGTCATGTTCTATATGTTGAAGGTTTGAAGAATAATCTTCTCAGTGTTGGACAGTTGATGGACAAAGGCTATGATCTCTGATTCAAAAATGGAAAATGCAAGATCTTTGAAAGATCTGGAATTGAGATTGCATCTGGTACACAGACAAAACGTAACATATTTCACTTGGTTGGTACTGGAAAAAATTGCTTATTTGTTCAAATTGATCAGAGTTGATTGTGGCATAGGAGAATAAATGTGCCACGTGAATTTTAATAATATCATCAAGATAAGCAAAACTTAGGTTGTAAGAGATCTTCCAAGACTAGTGAAACCTACTAACAGTTTGTGCAAAGAATGTTAGTTGGGTAAGTAGAACAGAGTCTCATTCAAAAGTAAGGAACAATTGTCAACTAGATTGTTAGACTTCGTACACATTGATCTCTATGGTCTAGCAAGAATCAGGTTTCTGCAAGCAGATAGGTATTTCATGTTGCTGATTGATTACCACTCCCAGATGATGTGGGTGACTTTCTTGAAAGAGAAATCTAAAGCACTTGAGAAGTTCAAAATATTCAAGGCTATGGTAGAAAATGAAACTGGCATAAACATAAAATGCCTTAGGTCTGATAGAGGTGGAGAATTCACATCTGGTGACTTCGTATCATTCTATGAGAAACATGGGATAAAGAGATAATTATCTACTCCAAAGACTCCAAAGCAAAATGGAGTAGTGGAGAGAAAGAACCGGACCATCCAGGAAGCTTCCAGGACCATGATGATAGAAGAAAATGTTCCTCAGATCTACTGGGGAGAAGCTGTAAGCACTGTTATCTATACTCTTAACTGAGTACAAATTAGAGGCAATACTGGTAAGACCCCTTATGAACTCTAGTTTGGCATCACTCCCATTGTGAAGTATTTTAGAGTCTTTGGTAGTAAATGCTATATCAAAAGAGATGAAGATCTTGGCAAGTTTGATGTTAAAAGTGATGAAGGAATATTCTTGGGATATTCTACTCAAAGCAAAGCATACCGGTGCTATAACAAGAGATTGAGAAAATTGTAGAAAGTACGAATGTGAAGGTTGATGAAGGCGTGGAAAATCCCCCAAGGTATTATGAGTATGAAGAAAATGATCAGAATGATATCTCAGATCAAGGAGAATAAGTCCAAACTCTAATTAAAATTCAGACTGATCCGAAGAATCCAAAAATACAAGAAGAAGAGACAGGTTTGGATGAACCTATCCAATAATTAGAAGTGCAAGAGAATCCAAAAACTCCTAGGTATGTAAGACTAAATCGTTATGAAGGCTAGCTCATAAGAGATAGAAGCAAAGTTGTTCAAACAAGAAGAAAAATTTCTCAAGATTTAGTGAAGTATTGTTTGATCTCAAAGATTGAACCAAAATCAGTAAGTGAAGCATGTAATGATGAAAGTTGGGTTAAAGCAGTGAAGGAGGAATTGATGCAGATTGAAAAGAAACACACTTGGGATCTCATTTCTAGACCTAAGGATAAAAATGTGATTGGGACTAAGTGGGTCTTCCAGAATAACCTGAATGAAGATGGTGCGGTAGTAAGAAACAAAGATAGATTTGTTTGTAAGGGTTATTCACAAGTAGAAGGAGTTGACTTTGAAGAGACTTTTGCTCTGGTGGCAAGGATTGAAGTAGTCAGATTATTTCTTGCCTTTACTGCATTCAGAGATTTCAAGGTGTATCAGATGGATGTCAGGTATGCTTTCCTAAATGGTGTTTTGGAAGAAGAGGTATACATTGAACAACCGGATGGATTTCAATCAGCTAATCATGGAGATATGGTCTGCAAGATGAAGAAGGCATTGTATGGACTTAAACAATCCCCAAGAGCCTAGTATGAAAGATTGGACAAACATCTTTTGAAGATTGGTTTCAACAAAGGTACTGCTGATAGTAATCTGTATTTTAAGATTGATCATGAAAATATCTTGATTGTTGAAGCATTTCTTGATGATATCATTTTTGGAGGAAAAGATAGTATGTGTAAGACTTTTGCAAATCAAATGCAAAGTGAATTTGAGATGTCTATGTTTGGGGAAATGAATTTCTTCTTGGGTCTGCAAATCACTCAAACAAAGAAACGAATCTTTATATCACAGACCAAGTATGTGAAAGAATTGTTGAAGAAATTTGGGATGAAAGATTCAAAGGAAATGAATACACCCATGGCAACTAGATGTAAGATGAGTAAGGATGATGAATCCCCTAAGACTGATCAGAAAAAGTATAGGTTAATGATTGGAGGGCTGCTCTACCTTACTCAAACTAGACCTGATATTATGAATGTTTTTGGTCTTGTTGCTAGATTCTAAGATGATCCTAGAGAATCTCATGTCATGGTAATCAATATAATTCTCAGATATCTGAAGGCAACAGTTGAGTATGGATTATTGTATCCTAAGGATCATGATTTCTCTCTTCATGCATATACAGATGTTGATTGGGTAGGAGATGTGGATGATTGGAAGAGTACCAGTGGTGGTGCATTCTTTTTGGGAAAAAGATTGGTTTCTTGGCTAAGCAAGAAACAAGAAGCAATATCTTTGTTCACTACAGAAGCAGAGTATATTGCAGCAGTAGGTAGTTGCACTCAAGTATTGTGGATGAAGAAAATGCTAAGAGTTATCATAGTGGAGTATGAAGAAACTATCAAAATCTTCTGTGATAATTCAAGTGCAATAAACATATCAAAAAATCCAGTGTTGCATTCAAAGAAAAAACATATATCCATCAAGTTTCACTTTTTAAGAGAGTAGGTGAACAAGAATGAAGTCATATTGGAGTTTGTTCCCTCAAAGGATCATATTGTAGACATTTTTACTAAACCTCTACCTAAGGACTCTTTTGAGTATCTTAAGGAGAAGTTAGGGATTATTAATCCTCCAGTTCTGAATTAAGGTGCACTGATGTGCATTAGTCTGATGGATCCCACAGTCATATCTTGTGATCCAGATTGATGTTAGGAGGCTGCTACTCAAGGGAGTAGTCAGTTTGATTCTGAAGTATGAGAAGTGCTTGCAAGTATGTGCCCTTTGCCATTGATGTCAAAGGGGAGAGAAGACCTATGAAAAACAAAAAGTGGTTGTTGATCAAAGGGGGAGCAATAAAGGAAGAGAAGACATGTGAATGGTTGTTGTTGATAGGGGGAGCTATGTTAGTGAATGAGAAGTTCTTGTCTTGATGGTTAAAACAAATTTTCACATTATATGTTGCCATCAATGACAAAGGGGGAGATTGTTGCAAGTATGGGGCTAACTGGTGTTGTCATTGATGTCAACATACTCCTGTTGCATTGATATCAAGGATTGGATGAGTTGTGTGCTGAGGATATTGAGAAAATTAGTACTATCAGAAATAGACAAGAACAATGAAGAATAGTGAAGCTCTATGAAGTGAAGATCTCAGCTAGATGAAGTTCAGAGAATGCGCATCAAAGTGTTTGTAGATATATGTTTGAAGATGATCTAGTCAAGATTTGAGAGGTCTGCATGAAAATGTAAAGAAGTTATGGCCATGAGAGTAAAACCATTTCTGGTAACTATTCAGAGGTGACAGAGTTACACAAACGGGTCTGGTAAGATCCTGAAATATAATATCATGTTCTGCAGATCTGGTGGCATGTTTGGGAGGCTAATTTGAACTGAAAACTCAATTGGTTTGTGGTTTGGAGGTCCACAGTAAATCCTTCTAACATGACAGTGATGGGCAACTATGTTCTTGAGGTTCAAGATGCTGATGCGAATGATTATGGTAAGAAGAAGTGGTGTAAAGGTTCTTGGCAATTCAAGCAAGCTTGTGGGAGTCTCTAGATTATGTCCAGTTCATGTTGGCGGTCAACATTGAAGATTGAGATCGTCACTGAAGATTTACCTTCAGGTGATAGTGTTCTTCCTAGTCTTGGCTGATTGAATGATTTACACATGTTGCAAATAACCTTGAAGATGTTTTGCGAAGCATGATGTCTTCCTCAAAGAAGATTGAAGTCCTAGCTATGTGTGGCTGATAGTGTAGTGATACGCATGAAATTTTTGTAATAAGTCAAGTTATATTTTTGTAATTACTCTGTAATAAAATAAATGTATGTTGTACCAACTTTGATGATCATTCCAAAGTCAATGTCATGTATAAATAAGAGTTGCGAAGTCACTCAAATGCATCCTAGAGGTGATGAAGAGAAGGTGGTAGTGAAGAGGAATGAAAAGTAGAGCAGAGGTGTTGAGCTTAAATGGAACTGACTCAAGCATAATGAAGATCCTAATCTCGAGTTCAAGTATGTGATACTTGTTCTTTTGTAGACAGTGTGTCTCCTGTAGGTAGTGGGCCTCTTGTGAGCAGTGTGCTCGAGTAGTAAGCCCTAACTGGCAAGTGCCATTTTATTCATCTTATTCTTTTAACAGAGAATACAATCTTGGGTTAGTCACCCCATGGTTCTTTCCTTAACCGGGTTTTCCACATTAAAATATTTACGTTAGATGTGTTGAATTTGTTTATGCTCTTGAATTTTTGCTTTATGCTTCCATGATTGAATATTTGATATGTTGTTAAAATATAAAAGGGTTTAAAGTGAATAAGGAACAAGATTTTTGGTGACAACTAATTCACCCTCCTCTTAGTTGTCTCTCCTAAATCCAACATGCATTCCATCTTCTGATTAAATGAAAAAGAAGTCACAAATGAAGAAAGATAAATCTGGTAGCATGTTGGGAAATAATACCATCAACCGTACCACCATGTGTGAGTACTAATAGTAACTCATGTGAAGTGAGGCTTGGCTTGTTATCATTCCTCTGAATACTTAATATTTCATTCCACTTCACATACGACTTACTTACAATGATTACTTTTGATTGTTCAATATTATGATTTGAAAGGAAATCGGTCAATTTGCTTCTCTCCATATAACAATGGGAAATGGAATATCCATGGAGTGAATCCAAAAGTGACCAAGCTTCTTTAAACATGAGTGATTTTTATTGGTATATTTTTTCCAAATGCTGAATAGTTTCAATTAGGGATTCAATTTTTGGTGAATAGTATGAGCTATAAGGTGACCTAAGTCACCACATTAAAAAAAAAAATTAGTTTAGTGCTAGTTGAAAATTGCTTGATCGTTTATTTTATTAAAATTTTAATTCAACTATTTTGTCACAATATTTGATGCATGATTAGATTTGATTCACCTAAAATTTATAAGTGATATTATAAAACTAAATTGGCTCACTATTAATATTACATAATTATCACTTATTTTAGGGCCATATAACCAATCTTCATTTTCATCATTGATTTTGTCTCTAATCTAGTGGTTCTCATTACTTTCGAGGAGCTAAAATGTACATGAACTTTCAAATGCTCATCAGGCCTAGAATTTCTTTTGGACTATTGATCATCAATGATCCAAAAGGAATTCCAAGCCCGATGAATATATGAAAGCATGGATATATTTTAGCTTTTGAAAATAAATGGTAATCATTTGATTAAAGGAGATCAATGGTCCAAAAGGAATTTTTGGACATAATATATGCATTTTATTTATATGGTGTTGATTTAAAATGTTTAGTCCATGTGAGCTCCAATGCTTTCTTGATAGTAGATTTGTGCATGTATTTTGATAGGAGTGTGCTAAGGTTGTTATCCTAGGACCCCATGAGAGTGCACTACCTCCTCGACTCCCCTAAGCAGCATTGCCCCTTGACCTTGTGAGGGGGTGTTGGCCCCTGAACCCCTACAAAGAGCACTACCCCTTGAGGCTAATAGTGGCTACCACCCCTAGGCCCCTACTTTTCTATAGGAATTTAGTTTTCTAAAAATAAAATATTTGCCATGGTAATTAATGATCTTATCTATTATTCACCAAGATTTGTTAGGATTCTTTATAAATTTCTAGTTATGTGCATAAATTCATGAATAATTTTTTGTTTCAAGAAAACAAAAGATTTCCCAATAAGAATTAATATTGTTTCCAAAAATTTGAAATATTTGCTAAGATTTTATAACATTTTTTAGGGAACTTTTCTTAAAGTTATCACTATTTTTAATATGTTTTGAATTGTTCAATTTGTTGACTACCTTTTTCTAGGGAAAAGAAGAAATGCCATTGAATTGCTTTCTATTATCATATTATTGGGAGGGCAAGATTTAATAAGTTGTGGCCCAAGTAATCATACTTCCAATTCTACTTCATTATTTTGTCCTCAGGGAAAGTTTCTTTGATGCAACTTTTATCAATTTATCATTGGATTCATGAATGACACAACCCACCCTTGAGGGACTAGGATTTCCACAAGGCATACCATCAAAATTCATCTTCCAAGTGTCATTTGGAGGAGAGATCCATTTTATTCTTGAACTATCAATATAATTAGGATGACATAAGGACACCCATGAATGGGGAGAGTTATTTTATTTTAATTGAGAACCATTTAGAAATTGTTTTCTTTTATTTGCATTGTTTACTTTATTTTTATCTTTATTTGAAGAGCTATTTTTATTTACTTAAGATATATTTTTCACAAGTATCTTATTTAACCATATTTTATGGAAATTTCTTGATTTAAATATAATATCATTTTTTCTTTAAAATTTTAATTGTTTAAGATAGCATATATATCATATTAAATTATTTATAACAATTTAAACCCTAATCACCACCGTTTTAATATATTTATTTATAGGTTATATATATTTTGGAAACAAGGATATATATCTTAAATACATCTATTTAAAAAATTCCAATAGATACCAAATTTATTTTATTTACTTAAGAGTTATTTTATTTTACTTAAGAAATATTTTATTTATTACATATGTATATACACACATAAATTTTAATTTACTTAAGAATTATTTTATTTTATTTTTAGTTTTTTTTATAAGTGCTACTAGTGGGGGTAACTCCCTTGCCATTAAAAGAAGATAAAAATTACAAGAAAATAGACAATCTAATGAGCATGTCTAGTTACAATCATTCACTTGGAATGGGCATATGCCAAAGGAAGTGGAGTCCATTAGAGATTTTAGAGGCACATTTGATCTAGGGAGGCAAACACAAGTCACCATAATGGTTGATAAAGTAGGTGAATGTCTCCATATTGTTCCTGCGAATACCTTCTCTGAAAAGACACAAAGCCTAAGAAGTAACTTTGTTCTTACTAACCATGGCTACATCAAACACTCCCACCATTATACCATGTTTAGGCTTCTTGTTAAATGTTGAAATGGTTGCATAGGCCTGTCCTTTCATGTTCTCTTTCACAATAGCATTGGGCATTATTTTCCCACTTGACTAACTACCTAGAATTGACATCGTGTTCATTAGGAGATCCTCATAGAGAGTTCCCTCATGAACATGCTCCTCAAAAAGGAGATGAGAGCCAATGACCTACTTAATCATTGTCACTACTTCATCCTCCTTGGCCTTTAAAATATGCTTGATTTGTTCATCCAGTGATTCCTCCTCTTTGGATTCCTCTTCCAACTCTTTTGGGTCATCACCCCCCTCTCGATTGCATGCACATTCACATTCTTTTAAAATTCATTAAGCCATGATGCTCCTTGGTGAACATGCATAGCGATGTTCATAGCTTTATAGCACTTTCTTTGGTGGTTCATGCCAAGCTTTTTAGGGAGAGCGTGCAACATTCTCATTCAAATTTTTGTAGATAGATATTATTAGATTTGATTGTCCTTCAATACTGCCATAGTTATTTCACATTTCTATGTGTCTGAGAGATTGTGGATACAATGAGCGAGACGGTGATATTGAAGTGCCTATAATAAAATTTCAAATTTGTATCCTCACAGTAGTCCAACCTATCATGGATTTTTTGTTAGGTATGATGATATGGTCTCCATCTATGGATCTCATCTAGAATTGTAGTGGGATATCCTTCCATTTTGTGTTATAATTTGGTATGATTTCATTCTCAATCTATTCACATGTTAAATTTGCTAAAAAATCTACTGTTCAATTGCCTTCCTGATAAATGTGATTGATAGATGTATTCATGCCTTTCAAATGATCCCATATCACTAGAGTAATATTCTTCAACTTCTAATGTAGAATGTTCCCACTTCTTATGCAATTGATGCAAATTTGCAAATGCCCCTCGATATCTATCTTTTTGATGTTCTCATGTTTACATAACTCCAGTCCATTCAAGAGGGAAAGGAATTCTTCTTTGTTATTGGTTTTAGTGGGGAGTTACTTTTTGATTACCCATACAAGGTCACCACCATTATTTTTTACCACCACTCCACAGCTTGATGTACCAATGGATTCCCCTTCACAACACCATCAAAGTTTAATTTCAATGTTCGAGAAGGGGTGGACCATTTAATGGTAGCCCTATTGTTCTTTGTAGATTTTGCATTCGAATTGTAGTTCAAAGGAAATTTCAAGTGTTTCCAAGCTTTCATCACCACCACATCCCAAAAGGTGAATGGTTTCAGGGAGGTGCTTTCCAATCTTGCCATTATAATTTCCCAAACACCCCTTTCAATTTTTCTCTTGACTTTGCCAATATCTGAAGATTTGTCCTTGAAAATCATGTTGTTGCATTCTCTCTAGATTTTCCATAACAACATAGACAAGTAAGATATAAATAGACCTTCCGACAAAGAGTTACATATTTTAGGCCAACATTTGAACAACTCTGTGATGGCATTGGGTATAGGGCCTTTCCACTCTAACTTTCCTTTCAACCAATCCCAGTAAGAGGGTGAAAAGGGGTCACAAAGAAACATATGGACCACATATACTAATGGATTTTAGTATCTCACATGTAAGCACCCATTTGTGTAACACTGTCTAGGTAAAAGCCCCTACCTTTGGTAGAATCCATTTGGTCTAGGATAATTAACTAGGCCAATCAATCTATTACTCAATGGAATTTTACAATTTGTAGCCCATTTTGACTGAGTACTCCCCAAATTTTGAGTTGGTCTAGATGATCTCATCCCTCTTATTATTTATAAAGACCTTACTACTATTCAGTTCATCAATTATAGTGTTACAATTCTAAGGGGTCATCACTAAGGAAATTATTTTATTCAAATTCCACTCACTGCTTTGTGGAGATTGATAGTCCATGATATGGTCCCCTCCAAATTTTGAGAGAACTCTCCAAATTAGGTTTATGTTAGGGATCTCCACCATATAGGGATAACAGTTCCATGAATATGTACAAAACTTAGCACTTTCCATGTTATTGACCACCCAAGTTAGATGTTAAGTTATAAGGCCCCACATTTCTGCATCAAGTACCAAATGTGGGAACCTTGGGGTAGATTCAGGTTCTAGTGAGAATTATGGATGGCGCACCACAATCCATATATTGACTTCTTAAAAGTTGACACCATCGATCCTCCATATCTATGAACATCCACCAAATAAGTTCGGTGCCAAAAGCTTTGTTTTGTTTTCTTGTTACTCTGAAACTGATTCCTCTACTTTCTTTCTCTTGACAAATTATCTACCAATGTACCAAACGAACACGTCTATGTTAGAACACCCACACTCTACTGAGAGGGAGTGAATTAGTAGATCAAGAATACTTAAAACTTCAACCCTCTAGTATTCAAAACAAATTAACCGTTAATGCAAAAATATCAACACTTAGAAAGCATGGATACATTAACACCAGATATACATGGAAAACCCAGTGTGGGAAAAACCATGGTGAGAAGAATGTTGTTAGGAACTTCTATCCTAATACAGCCTCACAAATGCAACCATTGATTATAGTATTTAAGAGCACCAACTCTAAGGAATCTTCAAATCCCTGATTTAAGAACACCAATTCTAAGCAGACTACAATCCCCTAATCTGAGCACCAACTTAGTCCATTAGAGGCACCAATCTCTGAATCTCTACAAATTCAAATATGAAAACATTTGGTTCTTTTGCTAGTTACCTCAGATGCACCTATTCAAATCATACATTGACTACTCTTCTTAGTCAATACACTCTTCTATAATACACACTCAAAGCGTTATTACCTCCCTTGTTCTCATTAACAATATTGCATAGTGTCTACACAGAGAACAATAGTTATCAGACATACCTTCAAAGTGGCACTGTAATCTCTCTTTAACATTCGCATGAGAAGAAAATACTCAACATCTTCACAATAAACCATTTGAGAAGAAATTGTACAAGTAATTCTTAACAAACACTTTGAGAAGAAGCTGCACACCGATTTCTTAACAAACATTTTGAGAAGAAACTACACAACGAGTTCTTAACAAACACTTTGAGAAGAAACTACATCACTAACAAAATGTATTCAAAGCACAACCACAACAAACCAACATGGCTCCAACTATTCTAGCTATTCTCTCAACTGATAAATTTGATCTTAGAGCATGAATCCTAAAAATCTGCATCATGTAGCCTCTTCAGTTACATGAACTCAATCTGCAGAGTTTTGGTGATTGGGCTTCCAATTTTTCATCTTCCTCATTAAACATTGGACTTCCTTCCTTTTTCTTTCTTTATCAGGCATCAAAATTTGGCTCTTTCATCTTCCTTATTGAATTTTAGGATTCTATGATTTTCCTCTTCTTTATTGGGCATTGGACATTTGATCTTACACCTTCTTTATCAGGCTTCAAACTTTGGCCCTTTCGCCTTTCTTAGCAGACTTCAGACTTCTATCCTTTTCCACTTCTTAGGTGGACTTCAGATTTCTTCTCTTTTGCCTTCTGTCTTGGAATGCAAAAAGACAAACCTCTGAACCTCTAGACTCCAATTTCTACCATTCCATGAAAACACTTTACAACGGACGAGTCATTCTGGTGGAACTATGGAATAATGCCATGTGTACAACTTTACACTTTGTTATACTTCACTCTTCTAGTCTTCCTTCAATGTTGATAAGACAAAACTTTGAAACTCTAATTTCTACCATTCCACAAAAACACTTTACAATAGACAAGTCATTCCAGCGGAACCACATAATGATGTTACATGTACAACTTTGCACTTTGTTGGACTTTCACTTTTCAGACCTTTCATCCTAGCCCTTCCACCTTCCTCTCTTGGTGAATGGGTAAGGCCAAAACTGTAAACTCTGCTTTCCTTAGAGTTTTTGGAGGTTTCCTTTGACAAGATTCATTTCAGTCTTCACTATGTGAAGGGTGAAGACCAAAAATCTAAACTCTGATAGTCTTAGACTTTTTTGAGGTTTCCTTCAGTGGGCTTCCTTCCTTTTAGTTTTCACTATGCGAGGGTGAAGACAAAAACTTTGAACTTTGAAAAACTGCAAAAAACAAGTCTATCACTTAGTCTATTTAACATTTTGGCCTTAGACTCATCAATGACAATACTTGAACACTTTCCTTTGACATCAATGACAATAATTCAACAATCTCCCCCTTTGTCATTGATTGCAACCAATGAACAATCTATCTTTTATTGTTGCCCTCTCTCTTCTACATGGTCTCCCTGTTCAATTTATTTTTGCATTTGCTCCCCCTTACTCTAATTCCCCCCCTTTGACATCAATGGAAAAGGGAGTTAATCAACCTCTTACCTAACTACAACTGCAATTAACTAAAATTCTTCTCTTCACCATGTCACATGGACTTGTGACATCCAAACTACCATCTATCTACCTGCTCTCCATGAGAGACAGCCTCTATCTAAACAAGAATGCATGATATGCCTTGAATTGCTCTCCTTGTTCATATGTAACAACACTTCTACTTGTGAGAAGAAGGAGAAATAACTCCTAGCTTCTGTCTAAGATATTCAAAAGTATCCTTTGCAATTAGCTTCATGAAGATATCAGTAATATGATCTTGTGTGCTGACATACTCCAACATAACTTCCTAATCTGTAACTATTTCCCTCAAGAAATGGTATTTAATGGAAATTTTCTTTGTTCTTTAATGCATCATAGGATTTGTTGAGATATTGATTGCACTTGTATTATCACAAAGAATGGTAATAGGATTATTATTCTCTACCATTATGTCCTTTAATGTCTTCTTCATCGATAGGACTTGTGTACAACATGAAACCGTAGAAACCTATTATGCTTTAGCAGTGGACAATGTCATTAAATCTTGCTTCTTGTTGAGCCAAGAAACTAATCTATTACAAAGGAAGAAAACTCCACCACTGGTGCTTCTCCTGTCATTAGTACTTCCTTCCCAATCAAGATTTGTATATTTTGTCAAGGTAAAATCAATATTTTTAGGGTACCATAATCCATACTCCATAGTACCTTTCATTTATCTAAAGATCCTCTTCACAACATGAACATGTGATTCCTTAGGAGTATCTTGAAATCTTGCCACCATGCATACTACTTACATGCTATCTAGTCTACATGTTGATAGATACAACAAGCTTCCTATCATAGACATATATACAATCTGATTTGTATTAGTTGACTCATCATTCTTAATCAACTTACATCCTGTCATCATGGTGGTACTCATAGGCTTACAATCTTCAATCTTGAACTTCTTGAGGGTCTCCTTTGCATACTTGGTTTGAGACATAAATATACCTTGGTCTTTTTAGGATATTTGTAAACCAAGAAAGAAAGAAAGTTCTCCAAGCATGGACATTTCAAAATCTTTTTGCATTTGATAAGCAAATTCCTTGCACATCTTGTCATCACTACCATGAAAAATAATTTCATCGACATAAACAACAACAATCAACATGTGCTCACCTTCTAATTTGAAGTACAAGTTGTTTTCTACAAATCCTCTTCTGAATCCTTACTGATGGAGGTAATTATCTAGTTTAGAATACCAAGCCCTAGGGGCCTGTTTCAGACTATACAATGCCTTTTTTAGTCTGCAAACATAATCTTCTTTCTCTAATAACTAAAATCCCTTAGGTTTCTCAATGTAAACCTTTTCATTAAGGTTCCCATTTAGAAATGTAGATTTGACATCCATATGCTAAACTTTGAAATTCATATAAACATAGAATGCTAAAAACATCCTAATGGCTTCTAACTTTGCAACAGGTGCAAAGCTTTCTTCAAAATCTATACCTTCAATCTTTGCATATCCTTTACATACCAAACATGCCTTATCCCTCATAGCTTGTCCATCTTCATTTAGGCTATTTTGAAACACCCATTTTGTGCCTATTACATTCTTATCTGCAAGTCTTGGAACGAATTCCCAAGTCTAAATTGTCTCTCTCTGATAGAGCTCCTCATCCATTGCATTGATCCATCCTTCATCCTCAGTAGCATTAGTAAATGTTTTAGGTTCAATCTTAGATAGTAATGAGAAATTTATTTTCTTCATTTATGCTTGTCAGTTTCCTTCTAGTTTGTACTCCTACACTCTTGTCTCCTATTATTTATTGCTCAAGATGTTCTTTTTGCACATACCAAGTAGGTGTTTTACCAGTTGTTTCTTAAGATTCTTCTTCAACAATAGCATCTTGTTCTTCCTCGGTATCACTAATCCATTTGAACAACTATCATCTTTATATGTTAGATGCGGTTGGTCCTCATCTCTCTTAACATTAGTGCTTTCCATAGTCTTGTGTAATCGCTTATTGTAACATTTATATACTTTGGATCTACTAGAGTAACCCAGAATAATGCCTTGATCACTTCTAGAATCAAAGATTCCAATGCCATCTTCATCTCTTCTAATGTAACATCTGCTACTAAACACCTTGAAGTATTTGACAGATGCAGATCTACCATACCATAATTCATATGGTGTCTTATTAGTGTTTATCCTTAACTATACTCTATTCAATATATACACCGTTGTGTGTAATGCATCTCTCCAGTAGACATTAGGTAACTTTGCCTCACTTAGCATAGTTCTTGACATCTCTTCACTATCCTATTTTTCCTTTCCACAACTCCATTTTACTATAGAGTTCTAGGTGAAAAATGTTGTCTTTTTATCTCATGTCTTTCACAGTATTCCTCAAACTCATTTGAGGTGAATTCTCATCCTCTATCTGATCTTAAGCATTTAAGTGTTAGATTACTTTCCTTCTCAACCATAGATCTAAATGTCTTAAACCTCTCAAAAGCTTCTGATTTATCCTTAAGAAAGGTTACCCACATCATTCTTGAGAAGTCATCAACTAACAACATGAAATATCTATCACCTTGTACGCCTTGTGTCCTAGTTGGACCATATAGATCTGTATGAAATAACTCCAAAGGTTTTGAAGTAGAATATTCTTTTGTATTGAAACTAGTCCTTGTCTATTTCCCATGCTGACATTCCTTACATATAGTATTTTCTGGCTTGATGATTTTCCAAATGTGCCTAACTACCCCTTTTGAGCTTACCTTCACAAGGTTGTCAAAATTAATGTGTCCCAATTTTCTGTGCCACAACCAACTTTCATCAATCTGTCACATCAAATAGCTTTTTCCATGCATCTCCTTGAGATGATAAAGATTATTCTTTGTTTTTCTTGTTTCAGCCACTAACATCCCAGAACTTGCTTTCCTAATTTCACAACCTTCTGCATTAAAGGTTAGAATGTATCCATTGTCACACATCTGACTCACACTTAGTAAATTGTGTTCCAGTCCTTCCACATAGTAGACATTTTGTGTCTTTGCTTTTCCATCAATACAAAGAGTTCCTTTACCAACTATCTTGGTAGATATAATGTCACCAAACTTGACTGAACCTCCATTCCAATCTTGCAGGCATAGAAACTTACTTTTATTTCCTGTCATGTGACTGGAATAGCCACTATCTATCACTCATGGATTCTATCTTTTGGCATAAAATGCAGCCTGTACTATTAGATGTTGGCCCACGATTGCCGTTAGACCAAAACCTGCAGGCATTAATCTATGTTACAATCGCCAGAGTTAGGATCCACGAGAGGCGGTTAGTTCATGTCACGAAACATCATGGGGAGCACTGGACACACATGCCAACACTCTTCCCCCCAGCATTACTTGGGGAGTTTCAAACTTGAGACCATTGGCTCTGATACCAATTGTTAGATTTCAGGAAGACAACTGAGAGGGGAGGTGAATCAGTTGTCCAAAACTTTCTTCCAATTAGACACTTAAATCCACTTTGTAATCCAGAAGCATAATAATAAATCAATCATGGAAACATAATGCATTAACTCAATAGCTGAAACACATTAACACACAAGACACCAAGATTTTGACGTGGAAAACCTGGTTAAGGGAAAAACCACGGGGTGATTAACCCAAGATTGTATTCTCTGTTAGAAGAATAGAAAGAACAGAATGGCACATGCCAATTAAGGCTCACTACCTGAGCACACTGCTCACAAGAGGCTCACTGCCTATAGGAGACACATTGTCTATAGAATAATAAGTATTACATACTTGAACTGAAGAATAGCATCTTCACCATGCTTGAGTTAGTTCCATTTAAGCCCAATACTTCCGCTCTACCTTTTCCTCCTCTACTCTCTGCAACACTCTCATCTCCACACAATGCCTTTGAGATGACTTTACATTTCCTTATTTATACAAGACATCGACTTAGGGATAATCATCCAAGTCGGCATACATTACAGAGCAAATACATAAATACAACATGACTAATTACAAAAAGACTTCACGCGGATCAACACACTATCAGCCACATAAATCTGAGACTTCAATCTTCATTTAGGAACACACCAATCTTCACATAACATCTTCAAGATCATTTGCAGGATGTGTAACTCATTCGGTCGGCCAGACTTAGGAAGAACACCATCATCTGGAAGTAATTCTTCAATTGCAAGCTCAAACTCCAATGCGGACCACCAACATGAACTGGACATGATCCAAAGACCTCCACAAGCTTGCCTGAATCACCAAGAACATCCACACTACATCTGCTTACTGAAATCATTCTTTCCTTCATCCGGAACCTCAAGAACACAGTCTATCATCACTATCATAATGGAATAGATGCTTGCAGACCTCCAGACCAAGAACCAATTGAGTTGTCAATTCACATTGACTTACTAAACACTTCACCAAATCCACAGAACAAGATATTTCATTTCCGGATCTCACCGAACCTATCTGTGTCACTATGTCACCTCTAAACATCTGCCAGAACTGATTTTACTTAAATGGCCATAACTTCTTTAGATCTTCATGCAGACCTCTAAAATATTTACTGGACCATCTTAAGACACATAACTACAAACCCTTTGAAGCACATCCTCTAATATTCATATTATCTAGGATCTTTAGCTCACTATCTTCACTGTTCTTCTCTATTCCTCATCACACAGCTCATCCAATCCTTATCATCAATGCAACAGGAATATGTTGACATCAATGACAACATCGGTTAGGCCCATACTTGCAACAATCTCCCCCTTTGTCATTGATGGCAACATATGATGTGAAAAACTATTTTGACCATCAAGACAAGAACTTTTTCTCACTGACACAACTCCCCCTATCAACAACAACCATTCACATGTCTTCTCTTCCCTTACTGCTCCCCTTTGATCAGCAACCACTTGTTTTGCACATGTCTTCTCTCCCCGTTTGACATCAATGGAAAAGGGCACATACTTGCACCAATTCAGAATCATACCAGTTGCTCCCCCTGAGTGGAAGCTTCCAAAACATCAATCTGGATAAGATATGACTGTGAAATCCACTGGACTGATGCACATCAGTGTACCTTAATTTAGAACCAGAGGGGTAATAACCCCTAACTTCTCCCTAAGATACTCAAAAGAATCCTTAGGAAGAGGTTTAGTAAAAATATCTGCAATCTGATCCTTGGAAGGTACAAACTCCAATCTGACTTCATTTTTGTTAACTTGCTCTCTCAAAAAGTGAAACTTGATGGATATATGTTTGGTCTTTGAATGCAACACCAGATTCTTAGATATATTTATTGCATTTGAATTATCACAGAAGATTGTGATAGGCTCCTCATACTCCACTCTCATGTCTCTTAGCATTTGATCCACAAAACTTGAGTGCAACTACCTGCTGCTACAATATATTATGCTTCTACAGTGGACAGAGATATTGCCTCTTATTTCTTGCTTAGCCAAGAAACCAATCTCTTTCCCAAAAAGAATGTTCCACCACTGGTACTATTCCAGTCATCCACATCTCCTGTCCAATCCGCATCTGTATATGCATGAAGAGAGAAATTATTATCTCTAGGATACCACAAACCATACTCAACTGTCCCTTTTCGATACCTCAAAATTCTCTTGATTGCCATGACATGAGATTCTCTAGGATCAACTCAGAATCTAGCAACAAGACCAACAACATTCATAATGTCAGGTCTAGTTTGAGTGAGATACAACAATCCTCCAATCATTGACCTGTACTTTTTCTGATTAGCCTTAGGAGAGTCATCATCTTTGCTCAATTTACATCAGGTTGCCATGGGAGTACTCATTCATTTTAATTCTTCCATCCCAAATTTCTTCAACAATTCATTCACATATTTAGTCTGAGAAATGAAGATTCCTTTCTTGATTTGAATGATTTACAGACCCAAGAAGAAATTTATTTCTCCAAGCATGGACATCTCAAATTCACTTTTTATTTGATTTGCAAAAGTTTTGCACATACTATCTCTTCCTTCAAAAATGATATCATCAACAAATACTTCAACAATCAAGATATTTTCATGATCAATTTTGGAGTACAAATTACTGTCATCAATACCTTTGTTGAAACCAATCTTTCATACCAGGCTCTTGGGGCTTGCTTGAGTGCATATAGTTCCTTCTTCAATTTGCAGACCATATCACCATGATTAGACAATTGACATCCATCTGGTTGTTCAATGTATACTTCTTCTTCCAAGTCACCATTCAGGAAGGCATAGTTGACATCCATCTGATATACTTTGAAATCCTTGAAGGCAACAAAAGCAACAAATAATCTGTCTGCTTCAATTCTTGCCACCGAAGTAAAAGTTTCTTCAAAATCAACTCCTTCTATTTGAGAGTAACCCTTGTAGACCAATTTGGCTTTGTTTCTGACTACTTCACCATCTTCATTTAGTTTGTTCTAGAAGACCCATTTGGTTGCAATCACATTCTTGTTTTTAGGTCTGGGAACAAGATCCCAAGTGTGATTTTTCTCAATTTGCATCAGCTCTTCCTCCATTGCTTTAGTCCATTTTTATCATTGCAAGCTTCATTCACTGTCTTAGGCTCAATCTTTTAAATCAGACAATACTTGTCTAAATCTTGAGCAATCCTTCTTCTTGTTTGCACACCTTTGCTTTTATCACCTATGATCTGATCTTTAGAGTGATTCAGTCTTACATACCTAGGAACTTTGAGAGTTTCTTGCACTTCTGATTCCTGAACCAGTTCATTCAAACTTATCTCTTCTTCCTGATTTACCAGATCAGTCTGAATCTGAATTTCAGAGGGAGCTTGGACTTCTTGAACAAAAACATCATTTTGATCATCTTCATCATATTCATAAAACCTTGAGGGTTTTTCAACACCTTCATCAACCTTCACATTTGTACTTTCAAGAATCTTTCTTAATCTTTTGTTATAACACCGGTATGCTTTGCTTTGAGTAGAATAACCCAAGAATATTCCTTCATCACTTCTAGCATCAAATTTTCCTAGATATTCTTCTTTTTTAATGTAACATTTTCTACCAAAGACTCTGAAATACCTTACAGTGGGAGTGATGCCAAACCAAAGTTCATAAGGAGTCTTACCAGTATTACTTCTGATTTGTACTCGATTGAGAGTATAGGCTATAGTGCTAATAGCTTCTCTCCAATAGATCTGAGGAACATTTGCTTCCATCATCATGGTTCTAGATGCTTCCTGGATGGTCCTCTTCTTTCTCTCCACTACTCCATTCTACTGTGGAGTCCTAGGAGTAGACGACTATCTTTTTATTCCATGTTTCTCAAAGAATTCTATGAACTCACCAGATGCAAATTCTCCACCTCTATCAGACCTCAGACATTTTTATTTTAATCCAGTTTCATTCTCTACCATAGCTTTGAATATTTTGAATTTCTCAAGAGCTTCTGATTTCTCTTTTAGAAAAGTCACCCACATCATCCGGGAATGGTCATTAATTAATAACATGAAGTATCTATCACCTTGCACACTCTTGATTCTTGCTGGACCACATAGATCAGTATGAACTAAGTCCAATAATCCGGTAGAAGATTGTTCCTTGCTTTTGAATGAGACTCTTCTTTATTTACCCAACTGACATTCCTTGCACAAAGTATTGGCAGGTTTTACCAATCTTGGAAGATCTCTTACAACCTGAGTGTTGCTTATCTTGATGATATTGTCAAAATTCACATGACACATTCTCCTATTCCACAACCAACTCTGATCAATTTGAACAAATAAGCAACTTTTACCAGTACCAACCAAGTGGAAGATGTTACCTTTAGTTTGAGTATCGGATGGAATCTCTATTCTAGAACTTTCAAAGATCTTGCATTTTCTATTTTTGAATCAGAGATCATAGCCTTTGTCCACCAACTATCCAACACTGAGAATATTGTGCTTTAGGCCTTGAACATATAGTACATTACTGGTTTTGTTCTTTCCATCAAAAGAAATAGTACCTCTACCCTTGATTCTGTCATCAGAATTATCACCAAATTTTACCACTTCTCCTTCATACCTTTCCAAATCTATGAATTTATTTTTGTCACCTATCATATGGTGAGAGCATCCACTATCAATGACCCAATCATCCTTTTCCTCAACTTGGGCAGCCAAAGCTCTTTCAACAATTTTATGATTGACAGATTCAGAGGGCATTGGATCTTCTTCCTTGATGGCAATAAACACCCAGTCACTTCCGGATTTGTTTCCTATCTCTAATTCATCATCTATTACTCCTTAATTATCAACATCTTAATGAACATAGTAACAATTTTTCTGGAACCTTGATCTGTTAGGATTTGGCCTTGAAAATCTTTCCGAACACCTTGAGGCAAAATGAGCAATCTTATTGTAGTCAAAACATTTAAAAGGTAATTTCCCTTCATACTTACCGCATCCTCTTAGCAACCTTTTTGCAATAAGAGCTTCAAGGTGAGCAGCTTCTGCTTCATCTTCTTCCAGGTCTTTTCTTGCTTTCTCATACCATGATAGTTTCTTTAAGGAGTTCTCTCCCGGATCAAACTTTTATTTTCCTTTAACAGAGGCACTAGCTTTGAATGTAGATTTAGTCTTGGGGGGGCATCTCCAAACTCAATCAATTCAAATGAAGCTAATTTACTAACCAATTGATCTCTTGTGATACCTAAAATAGATATGAATTCTTTAATAGCAGCAACCTTGTACTTGTAAGAATTAGGAAGGGATCTGAGAACTTTGCCAACAATCTCATCTTCATCCAAGACTCCACCAGCACATCTAATGCCAGAAACAAGCTCATTTACTCTTGGCATAAATGTAGTGATATTTTCATCTTCTCTCATCTTCAAATTTTTGAATTTTCCTTTCAGACTCTGTAGCTTGGCACATTTGACATACTTGTCTCCTTCATGTAGAAGTTCCAGTTTTTTCCAAATCTCAAAAATAGTTTGTAGGTCAACAACATTTGTTAGCTCTAAATTAGAAAAGGCACTTCGAAGAGTTTCTTTAGTCTGCAGATTGTTTTTAGCATCTGTGATTTCATCTACGAATTTCAGACCATTCTGTGGAGGAGTATACTTCTTTGAGGCCATGGTCCAATACTGTATTCCCATACATTGCAAGTGACATTGCATGCGACTTTTCCAAAGAGTAAAATTGGTTCCATCAAACTTCAGACTATCCTTCTTGAAGGACGACATCCTGGATCTCCTCAAGCGGTTAATCTCTTTTAGAGGAACTTAGCTCTAAAACCACTTGTTGGCCCATGATTGCCATTAGACCAAAACCTGTAGGCATTAATCTCCATTACAATCACCAGAGTTAGGATCCACGAGAGGTGATTAGTCCATGTCATGAAATGTCACAGGGAGCACTGGACACACATGCCAACATTAGAGACTCTTCTTTCTTCTGATCACCCTTATTCTTCTTCTAGACTTTCTTAGTTGTCATCTCCTTATTGAAAACAAGGTCTGACCATACATTATCCTTGTTAGTAGGACATTCTCCTTTCTTTCTAGTTTGTTAGATTTTACAAAATTTGTTCTACAGTATTTTGCAATGTGACCATAGTTATGGTATTTGTAGAAAACTACTCTAAAATCTCCTAGAGGTACAAAAGTATTTTTGCTAATGAAATATATTCTTCTCCTAGGAATATTTTTATAACTAACAACCCTATGACCATATTGATTACATGAATAACAATACCCAAAAAAGGATTGAGGGAACCTGATTATAGTAGAGAAGATTTTAGGAGGAGGTCCTTTGAAACTCTTCTCCTTCAGATCTCTGAATTTAGTGAAGTCGTCATCTTCCTTCTTTTGCTTCTCCTCTTCATTCTTTTTAGAAGGATTACTAGACTTTGAATGCTTACCATCTTCAAATCCTAGACTAGATAGTGGGAGTCCTTAGTTGGTTTATGGCTAATCTTGGATAGGTACATTGGGATGTAGTGAAGAGAGTGTTTAGATATTTGCAGGGTAAATTTGAGTATTATCTATGTTATCATGGTCATCCTACAAGACCTCTGCATTCTGTGAGTATTCGAGGATTTGTGGATTCCGATTGGGCGGGTGACATTGACAACAGGAGATCCACCAGTGCTTATGTGTTTACTATGTTCAATGGTGCAATCAGTTGGATGAGTTACAAGTGGCAACCTATGGTCACTTTGTCCACAAAAAAACTAGAGTATATGGTAGGTACTCATGCTTTTAAGGAAGCCATTTGGCTTAAGAGATTGTCTTCAGATATTGGTGTTGATGTAGGACAAATTACTATCTGTTGTGATAGTCAGAGTGCAATTTGCTTAGCAAAGAATCCAACTTTCCATGCCAGAACAAAGCATTTTTATGTACAGTTTCATTTTGTGCAAGACATGGTGGAAGATGGGAAGGTGACATTGGAGAAGATAGATACTTTAAAGAATCTTGTGGATGCATTGACGGAACCAGTGGGCACTGATAAGTTCATATGGTGTTCAGAGTCTATGGGCCTCTCAGCTCCTAGTAGTTAATTACCTAGTTAGATTGGTTCATATAAGGTGTTCGACAAGTGCGAGAATGTTGGGAATTAAGGTGTCTCAACCTTTGTAATTTCTGAGCATTGACATTTTTTTACTATGCCATAATTTTCTTGTTTACTGTGCTATGTCATCTAGTAAATTTGACATGGTGAGTTGTCAATTATTGGGAGGTGACATGGAAGGTGACAAGGATGTATTTTTGTCCTCACATGAGGATGTAGGTGTCCCACCTTGGGATAGGACTTTTGTGACATGTGTTGTCTAGTTGTAAGGTGTGTAAGTCTTTATGACAGATTCCTATGACAAACTATGACACATAAGAACTAGATTCTATGACAAGTTGGATAAGTGTTGTAAAGCATCTTTACATGGAGGAAAGGTCAAATTTGGACATCCAAGGAAGGATAAGGACAAGTTGTAAGGGCATATTCTAAATATAGTCATTTATGATGATTCTCTTACAACTATAAGTCTTGTAAGAATGACAAATTTTTCTTACAGTTGTAAGAGGTTGTAAGGCATCTTTACTTGATGTAGACAAATGTGTTTGAATGCAAGAGGCATTGGATATTGTGCCATATGGCCTCTTGGATGTCCAACCTCTAGAAGGTTCCATTTTGCCTTGTAACTCTATAAAATAGGTGCTTGGAGTTGTAGTATGCATAGTATTATTGATAGGTATTGTTATGCTACCAGAATAACTCTAGAAATGACCATTAAAGACTCCTGAGAACATGCATTGTAATTGTATTGTAAACCATTTTGAGTTATGTTAATAAATTGTACAGGTTTTGGAGTGTGGGTTTTTTCACCCGAAAGGGTTTTCCCCATGAATATCTTGTGTCTCTCTTTTTCTGTCTACATTCTTGTGTTGTGTATGTTGCTGAAATCTTCATGTTATATGTTTAACATAACTGTAACTATAAGGATTGAAAACAATTTGCACTCTACTTCCCTCATTATATTGGTGTAAGAAGTGTGTTCCATGTACCTTGCTTCCTTTCATTTGCAACCTAGTGATGTATAAGTGTTCCTCTATACTGTATTAATAAGGCTCAAAAGATCCACCTTGATTCAACTATCATTTTATAGTGTACTTGTGCGTCAATCTACAGAGGATCATTATAATCATCAGTAGGTACATTGTCAAGAAAAAAGGTGATGGCGGGTGTAGGAGTGGGTTCGACAGTGAAATTATAAGGTTGAATGTCAAATGTGCCTATCATCTCAAATAATATAGTAGTATTAAAGGAAGAGTCCTCATTAGACTTAGGTGGGTTAGATGTAGGATCAAAAGTAGGGTTGGAAGAAATTAAGGAAATAAGATTGACATAGTTTGTAGGGGAATACGTTAGTGTAGATTTGAAGATTTTTGTTAGGGGTGACTTGTTTTCCCCATAATTAATATCTAAATCCTAGATGATGTTGAAGTCAATCATATGCTATAAAAGATGTTATAGGATCATGTCCCTCTTCTGTGTCATGTCTTGGAGCATGGTGATACTAGAAAAAACCTTTGGGATCGTATGCCTTTAAAAGGGGAAGATTTGTTTCAATGGGTCTAATTAGTGGTAATTGGATGAGTTTATTAGAGAGAATCTGTCGAAGAATAGTGTGGAGGGGGTCAACAAGCTTTGGTAGACATGTATGGAAAATATGTAGAATAGACAAGACAGTGAGCTATTTGAAAAGATGCCTCAAAGAAATGTGGTCTCATGGTGATGTCTTTGTCTATGCATTTACTTGTCATGGCATTCCATAAGACCACATTTCTTTGAGGCATTTTTTCAAAAAATTATATTGTAATTGAAAGTTTGTCATCTATCAACATCTAGTTATTAGTTATGCAATGTGTAGTAATGCTTTGAGTTTGAAAGATGTGCAATGCAATGTAATCAATGACATGAATAAAAAATACAAAATTTTAGTAAGTACAACTCATTAGTTAAACTCTTTATTTTATTACCTGACTGAAGCTTTGAAATCCACCTCCATTGGGAGGTGTTGCCATGAAATTTATAAGATTAACCTATTCAACATCCAAAATCAGATATTACAATACTATTCATATAACAATGCTATTCACATGTAATATTTATAATTGTTTACTAGTTATGTACCTCGGCAATACTTGTTATAGTGTAATAAGGAGGTGGAGAGTAGCTAAAAATTGAATGAATGCTATGACCCTGAAATATCATTACAATCAATAAACTAAATTAGTTAATCTTGCATTTTAAAAATGAAATTTAATAAATTAAATTCAATGAACTTTATAACATTTACCTAAGTATCAAGGCCAAAAGTCTCACTCATGAGGGTGTCTATCATCACCATCTACTTAGCTATAGATGTAGCATGCGCACCTACATCCTAACTATGCGTGGGATCATAACCACAAGCTGACTTGCAACCCTGACAAGTATGGGGTGGAATGCTACTCCTCTAAGTCCCCCTAGCCCACATTGTGCTCTAGGACTGGCATGCTTGATCATGCTCTAGGTCAAGGAACTAATGGATTGTAGTGTCTCGACCTCAACAATCTCCTTGACAATGAAAGGGATAGACACTTGATCATGGGTTGGTCTGGTGCGTACTTGTCTCGCTAGCCGTTTTGGGTCAACACGTGTCCCTAGTCTATCCTGTGCTGACCCCCACCTCTACTCTAGAAGTATCGCATATCAAAATAGTAATGGCACTTTATTGAGGACAAACTCGTTGTAGAGTTTCCTCAAAAAGTATTATGGGACCTCATTATTGTTGCATGGAGGATGGTCAAAAACCATCCACCACCTTTACCCAAAATGGTCTTTTATCTCTTGGTTGTTGCACCAATGGATATGGATCCTCTTGCATGTAAGGGGTAGAGATTAATTTGTTCATGGGTCTGTGAAAAGGGAACACAAGTCAAATTTTATAATTTTTTCATTTTTGACTTTTTCATAGGTTAGCTTGTCTGCGTAGAACTCTCTAAACTCTCTCCTCTTATCTAACCAACTAGAGATTTACTTGCTAATTGAATCTACATTTGATAACATAGATTCAAGAGATTGAGAAAACATGACTCTATGCAATGTTGAAGTTGCAGGATCTTTCAACCTCACAATTATGTCCTCAATTTGTTTTTAATTATTTTCAATTTGCCCCATTAACTTTTCTTGTGTTCCAGGGGCATATTGAGGAATGAATGAAGGTGTTTGTTGTTGGGGTTGTTCTTTAGTAGGTATTTTCTGTTTAGGTGATGGAGGATTTTGAGGATTTTCAGTAGGAGGAGGTGCATTATCAATTCCTGTAAATTAAACAAATTTACAAAAAAAAACCACTTAAATCTACCTATTTAGTAACAAATTCACACAAGAAACAAACAGAACTTACTCCTTTGGCCTCTCCAATGTCGTGGCGGCATTTTGATGACGAGTCAGCAAAAAAGTGGTGACAATATGGCCTCCAATAATGCGAGCATGCTCTCCCTTGTTTGCACATCACAGGTTTGCAGGAATATAGTTTTCAAGAATGACCAAAATCTTGCTTTTTCTTTTATACTAAAACATAACGCACTCGCATTATTGTTTAGTTTTTTTTGAAAGTTTGGCCACTTTTTGGCCCCCCAACATTTTTCAACCGCCCAGTCCTTCTATCCTAATATTATTCTTTAGTTTTGTAAGACTGATTATCAGATGGTAGATATACTATATCAATAAGATCTAGTCTAGTCTCCTAATAACCATATATATATATATATATATATATATATATATATATATATATATATATATATATATATATATATATATATATATATATATGCAACATAGCATCAAACCCCTATGCAATACTAAATTCTCCTAATTCAAATCAATGCTTAGCCATCAAGGGGGAGTGTGCATGTCAATTGCACCTCTAGATGTAAGACCTAAGGCATAAAATAAGACCTTAGGCACTTTAATGCCTCAAGATGTAAGGAGTTGCCATTGAGGGGGAAAGAGTATGTCTAACAATGGTAGCTCTATCTGAGACCTAAAATGTAAAATGTAATACCTCTAGGCACTATATATGGCCAACTTCTTGCAATTTATGTAAGCCCTATGGGCATATTAAAAACTCTTTTCTCTGTAAATCTTCCACTTGTAATTTAAGCATTGTATTATGTAAGTACAAGAAATATGTAATGAACCTGGAGTAGGGTAGGTTTGAGGAGTTTCAGGGTCCAATAAAAATATTGTAAAAGCTTGCATCAGTTTTAAAAATATGGGATTATAATTGTTACAAGATGACTTTAATGTAGTCTAGAATACATGCTCTTCATTTTGGCATATATTTGTGTCCCTTTTTATCATTGTCAAAGAAGACCTACATTACTCGGGTACTTTATTATTTCTTTTGTAGAAATTGACATGTGATACCCCTTATTAACATTAAGGGAGAGTGTTAGAACATAATTTTATTAGGAATCATACCCTTATAACATTTATATAATGTTCTAATATAAGGTTGCAAAACCTTATGTTATAAAGCATATACTATTTAAAAATTAATAATCTAAAAGCTATTAGATTATTAATTATTTACAAATGGTTTCTTTGAATGGGTGTGACTAATACCCTTTTAGGTATTTATCTGCCCTTTCTCCTATATTTAATGAGGTTCTCTCTCATTTGAGAGGAAGGTGAATTTGTCTAGTTTTATAGCGAATTGTATCACTATGTACAAAAGGTATTATTGGCCATGTGGAAGTATGTAGATAAATATATCATTAGGTTCAGTATATTTCTTAATAGATTATTTTTTGTAAGTGTTTTAATAAAATAATGCTTTATGGGGTTTTCTACCTTAAAGGGTTTTCCCGATGTATATTTTGTGTAATGTGTTAAATCGATGCTTGTATAGTTCTCATTTATATGTATGTTATATTTTATTCATTATGATTATCATCTTAAGATCCTAATTTCTAACAAAATCTTAAACTAGATACTAATCTTATCCTAGGAAAAATCCTAATCTATATTATGTTATAAAAAATATAAAATAAGCATGAGAAGGAGGAGGGTGAAAATGAGCCTATATTAAAGTATCCTTAAATTAAATTCTATGAGTAGACAAATCTAATTAAAAACCACTCTTTCTTAAAAAGTCTTCAAATGGTCAAGGACACAAGAGTGTGCATCTCCCAAGGACCAGTTAGTTATGACAGAAAGAGAAAACACCCACCCTGTTTCATGTACAAATCAAAAGCACAACTTCCATAGCCTTTGTGCAAGATAGATATTTCATATAATTTTGCATTAGCATGCTTAGCTTGACTACACAAAAGGATTTACAATTAACAAGTCCTCAGATGTATGAAGCACAATTTGAAACTATCAAATACTTAACGAATCAAGAATAAAAAGTAAAACAACATAGTGCATGGTTAAAAACCCATAGAGGAAGAAAGAAGTAATAATACAAATAAATAAAAAAATATTATAGAAGTGAAATGAATGGTTTCCAATCCCTTACATTGTCATATTTTGGGACCTTTGTAGGTTTCCTTGGAGAAGAAGACCAAGAGTTTCCCCTCCAACTTGGAATTTAATTTACAATTATAAATAAAAAGGGCCAACTTTAAAATATGGGCAATTATAATTTTGACATTGAATGATCATAAATCCATTTAAATCTCCAAATCTATCTTTCTTTTTAAATAGCCCTCAAATCACATAAGTCCCATAGCAATAATCTCTTAAGAAAGTCTCATATCTCTATAACAATTTTTTAGTTAAGCCTTAATTTGCATAAGTTCAAATTTGGTCTTTGGAAATTGTTGTATAATTACCACATAAAGAGCATATTCAACACCCATTTTTACATTTCCAAAGAAGTAATAACTTGTTTCAAATATGTTCTTCAGAATCTTCATAACTAAGCCCAAAATTGCTTTAGCAATGCTCCTTTATTAGCCCTAGTTCTTATATTCCATCTATTACAAGTCTTAAAATAAGGTGTCCTTACTTCTTCAAGCCCTTGTTCAATTGCTTTAGCACTCTTTATCCATGTCCATAGTGTTCATTGCCATGTGTGCCAAGTCCCTAAACTTCATATCCTTATCCATATACATACATGTAAGGAACACAAAATCAAGTGTCAAATTTCTTCAAAGCATGCTTGTCAATTATCATTTATCACTCAATTTAAACATTGCAAGGAAAATAAAATCATATAGTTACTATGTCAACACAAAACCAATTGAATTCAAAAGCTTTAATAAAATAAAACTCTCTATCATAAATTAAATTTCATATGAATATGCTTGCAAGCCTTAAGTTCCCAATACAAAGATTAATCTAATAAAACTCCTAGGTTCATGGTCTGCAATACGCAATCACAAGGAATGGGGAAAGTTTAACATTTTACAAATTCCACTTCTTGGGCCTAATGAACAAAACCTTTAAAAGAAATAATGGATGGGCAATATGCCAATGACACCATTGAAAATCCCAAATATATGGTCTCATAGCTATCACTTCTCACTGAGGTAAAGTACAATTTTTTTTTGGTGAATAAGCATCTATATTACTATTAAATAATATTACACATGTTAAAATAAGGGTGGGTGGAAGACGACACACCCCAAAGTCCAAAGGGGGATAACCCAAAAAAAAAAGTAGTAATGAGCTGCTAAGTGGCAAGAGCTAGAGCACTAGATGGAAGAAGAAGAGGGTCCTAGTCGTTTGGTTTACCCCATACATGTTCAATGGGATTTAGAATGACATCAGGGAGCTCCCAACAATCATTATCTTCTTCATCTTTTTGTCTTTAGTAGTAGAGGGTTGATTGTCATGAACAAGTGAAGTAGCAAGAGCAAGGCATGAAAATTTGCTAGAAACCAACCAACCAATAAGCCCACAACTAGGGGCCTTAGAAGCAAAGTGGTGGCAAGTGGATTGAGACCATCCATGATGAGATCAATCTGTAAAACACCTTGCAAGAGGTTGGGAGGTATGGGAGTGCGCTTCTTGGGCTCCACAGGATGAATGATTGCACCCCCAATGACACCCATAAGATGAAGGACCTCAATTGGAAGCAAGAGTTGGAGGGACCTTGGCCATAGTGCACAGTGCATTACCCTAGTGATTCAGTAGTACTTGAAGGTGTGCCAGGTCAAATACAACCTTATTGGCTTGCATTCGAATATGCATTAGCATGTTAGAACAAATTATAGCGTTAATGTGTAAATAACAATTTCAATCAACAAAACAATATGAAAATAATGTTGAATTTCTATCTTTCCAAGTGCTACAAAGGATATCCAACCTAAAAGCATGCCAAATCTATGTATATCTACAAGGAATTCTAGGCCAATCCCCTAAAAGAATCATATGCCAAGAAAAAGGCTCAAGCTGAAAAGGCTTGAAAAAATGATAAATCCAGGCCCAAGCAGCTTGAGATCTAGAGCATAACTAGAAAAAAATGCTTGAGCATCTCCTGTTGACTACAAAAGGGGCATCTTGGGTCTCTAATTTGAATATGGACTAATTTGGAACCAACTGGAAGGCCTTGGAAAAGAATACATAGACAAAGTGAGCAAGCTTTGACTCTAAGATAGCTGACCAAACTATCTGAAATCTAAATTTCTAAATGCTCAAAAGAAATTGCAGCAGCCAGAGTAAAGATAAGGCCACGAATAGCCCTTAGAAGGCTTATAATGACAAAATGGTATATTTATCCGATAGGCTTTTATATGTGAGCATTATAGTGCTTGGAATTGTCTCACACCATTAAAAAAATTCACACCGAAATTTTTTCTAAAGTTGTCGTTTGTTCCTATATACGTATTCCTTGAACCTCCTATAAGTGCAAGTGCTAGTTATATAGTGACAAGCTTCAAAATTGTTAAATTTGTCATATGCACATGCATTTTCATTATGTTAAATAAATAAAAACTTATTAATTTTATTGGGATTTAAAATTTAATAAATTTAAATTTTTATTTATTTTTTAAAACTGATAGGTTTATTTTTATTTATTTTTTAAAACTGATAGGTTCTAACACAGAGATATGGGTACGAGTAATTTTAACCATAGAGATACTAAATTTAAAATATAAATAATAAATAATTGTTACTGTGACGACAAAAGGTGAAAACACACCTTAGTTTCAACCTTCATTAATACTGTTGCATATAACACATGTAAAAGGTAAGGTGAAGAACAGTTGAAACAAAATAAAAAGAAAGAGAAGAGAGAGGTTGAATAAAAGCTCCTATAATCCCCACGGTAGGAATAAAATTATCCGTATTGGCGTATGGGAAGAGAGAACTGGCAGAGGAAGAGGTTTTACGGTATTTACAGACTCACGATGAGATTGGAGACTCGGGAGAGTTCGCAGGTTCAAAAGGTATCGAGCATTTGGATCTTTTAAGCGTCATTAAGAGCCTCAATGGCTTCCGACTTGTTGATGCCAAGGTTTATCCAAGCTTTGATTTTGAGTATTTTAGTGGAATACTTGTATAATACCACTGTTAGTCATATTGTACACACACCTTTCTGCGAATAAGACATGATGCCATCACACAATGTTACCACTGGATTTAGTCGTGCACATGAACATGCTACCTATCGTTAAGTTTATGAATTTATAGGTGGTTTTTAGATTATGGTCAAACCAGATGCCAATTTGATAAGGCAGACTGTTCTTATATGGAGCCTAATCAGACTCGGATGTTAAATTTTCCCCACTTTTATTGGCACGGTTTCCCCTCAAATTCCTATGGGGTCAAGGGGCAGTGCCCCTTGCGAGGGTTTGCGGGCAGCACCCCCAAGACGGGGTCAAGGGGCAACGCCCCTTGTGGAGTCCAGGGGTAACACCCCTGCCGCGCTCCCTGTCACGATAGAGGGTGGGGTCGAGGGGCAGCGCCCCCGAAACCTCACACGGTTTTGTATTATTTTATTAAGGCATAGGGGGTTATTTTTTTTGCATTGACCAACATTAAAAAAAACCCTATTTTGTAACCGACAAAAAGTCGTGATAAAAATGGCTAAGGGTTAGGATTTCCATTGAGATTGTATTGTAGCATTTTGCAATGGTATTGAGTTGCAGGGATTGTTGGTTGTAATTAATTTGATTTACTAGATAATAATATTGGACTCTTTGTTGGTGAATGTAGCCCGAGTTTGGGTGAACCACGTTAAACTTGTCTCTTGCTGTTATGCTTTCTGTGTATTTTTATTCCTTTGTTTAATCTTTATTTGCATTTAACTGATATCATCTGCTGGCTAATCCTAACACAGACTCCTTACCTAATAAAGTTTTAAAATTTTGTTTGTACACCTAGGTTTGTCATGACCAAACTCTGGAGTAAACCTTACTTTATACAAAAGCATTTATTTGGCTTAGATGCCAAGGTAGGAGAGGCCATTTTTGCCGAAATATGCTTGTGACTTTGTAACTAAGCAACTTCTCCATTAGACCATAGTTTTTGAGTGATGAAAGTAAATCTACTATTGATATCTCGGAATCAAGTAGCATCATATTTCCAATCATTTATGTTGCAACCTTTAATAGAAGAAAATGCTCCATTGCCAATTAGCATGTCTAAAAGACATTCTAGGTTATTGGTTAGGAACAACGCCTCAGAATGTTTGGAACTGCTCATATGGCCAGACACATCCCTAACATCATATTTGCAATCACATTTGTGGCATCCTTTCTATAGAAGAAAATGCTCTAGTGCCAGTTAGCATGTCAAAAAGACATTCAAGGTTCTTAGCTAGGAACAACACTTCATAATGTTTGGAACTATTCATCATGGCTAGGCACATCCCTAACACCATATTTACAATCACATATGTGGCTTCTTTTCTGTAAAAGAAAATGCTCTGGTGCCAATTAGTACATGGAAAATACCTTCAAGGTTTTTTTGCTAGGAACAACACTTTGGAGTGTTTGGAACTATTTATCGTGGCTAGGCACATCCCTAACATCATATTTTCAGTCACACATGTGGCACCCTTTTGTAGAGGAAAAGGTCCAGGTGCCAATTAGCATGTCAAAAAGAGACTCAAGGTTCTTGGCCATCAACAATGCTTCAGAGTGTTTGGAACTACTCATCATGGCTAGGCACATCCCTAACATCATGTTCACAATCACACCTGTGGCACCCTTTTTGTAGAAGAAAATGTTCAAGTGCCAATTAGCATGTCAAAAAGAGATTCAAGGCTCTTGGCTAGAAATAATGCTTCGGAGTGTTTGAAACTACTCATCATGGCTAGGCACATTGCTACACCCCAAATCCACAAAATGAATGTACTGTTGAACCTCTTTGTTTTTCTAGTGGAATGTTACATTCAATTTGTATTCTATTTTGAATAGAACTTTGATTTAAGAAAGCATTTAAAGGCACAATTTTGTTCACACATTTCTATGTTTTTTAGTCTATACTCTAGACCATATTGCATTCCAAGTAAATCTAGCAAGCTATGGCACTTAATTTGTTTAGGTTAAAACAATGCAGGTATATCTATAAGTTTAATGTGCTCAACTTAAAAATCCTCCCAATATCTTGCACATCATTAACAAAATGGAGAAAAATTGTTACTTATCAATTTTTGATGAATCAAGTTATGTGGATAGTAGACAAAGGCCTATGAAGGTTTTTCATGTTATATATTTTCCATCTTAATACTATAATTATGTTTTCTGCTACCTCCTTTCTTCCCTTCCCTTGTAGAAAAAGTAGAGATAGAAAGAATATAACGTGTATGCCCAACAATCAACAAAATAAAATACAAAAAATTTGATATTAAACTTTTAAAATCACTCCTTAAAGCAAATGCAGATTGTTGGTATAATATTAGAATTGCATTTTATATTAAGTTTACTTAGGTAATTTCATTTATATACTTAGGTAAATTAAGAAATAAGAGCACATGTCAATTTCCTTCATTGATGGGATTCTTTGCTACTTTTACCTCGTTCATCTCTTTGATTGATGGTAGTTAGGTGCTACATCTCCCTCATCAAGGTGAGTTCACTTGACATCTCTACTCCTATAGTTGAGTCAGTCCTCTAGTTGACTGCTCTCCTTTGGGACACATGTCACCTTGACTCGTGCATGTTTAGAATCTATATATTGTAGTCCATTTCCTTTGTTTTACTCACCTTATATCATGAATACAAGTATTGGAATGTTGTTATTAAAATCTTGTTTGCATTTGAATTGATGTCATCTTGTCATTTTTGTTCTTACAATGATTTAGTATTGCATGATGTTTATTATTAGAGCAAGGCAGTTTAGGTGTGAATTAATTTCATTTGAGATATTGTTTTAGCTTCTTTTACTTAGTGTTTATATTTTTGTAAATTGAGTGTACTTTAGATCACTCATTGTAGGAGGCCTCTAGAGATGAAATAGACTATTTCATTGTATTCAGAAGGGTCAAATTAGCTAGGAAAAACTCTTGTTGCATTCCCATTAGACACCATGAAGTCAATCTAACGTATATTTATGTGTAGGGTTTAATTTTTTTTTACTAACATGCATTTTGAGGCAGTTTTAGACAAAACAAATATTGGCATTACATCTAGATTGGTGAAAATACCATAGATCAATTGTTAAATCATCAAAATCATAGGAGTTTGGAAGAAAGACAATTTTTTGGCCTAGGCATTTAGGCTAAGGTCATATGGATTGGGCACAATACTATGCATATGTAGCTGAAACAATTATTTTTGTGCATTGCAGATATTTTTAATTTTAAAAAAAATCAATAGTTTAAAAAAGAAAAAAAAAATTTATTTGTAAAGCGTATATACTTTGACATTGCATAGGCAAGGGTATTGGGGTGTTGAACCCCCTTCCAAGTGGCGGTCAGCCGTGTTGTCCCCCTCCCCAACAAAATCTAGTGAACACAATATATGCTTATGGTCTTCCACTTCATGCCACCCTCGTTCTAACACATAGCCGCCTTCGCACCGCTCACCAATGAGCGCCACTAATGTGTTGCTTGAGTGGCTTTGTAGCATCGTCGCCCATAGCACTACTTGGTCGCCACCTCTTCTAGTGGCACCATCGGTTTGCCACTTGGGTGCCACCTGCCTACAATTGAACCAATAGACCCCTCACAATTTGTATTTTTAATTTTTGAAGCCAACTTTGGGAGGCCTTTTCTTAGCCATACAAAGATATTTTTTGGTCCATTTTTTTTTGGAAATGGGCTAGAATTTCATGCTCTTTGCAATGATGTAGTTGATTTCTATTCAGGATGACTAGTTTTTTAGAAATCAAGTTTTCTTAGATTTTTTTCTACACAATTCCTATTTTGGGACCTTTTGAGGGCCATATCTTGCCCAAATGGACTCCTTTTTGGGTCTTTTTTTGGAAGTGCATGTTTTTTCATATACTTTGTAGTAGTGCTATTCATTTTCTCTCATTTGATTATGGAATTATAATTTCAACATTTTGTCCTTTTCTTGGACTCTTTGAAAACCTAGAAATTATAGAGTGCCACAAATTATAGTTAATGATGGTGTCATAATTGAGCTAGTTTTGGGGGTGTTATTACAAATACATTCAATTTATAATGTACGTCATCACATGTACTTGTCTTGGGGGGCTTACACGTGAGCATTTTGTAATGATGAACTGAAATAAAGTTCCATCCTATGGGGCTTAACACATGGGCTTCCAATGATTCTACACAATAAGACATTGTGGGATGAGCAATTTAGTCACATGACATCCATTGTGATTCCACCTCCATATATTGAAGAAAGCTCATCCTAAGTTGCATCACCTATTTTGGGTCATTCTGTTCTATCTCCGCCACATTATATTTATGACTTGACACATCTTGATTCATATTGGTTCACCTCACATCGAGAGTCGTACATCGTTGGTCAATGTTCTAGAATCTTACATGGTACTTGATCCCATTTATCAGTTTTAGTCACAATCCAATATCAACATCAAGATACTTGAGCAGCTTCTAGATGCGTCTCATCCTTTCCTTGGGATAGACTTTTTTCCTATGGGATTTCTTTTTCTTTTCTTCTAAGGGGTACACTCTCTTTGTACATTAGGGTTCTTTTAGATTATACATGGGTACTTAATATGACTTGTCTTGCTAGGACCCATTTTTTTATTACCTTAGTTGCACTTAAGTGGGGTGTTGGTGTAATATTATAATTGCATCTGATATTAAGTTTACATCATTCATTTTAGTTGTGCTTCATTATATTAAGTTTTCTTCATTGGTGTAAATAAGAGCACATTTCAATTCCCTTAATTGATAGGGTTCTTTGCCACCTCTAGCTCATTCATCTCCTTGATTGATGATAGTTAGGTGTGGCATCTCCCTCATCAAAGTGAGTTCACTTGACACCTCTACTCCTACAGTGAGTCCATTTCCTTTGTTTTAACTTTTACACACCTTATATTTTCAATATAGATATTGTAATACTATTATTCTAATCTTGTTTACATTTGAATTAGTGTCATATTGTTGTTTTTGTTCCTTGTGTGATTTAATTCTGCATGATCTTTATTAAATGTAACATAGATAAAAATTCCCCAAATATGAGGAAAATGATAAAATTTAAACACTAAGCTCTACAATGGACACGTGTTGCTTATTTTTAGGTATATGCATGATTCATTTATGCATAGTTGATATCCAAACAAAATTGAAAATAGTAAATTGTTGCCTGAAAAATCTTTTAAATATTACTTGATTTTGTTTTAAAGCATCATATTAAAAAATATCAGGAAAGAGTTAATCCTATATTTGTAGCTTGCATAATAAAAGATGCAAAAGTCTATCATCAAGATTCAGTGGTAGATCACAAAGGTTTTCCATGTAACAACTTAGTGATAGACTCAAAATACAACAGCTTGTGGAGATGTTCAATTTATATTTTGGATTTACTACTGTAATTAGACGATAGGCTTTTATGTGTGAGCATTATAGTTCTTGGAATTGTCTCACGCCAAAAAAAAAATTCACATCGGAAAATTTTCTAAACTCTTCGGTTGCTCCTATCGGCGTATTCCTTGAACCTCCTATAGGTGCAAGTGCTAGTAGGATACCATTTCCTCAACTTCACTCTATAGAAGACTCTTTTATTAAACACTAGGTCACATCAAATCAACTTCTATCATAGAGCATTGTGAAAGATGAATGCTTCACATACATCAGCTAAAACAAAAGTGTTGAACAAAAATTGGCCCACATAGGGAAGCTCTCCAACACAATCCAATTTTTCCGTGCATCTCGCTTATTGCTTACATCACAAAGATATACATAAAAACTATGAAATGTAGATCAATGCTCACAACAATCGATGACAAGTGGGTGAGAACGGTTGTCCTCACTCACTACTGTAAAGAAGGGAAGTCATTGGCTAGATTCTTGGTCAACTCAATGTTTGGCAAGACTTGAATGAATGAATTTTAATGACATCCACGAGGCCAAGCAGCCTAAGGGACCAGTAGCCATAGCCCTAAGAAATCTTCAAGATCTTTTTGATGTTGTTTCTCCTGCTATGAATCTTAACTAGGAATCCGGTTGTGATTGGCAGCCTTGCCTCCTCAAATATCTCGATAATACTGCCCACCTTCAAGTTGTTTTCATATTGGTTAAAATCTATCTTCCCACACTTCTTTGGGAATCGTCCATCTACCGGTTTTTCACCTCAAATGATGAAAACCTATCCTTAGTTGTGCCATTAAAATTCTAACTTTTCTTTTGAGAGTAGCATGCAAGTAGGCTTTTTCCCCATGCTCCCACGTGGGATTGAACTCTTTGACATAGTATGACTTTTTTTTGGCCAATCTACTTAGTCCACATGATAGTCCTAAATTTCTCCAATATGAGTTTCTTAATTTCTTCTTTGGCTTTAGGATGCTCATGTAACTTAATATCCCACTTGCCCATCCACTTGCTATTTTGTTTCATCCACGTCTTTCTCCTACGGTGTAACTCCTCCCCCACCACCACCTTAGGCCACCATTGGTACTCCATGTTTTCCACCTTTTTTAGGTAACATATCAACTGGATTATAGCATAAGCCTCCAACGGGAAGGTGCCCACCTCAGCCAAAAGGATCTCATAAGGGACCGTAGCTTTAACCTTAAGGCTACTAGTGATAAGATGCTTTTGAATTCTCTCTAATTGTCTCCATTTGTGATTTAACATGTTACTTCCCCAAACTTCACAGCCATAGAGGACAACCAGCGTGACTAACAGGCCAAAAAGAATCTTCTTAGGTTTCCAATCCCAAAGCTCCGCTTTCCTACATCTATTCTGAAGAAGGTAAGAGGCTCTCCAACCCCCTTGAATCCTCAACATCCTACACATATCCCAATAGAGCCTGTTGTAGAAAATAATTCCAAGGTACTTGTATTCTTGAACAATATCCAACAGGTTCCCCTCAAAAATAAAGTTGACTTACTATTGCTTCCTTTTTAAGGAGAAAATCATTATTTTGGTCTTGCTAGTATTCACTTGCATCCTGACTTCATGGAAAAACAACTCTAAAGCTTTCAAGTGTTCTCTCAAACCCAGGGTAGTTTTTGTAACCATAATAAGATCATCAGCATACAGTAGTAGCTTTACCGGGAAACCAGCCAACTGGATACCCCCACCTGCAGATTTGTGTAACAACTCTTCAAGTTTGTCAATGTATAAGCCAAACAAAGTGGGGGAGAGGGGAAAGTCTTGTTTGACCCTGATGTTACTACCAAAACACTCTAACATCCCCTCTTTCATCCAAATTTTAGCTCTAACCTACTCATAAAGCTTGTGAATAGCAGCCCTATACTCCTCCAGAACACCAAGATCTTCCATCCTACTCCAAAGTTTGTCTCTGTGTACCATATCAAAATCCTTTTTGAAATCTACAAAGCAAAAAAAGGCTTCCTCTCCTTGAGTGTCCCACACTTTCTCAATGAAGTGCCTAAGAGTGATGCAATGGTCTATGGTAGAGTGCTTTGGCTCAAAACTAGCCTGCCCTCTCGCTCTTTTTCCTTCCTTTTTTGCCCAACTACTGCTACTGTGCTCAATGAAGCTCCCGAACAATTTTCCTAGAAGAGTGTTAACCATGATAGTTCATTAATTAGAGGGATTATTGACATCACCACTCATGAAAAGAGGAATAACAATACTGGTAGTCTACTAATCTAGAAAACCCCCTTGCGTAATGCCATTAAAGATCCTTTTGATGTGTGGAGCCAGGTGCTCTACCCCCCACTTTAAAAACTCAGCTTGCAGCCCATCAATGTCTTGCGCTTTGCCACAAGCTAAATTTTTAATTCCTTGCTTGATGTCTTCCACTAAGAAGAGCTCGGTTGCAATGTTGATTAAAGGAGGGTTGGCTTTCTTTATCAACCTCTCGTAGAGAAGCTTTGCATACTCTAACCACTGAGCCTTAGTGATATTGTTTTCAATTTGTTTTCTCTCTTGTTGTAGCTCCCTCCAAAGCCTTTGGGGTTATGTTTACTTAGAGAAATCAACGCTTTCCTTCTAGATATTACAAAACTTTCTTTTTTGTATTTTATCAAATTCTCGCACTTTATCTTCCTATCTTTGCTTGCTTCATTCTTTTTGAGGGATCTTTTTGCTGCCTTGCACTCGTCACTAAACCATGGATTGACTAGGAAGGTGTTGGACAGCTTCTTCTTAGGCTAAGATTTCTTGCAAGCCTTTAAGGCCTTGTGAATTAAAGGGACCAGCATACTGTTGTCCACATAATTCCCCACCTTCTTGTTTAGTTCTTTGCATCCTCTGCTATTTTTTACTATTTCTAGGTGCTGCCCTAGTACAGCCACAAAGATTTCCTAATTTTTTTTGTTCACCTTGATTTTCCTAAGTGAATGGGTTGCTTTTGTAAGTGCTGGACTGGCCCACCTTTTAGCGTGTGTTTAGGTAAGCCAAACTTGATACAAAGAGGCATAAGATCATACCTCAATTCAATAGGATTTTCCCCTATGTCGATCTCTAACAACCTGGAAGTACCAACCTGAGAACACATAACATAGTCAACAACACTCCGGCCGTTGTATGTCTTACAAGTGATACCTCCAGATCTAGGCCATGTTCTAGTGCCATTACAAATAACCAAGTCATATAGGTTATAAAGCCCCAACAATTCTTCTCCAAAATGATTCACACACCCTCTTCCATCCTATGAGATTCTTTCCCATGTTTGGTCTTCGCTTTCTTCTAACCATAATGGATTGATGTCCTCTATTTTCTTGCTGCCCAGTTGAAGAGACTGATTATTTGTTTTCCTTGCATTAAAATCCCCCATTAGGACAATTTCCCCTAAAGTATTGAAAATAGAAATGTCTCTTTTTAGCGCAGCATAAGGATCTTCATTGTCAAGGTTCCTATTCTTGTAAAACTTGGACCGTTTTGGGACAAAGTAACAAGTAGCTAGCCTGATCGTGTCTTCATTATCAGTTATTTTCAACCAAATGTACTACTTATTTAGATCCTCTTTTTCAATATTCACGGTTCTATCCCAAATTTCTTTAATTAGCACAGTGATCCCCATGTCCTTTACCTATTTCAGTCTCTTCATTCCAAACTAAAAATTTCTTGTACCCTTCGAAGTTTGGTAATTTGCATCCATCATGCTCATGAGTTTCCGAAAGGATAATCACATCCTTCCCCTCAGCTATGGTCCCCAACCTCGGTCTTCATCTCCATGGGTATCCTCTACAGTTCCAACTTACTATGTGCAAAAACTTGTGTGGGGCCTTGAATCCCTATTTCTTGTGAGAGAATCTCTCGCTGATTTGGGCTTTCTCGTTTTTCAGCTATGCCCACTTTCTGTCATCTTTCATTGTTTTCACTTTCTCCCACTCCTTCCTTCACTCTTCCTATTGTATGAAAGTCAAATCTTCATCTAAGAAAATATTAGTTCCTCTTAGCAGCCCCCTATTCTTTAAAATCATTCTCTTATCACCTATGCTTCTGAAGACAACTCGAACATGCCTATTTCTCCCTTCTTTTGGCTTCCTTCCTATCCCGTGAGCTTGTTGGATACCACCAGCCCACTTCAATTTTTCTTTGAGGAAATCTCTTGCAAGGATGTCAGTTCTTTCATTCTCTCCAAAGTCTCTCAAATCTTTAATAATAATGTTTATGGCCTTGTCTTGTTTGTCTTTTTCTTCTTTTATGTGTATCTTGATTTGCCTCTCAAAGATTTCCTTTCGCTCTTTTAGTGGTCCACCTATGACTTGCAACCAGGATTCAGCCTCTTCTAACCAGTCTTTTAATTGATTCTCTTTTACTTCCAAGTCAGCCATAACTGATTGGAACTCCTTCATCTATGTTGAGCCATCTCCGTTTGTCACTTCTACCTTCATATTTTCTGTTGAATTCATTTGTTTTATTTCCTAGTGTTCAACTCTTGCTGTCCTCTCTCCATGTTAATTTGCAGATTTCATATTTGCTTTCTTAGTGATTTATTCTCCCTTTCCAACTTGAACTTTAGAGTGTTCAACTCTTGCTGTCCTCTCTCCATGTTAATTTGCAGATTTCATATTTGCTTTCTTAGTGATTTATTCTCCCTCTCCAACTTGTCCCTGACTTCTCCCATTCCATTTTTTTTTTCATGTTCACGAGCTCTGTAACATACAGCTCTAACGACCACAGTAAAGGTGTGGTCGTAGGACTGTATAGCTCTTTGTTTTGGGGGATTCCTTCACTGACACCAATATTTGCTGTGGTCAAGTCCGCCTTGGTTTTCGTTGAAACAGAAACTTCTGGACTGCCTACGTGTTTCCCCTTTCCTTTTACTTCAACTTGTTCCTTTTGATCTCCTATCTGAAGTGCTTTAAAAGGGACGTTTGAACTGTTGTTTTGCACTTTGGGCAGGATCATAGTGAGTCTCCTCCTATGAGTTTGCCTCACCTTACGTGTCTGCCTATGCTTTAAAATCCCTTTATATTGCTTGGCGTTTACATACACCAGTTTTTCCCCTGTTCTTCCTGTGGTAGCCTGAGGACATTCTGCCCATAAATGGCTCCACGAATCACCTAGATCCCCTATTTGCTTGCTAAGGAAAGGTGTTGAGAGCCCATTCAGTGAATGAATGGCATGATTCCACGGAGCTCTTGCTCCCTCAGGGTAAATAAAACTAACCACCGAACCTGAAATCTGCCTTTGGGGACCACTTGAACTGAGCAGTGACCGCATGAAGGCAATAGGTATCGTCATCGATAGATATTTGAAAGCATCGAAAATATTTTTTTGACAAATAAGATTGCGACTCCAGTGTTGAACGCGTTTTCCTGCCCGTGTTACGACAAAGACTTACTTCCTTCTATAGCTTCTGTTGAACGTGTTTTATTGTGCGCGTTATGACGATAAGCCTTCCGCGCTGTTTCCCATCACCAACTCCACTCGCTTTTTCTAAGAAGTCGTATCAGACATATTTTCACAGGTTCTGCTATGGTTTAATAATCCCTTATTGAATAATTTGAGTCTGCCTACCTAGATCGTGATCTCGTTGACATAAGCACACTCAAAATGAAGATTGATTCTTTTTTAATTGAATACAAGGGATAAGGATACAATTTGCTGCACGTGGCCATGAAGACTATGAACATGGATGAATTTGCTAAAGCAATTGAATGAGGATTTGTAGTAAGGACACCTTACTTGAAGACTTGTTACACATGGAGAATAAGAATTAGGACCAATAATAGAGCATTGCTAAAGCAATTTTGGGCTCGCTTATGAAGATTATGAAGACCTTATTTGAAACAAGTTATTGCTTCCTCGATCCCAGGTTAGATAGGATGGTTGAGCCATTGGAAAACACAAATAGTGGTCATAGGTTCGAGACCCAATTTAAATGTTGTGCTCGGTTGAGGGGGCAGTCGAGGCATGGCCACATGAGTTATAGGATCGGCCCTATGGCCATTGATTCTCTTGTGTATTAAGAAGAAAAAAGTTATTGCTTTCTTGGAAATGTATAATTGGGTGTTGAATATGCTTTGTATGTGATAATTATACAAGAATTTTCAAAGACTAAATGCAAATTAAGGTTTAACTAAAGATTTGCTATAGAGATATAGAGATATGAGACTTGATTTAAAAGAAGTTATTGCTATAGGACATATGTGATTTGAGGGCTACTCCAAAAGAACAATAGATCTAGAGATTCTAAATGAATTTATGATCATTCAATATCAAAATTGTAATTGCTCATATTTTAAAATTGGCCCTTTTTATTTGTAATTGTAAATTAAATTCAAACTTGGAGGGAACACTCTTGGTCTTCTCCTCCTAGGAAACATGCAAAGGTCCCAAAATGTGACATGGTAAGGGATTGGAAAACATTCATTTTATTTCTACAATAAAATTTTCATTGTTCTCTATTCTTCTTTCTTTCTTCCTCTATGGGTTTTTAGCCCTGAATTATATTGTTCTACCATTTTCTTATTGATTTGATAAGTATTTGATAGTTTGAAAGTGTGTTTCATTGTGTTTCATACCTCTGAGGACTTGTTGATTGTAAATCCTTTTATGTGGTCAACTTGAGCATGTTAGTGTAAAATTAAAATGTGAAAGTGAAGTCAAAATGACTCTTCACATTGTCATGTATTTTGTATTTTAACTTTTCTAGCTCTTGGAGGGAATGACCTTTCATCTTCCCTATCCAAAATGTGCCTTTATATAGCCCTTTGAGTCTCATTGTAAGGGGTTAATTTTTTTTCCTTTTTCTATTGTTGGGTTTTTTTGGACAAAACCTATGAAGCTTGAAATATAAATACAAGATATCAAATTTTGCTCAAATATTTATGGGTTCTCATGTTTTGATTTTTGATGTCTGAATTTGTTTTGTTACCAACAACTCTATGCATATAATTCACCAAATTTTGGTGGATTCAACATGTGTTTAAACCACTGATGCCTTACTGATGTTGAGGTATTTTGTGTGCTCCAATGAACATAATTTGTGCTTGTAGAAATTTGACAACAATCATGAACATGGCTTTTCCTTTAGAGATCACACCATCTCGCATTTAGATTGCAAGTAAAGGGTCTAGAGGACATTTGTTCCAAGTTGCGTCTATCCATTTACTGAATAATGTGTGGAAGGATTAAAGATGAACTCAAAGACATTTTCTTACCTCTCTAGCCTTTTTTTCTTGCCCTTTAATTTTATCTTTCATTCATATTAATGTTAGTTTAATAGGACTTGATGCTAAATTTAAATCTTGAAGGGCATAAACCTTGAAAGATTTTTGGGGTTTACATGTTGAAATTTGTGGTTTTCATAATCAAGATTCAATTCCTAAAGGTTGGAATGAATTTTAAGAATGACTATTCATCTTCCGATTTGTAAAATTCTAATTTCAAAAAATATATGATGAAATTAATAATGTGTTAATGTGTTTTGAATGTGAAATTGAAGATTCATGTTGGCTAATAGGATATTGTTTGCACTAAGTGGGTCTCTTTTTCACATGGATGATTCCTAATGTTAAAAAAAGCCACTTGAATAGGCTAGCTAAGTCAACTAAGTGATTTTGGTAAACCTCATGTAACAATTGATGCAAACTCTTGAGACTAGCTAATTTCCAAGTAGGGGAAAACTTGTTCTTCCAACCTATTTGCTTCACAACTCATAGAAAAGGTGGTGTGTCAAAATTCACATCAATAGTGTTGAAGATGGTGCTTCTTTAAAATGTAAAATACAAGTCTTATATCGCTTCTCAAAAAAGAGTGATTCTAGTGAAGGTTGATTCTTTCCTTCTAAATATTACAATTAGATTGGAATAAAAAGAATTTTCTCCCTTAGAGTTGGCCCCTTTACAATGCATTTGATCTGAAACTAAGAATTTTCATTGGGAAAACACAAATTGGTGGACAATAGTCAAGTGAGATTAAAAAAAAAGCATCAAGCGTAGTAGGGAACGATCAGTGTAAGATGATATTTTATTCCCACATTAAGATGGGAAATTAGGGCCCTTAGGATTAGCTGAAAGATAAGTTCTCACCAACTTGAGCGGGTTGATTTTTATAGTTACTCCTTTGTACCCGTATTTAGATGCATAATGCACAAACATATTTTTTACTTTTATTGATCTTTTATTTGAAGGGTGTGGCTCCCAAGACCACAATTCATCTAACAAAAGAATAATAAGACTTAAGATTACTCACTATTGAGAGTGATGATAATGGTTTAAATTTGATATAATATATAAGCACATTGACAATGAACGTAATGAAATTTTTTTAATTTTTGTGTTGACTCTTATATGAAATCTCAATTTATCTCTAGTATTATTTATTAAGATTTTATAATGTATATGAGGAATTTCTTATCAATGTTATCATATGAATATCTAAAATTTCCTATATTTTAAAATTTTCACTAATTTTCTAAGTATCATCTGTTTTTCCCATAAAAAAGTCTCCAAAAAACCCATCTTGCAAATGCATCCCCCATGACCTAATATCCATGTCATAGAAACTTGTTGTAACATAGTAAATTACTTATTAGTTGTGAAATCAAATATATCCTTTTTTCGGACATGCACATATTTATGTGAATCTCTAGGTGTGACAATAACTATGTAGAAGTAGTAGGAATGTGTTAAAATGAGTTTCCATCTTATAATTGTAAAAGTGAAGCTCTATATGGCTATGACTGCAAAAGGTCAATGAGAATTAAGGTAATTAAAGACCTTATAAGGTATATTTTTTGGAATTGTATGTTGACATGTCTATGTGATGCTCAAGGAGTGATGAGAAATATGTATAAGGGGTAGGAATGTGTTTAAACAATGAGTTTTCATCTTATAGAAAATAGAAAACTTTATGTTTGACAAATTTAGATCTTGACTAATCCTTGTGTTCAATGGATAATGAAAATGTACCTATGTGAAGCTAGAAATGTACTAGGATATGGAGTTAAAATCTTTAGAAGGCTAGAAATGTATAATGAAATAACAATTCAATTTATTGAAAGATAACAAACATCTAACTAGTGTTCCACAAATGTTTATATGGCTATCACAATAGAAGGATAGTGAGAGGTAACATTGTTTGATACCTTATAAGGTCTATGATAATGCTATGTGGCCTTGTAATTCATCAACCATATGTTTATTTTTGTAGCTATGTGGCTCTTAAGAGACATTCTAGGACTAATTTAGCCTATAAGGACTAGAATTTGTGGGTAGTGAAATGACACCTCAAGTAGAATTAAACAAGCCACCTAGACATTTTAGCACCATTATTTTAGTGGCATGATGTGTGGAGTACAAAATAGTGCTCTTAGCACTCTTAAATTAAGTGAAATTGAAAGAATTTGCAACAATGCATTCCTCACCATTGTGGGCAAACAAATTAAAATTGAGAAAAAAATAGGATAAGTTTTTGTAGAAACCTAGCCCAACATCTAGTTGTTCAGTTTAGATGAAACATTCCTAAGTGCATGGTTTGAGAGAATAGTCACATCAAAGGTTAGCACTTTTTTAATCTTGGGGCCCTAGATAAATTTCACTCGATTGATGTATCCTTGAAGGATCAGGATGTGTGGATAAGAAAATGATCCCTCCAATGGCATTGACTAGGCCACCTAAACCCATTGGCACTTTTAGATTAGTGTCTTGACATATGAAATGTAAAATAGTTCTCCCATCACCCTTAAACTAAACAAAATTGATATATTTTGCAACAATACATTCCTCACCACCAAAAATAAATGAACTAGAAGTTGAGAAAATTTGGGATAGAATTTTGTTTATAGACCCACCATCTAATTTTACGTTTAGATAAAAATTCCTAGGTGCCATGGTTTGAGAGAACAATCCTATCAAAGTTTATTTTTTAAGTCTTAGGGCTCTTCATAGATTGTATTTTGATGTAGATGTACTACACTAGCACATCAAATACCATTAACTAGGCCACCCAAACATGTTGGATCAATTGATTTCAAGACATGCCATTAGAATGAAAAATAGTGGTCTCAATATCTTTGTACACTAAAAAATTAAGGGATTTTACAACAATGTGTTGCTTTCTATTGATGGAAAATTAAATGGAGTTGATAAAAATAATGATATATTTTTGTAGATAGGCCTAACATATAGCCATAGGTTTGATGAACATTCCTCGATGTCATAGTTTGAGAGAATAGACCTATCAAAATTTGACACCTTTTTTATCTTAATTCTCTTGAGAGACTTCATCATATTGATGTAGCCCAAAATGACTTGGATGTGTGTTTATCAACATGATACTTCTATTAGAATTATCTAGGTGACATGAACATGTTTGGTACTATTAGATTGGTGGAACACCATTTGAAATGCATATATAGTAATCGTAGCACCTTTACACTAAATGAAATTAAAGGACTTTGTAGAAATGCATTCCTTTCCACTATGGGAAAATGAATTTGAGTTGAGTAAAGTTAGGATAGCTTTGTAGGCATACCCCACATTTAGATGTAGATTTAGACAAAACATTCCTATGTGTCACAGTTTGAGAGAATAATCCTATCAAAGTTTAGAACTTTTATGGTCTTAGGGATCTTAAGATCTACTTCATCAAACTAATGTATCTCAGAAGGATTAGACTACATGGGTAGTGCAATAATGCCTCTTATAGCATTAACTAGGCCACTATGATGTGCTTTCATAGTTGGTTTGTGATTTTCATGCTCAATTTGTGAATTTACTCTCTACACCCTAAAACTACATCAAATTATCCCTCTTTACAACTTTTGATTCACTACTTCTATGGACAAACAAAATTGATCTAGATGAAACTAAGAAAGATTTTACAAAGGGTATCACTACAAATTAAAACTAATATATGGGATATCTATATGTGCCATGCTCTCCTTGCATCATCTTGTAGAAATTTCACTTTTACACTCTCAAGGATTTTAAGAGACTTTTCTAGATCAATGTACAGCCTAGAAGGATTGGGATGTGTGGGAAACAAAGTGATACCTTTGAATAGAATTAGTCAATCCACTTCGACATGTTGGAACCATTGGTTTAGTTGTAGAATATACAAAATACAAAAGAGTGATCTCAACACCCTTACACTTAATGAAATTGAAGGATCTTGCAACAATGTGTTTCTCACCATCATCATAAAATGAATTGGACTTGAGAAAAATTAGGATAATTTTTCATACATGGACAAAATATATAGCTAAAGGTTTAGATGAAACATTATTTGGTGCCATGATTTGAGAGAATAATCTCATAAAAATTTGAGACTTTATCAATCTTAGGGCTCTTGAGAGACTTCACCAAATAGATCTAGCCTAGAATGATTGAAATGGATGCTAAATGAAATCAAGCCTATAGTAGCATTAACTAAGCCACTTAAATGTATTGGCACTATTTGATTTTGTCCACAATGGTCCTTTTGAAAAGTTAATCTCTTTACACCCTAACATCGCACAAAATAATAAGACAAAAAATAAGTGTGAGTAACAAGATATCCTAATATATGATGGCATTAACCAAAGGTGTACACTTGTCATCTAGCATTAATTTATTGGTAGCCTATACTTCCTCATGAACTACATCATCCTCCTCACATTCATGAACATCACACACAAGGTCAGTTAGCAATGTATCACACCAGTTCACATATAAGTCAAAAACTCTTTACTAGCAATATCATTTTATGATTGTCAATATTCATACAACTAAAACTAGATGAATCATCAACATGCCTAACTAATTCATTAAATTCAATAACTTAATCAACTTTATTACTAGAATAATGAGTAGATCATTGGTTTCAATAGTTTTTTGTGTTTCACCATCTAGTAAAGTGATATATGTCTCATCATGATGCAAATTAGTTTGGGAATTTGGATGATAATACCTAGTGAGGAACAAGTAATATTGTAAAACATACAACGAAAAGTATGCAAAATGGTTTTATTTAAAATATACACAGCATACAATTTGGCAAATTCAATGGAAGAGGTGCATGCCTTCAACTCTACCCATTGGCTTCAAATTAAGCACATTTATATACATTTTCAAAACGAAATTGAAAGATCACCACACATATTTCCTCCTTGGAAGTTGACATGGAGAGTTTGATGATGAAAAAGTTAGTTACAAAATTGAAATAAACTAGAAAACTATTTAAATTTGGTAACTCCAATTTGGTGGGGTTATAAATCCTAGCCCATTGGGTAAAACTTGGACTAGCTAGATGCATTAGAAATATCTCCAAGATAACTAGTTTGATTTTCTTGAAATCAAACCTCTACAACCCTTCCTAACAATTTGATGAAAGTCCCAAGGGCCAATTTTGCTTCAAAGATCTCCAAAAATGAAAATTTCAAAAACATAGAAAATACCAAAAAATAGAATTTTGAAATTTTCTAAATTTGGTCATGTGGATGCCACTCAAGTGCTCCTATATCTCTATGGGATCATTTTCCCTCCTTGAGAGAAAATGGGCCTCATTAAACTATTGCAAGTGTGTTGTCCTTGATGTCAATAGTGTTGTGTTATCAAAGGTTGGAAGTGGAAGTGATGTCAACAAGAGATGATGTCAATAGTGTTATGGTGTGTTGATCAGTGTTGGTGATGCCAAAGAGAGATTGTTGTAGATAGAGAAGCAAAGTGATGAGTGTATGATGAGGTGATTAGAGATGGATCAGTGAAGTTGTGAAGAGAAGGGTAAGGTGATTGAAGTCATGTACTATGCATTGGATCAATATCATCAATACACAATTGTACACTATCTTCTAAAGTTCATGAAGAAGTAAAAGTTGTATGATGATATGAAGAAGTTGTAGTTTCTTGTTGAAAAGAGTTTTGATTGGTGTATGATGCTTTGAATGATGTATCTAGTATGGTTAATTCTCTATTCATTATTTCCTGAGGAAAAGCATTTCTTCAGTTTTGAAAGAAAGTTTTAGGAAGTCCAAAGCACTAGAAGTTGCACAAAAGAAGCTTGGGAGAATGCTCAACATTCCTCCACATTTGAAGGAATGGCCTTACGGTTTGGGAGTTAGACATATACAGGTGTAAAGATGGTATGTTCCTAATTTTAGATCACAGAAGTTACTGCAGAAGATTATAGAGCTAGCAGAGTGAAGACAATTGTTTAAAGTTGTTGTGGTCAGGATGAGTCAAAGAACTGCTCTGCATTTCTCTGCATTTGATGATATGATGCTGCAACTTGAAGGATGGTCAGATATAGATTAGAAGATTCATATATTCAAGTTTTAGATGATAAGTTGTATGGTAAAGGTCCTCCAGAGTCAGCAGAACAAAGACATATCTTGTTGTTGATTAAGGTTGTTTGGAGGAGAAAGCAAAAGCCACTGCATTTCATATTTTGGATTTGATGTTTCGAGAATGTGTTTACATGGTCTGTATGTTTGTTCATTTCAAGTTTTAGGTGTTGAAGTGCGTCACTAGATGGTTTTTCAATTTTCTATCTCAAGACTGGGTGTTCAGTGTTTGTAAGTGATGCCGGGATCAGTATCTATTTGTTTTCACTAGAAAGAAAACATATATTTCAGAGGAAGGAATGTTTGAGAAGGTTTGTACAAGTCTTATGTTGTTTGTGAAGTGATTTGCATGATGTTAATTTGTCTCTTCGGTACTACTTTAGGTCTGGATCTATTTGTGGAAGGATAAGTGTTTGTTGGGCTGACTTCTTGATCCAACTAGATGTTTGGAAGTGCTGGTCAACTTGGAAGAATGTGCTATGAAAGAATAGGTCCTAGTTATCATTTGGCTTGAAATACATTGGATTTATACATCATTTGGAAGCTGACTTGATGTGGTTGTTGCACATTTCATTCTACACATTTCATCTTGACTGACAAAGGAGAAATATTGTGAAGCATGGAGAAGGTATAAATAAAAGATCTTGTTCGGTGTGGAAAGTAAGAGTGTGTGAGTGTAGAAGTGAGTGAGTGTGTGTACGGAAGTATGTTGAAGGTAGAAGTGTTTGTTGTGCAAAGGAAGTGAATATTTATGACTGATTGAAGTGTGTGGATGTTGTAGAGATGTTTGATCAGTGAGATCTATTGAGTGTGATGTTTAGAAGTTGTAGCCTCATTCTATAAGTGTTCTTTCATTGTATTTCAAGGAGTGCGTTCTCCCTTGGGTTGTAGCCCCTAAACGTTGTTGTAATCCATTTCATCATTATTTGTGAGGCTGAATTTGGATTGTAGATCCAAGCATCTTTCTCATCGTAGTTTTCACCTTCTTAGTCTTTCCACATAAATCTAGTGTTATGGTTGTGTTCTCATGTGTTGTTCTTTGATTTTCTTAATTTTCTTTAATCATATGTTTAAGGTAGTAAAAGAGTTTGGTTGATAAAGATAACTTAGATTAAGTTTTGGCATATACTGATTCACCCCCCTTTTAGTATATCAGTGTGTTCAACAATTGGTATCAGAGCTAAGTTCCTTGGTGTAGCCTAACAGCTGAAGGTAGATCTTGGAGTAGAACACATGACTTAGAAGGTGCCTTCTTCTAAAGCTTCGATATTTGATGGAAGTAACTATGATTTCTAGAGTCTAAGGATGGAAGCCTATCTTATCTCACTAGGGCATGATGTTTGGAGAGCTACAATGGATTATTACATTGAACCTACACATCCTATTATAGATCTAGATGCAAACAAGGCTCATGAAAACAATGCTAAAGCCAAGAATGTCATAATAAGTGCTTTGAACAACTTAGAGTTAGTCAAGGTTGTGCGGTGCAAGACAAAAAAAGGGGATATGGAAGAAGCTCAAAGATTTCTATAAAGGAAATGACACTGTAAAGGAAGTAAAGCTACAATCTTACAAAACAATGTTTGAGAATCTAAGGATGAAAGAAGAGGAAAACATTGTTGGATATTTGCTCTGAGTAGATGAAGCAGTCAATGGAATCAGGAGTCTAGATGAAGATGTAGCTGACTTAGTGTGTAAGGACCCGACTTATCCTAAATCAAATAACACTAAACTCTAAATTCAACAATACCGAGGGATAAAATTTTTGATCTAACAGATGTAGGAAATGAATTTTTTTTTTTTAAGAAGTGTTAAATCCTTGTTACAAAGATGGGATGACTTGAATTTAGTTTTCTAAAAACCATCAAGTCCTAAAGGATCACCAAATTTAAACCTAGTGAAGAGGGAGTACGTTATGCAAGATAACTTATAAGAACAATGGGTCAGTGCATACCTTAAGTCATGCATTACATCCTGCATTCATTTCCGATAGCTTACTTTCTTCCCAGTGACCATATCCTTATCATTTGCACAAAATTAACTAACAATCTCATGTTAACGCAACTCAATAATCACCACTCAAAGAATTAAGATCATGAAGCTAATTGTAGGACTCCCTACATCCAGGGGACCTAAGTACTGGGGGCATCCTTTGCCATCCAGACTGCCTACATACCATGTATCCACAGGATCAAGGCCCCCTCCTTCAAATGTGACTAATGCGGGGAATGCGAATATGTAGTTCTATTTTGCACTATGTTTGGTGTAACTATGAGCAGGTACCCAGCCCTTTCTAGGGTTATTCCCTGCCCCAGACAGTTCTTCGTCGGCTGCCACCCACTCGGTGAAACAGGGACGGAAGTTAGTCCACTACCACAAACACTTAAGGGGAGTTTGTCAGTTAGTCCTAGTGTGGAGGAATCCCTATAAGGTGACTACCCATGAAACCCAGCTTACTTCCTCAAGTCCGCTCCTGATCCCCTAGTACTTTCACCATGATTTGCAAGGGCAAGGTGAAAGCATATGATAGATAGCATTTCTGGATTGACCTAGTTGCCCTATCTGATATTTCGCATGTCCTCCCCGATCTATACGCACGTGTTAATAAGCCTCATTTTCTGTTAGTAGCTTGAAGTGTTTTCTAAATGAGCATCATGGTAATCATTAGTTCAATAGGCTCATCCTCTCTTTTTAGTTAATTCTTCTTAATGAGATATCCGAGGAGATTTTCCCTTCCTGCGGATTTAACTTTGACATGTTCCTTATTACTCCCCGACGATTTAGAGGGATGGTGCCCAGACGTCATTGTTACAGCTATGTTAGGCGTGAGGTACTTGGTTCAACGCGACGGCATTACCCGTAAACGTGACACAGAGGTACCATAAAAACCAAACACTGCAATTTGTTTGAGTTTTTGGACGTTGATTACGAGTTTACCTAACTAAATTGAAAAGAAAATCTTGCATAAACAATAATAAACAAATTGGTAAAAAGGAAAGATATTTTCCCAAAACATAATGCAAGTAAGGTACAATAAAGATGCTTGATTATTTCACTTATACGAAAAAAAATGAATAGGACTAGAATGATACTAAGTTGATGTCATCAAATTCATAATTGTACATAACATAAACTAGAAAAGATATAATGCATATAAAAGATTGGTCTTAAGAGAAACTAGGAAATTTCATCCTAACCTACAAGTGAATAATTGATACAACTTCTTGCATAATCATTACTTACTTTTAAATGGAACCAACGAGGACTTAATAAAAGTTGTCAATTAAGCCAATTATCCCAACAAGAGGTTTACTTGAAACTCCCTAAATGGGTTTATACTTTAACATAACTAACTAACCCTCATTGTTAATAAACATTCATCAATTATTAAGCAATTTATATTCTAACATCATTATTGGAAATATCGTTTTACTATATAACTACTTATAACTCACAAGACAACTATACTACTTGAATGATCCACCCCAAACATATTTATGTCCTATGCATTCATAATAATACTTTTCTTTAATCAATTCAAAAAGCATGCGGCTTTGAAGGATACTTGATCAATCAAATACATAATGATCTGTTCTAATACCCTTCCGAGATTTCCTCATTTACATATTTTCCACATCATGCTATCCACTTATTCTCTTACATATATATTTCCTATTTTTAACAATTCTCATTATTCAATTCTACTTATCTTTCATCTTCTTATTCCTTCCTACTCATATACTATAGCACCCTTGTGAATACTATTATATTTGCTTCATTATCAATAATAGTTAATTATATGTTAAATCATCATTAAATAGTCAAACTTTCTATTGCTTGACCATTACCCATTTATCACACAATACCCTATTATTGTTATTATTATGAAAGGGAAAGACTTATCCAAATTCTACCTAAGATGCTACATGCAAAAGCTTATGTTACTAAGAGTTTTAGAAACATTTTATAACTCCCTTCAATTTGATAAGAATGAATCATTACTTCTAAGTTATTCGAGGGTTATGCTGATAGAAATACGAGGGTATTTATTATTTAAGTCCATTTATAATCATTAAGACTTAGTGTTTTAATATTACATCATAAATCTTATATATATATATATATATATATATATATATATATATATATATATATATATATATATATATAAAACTATACATGCTTAGACTACAAATTTGTATTTTGATTGTATTTTGATAAGTAATGACATCTATTTATTAAACCCTCCCAAGACTTGTGTGCATGTTTGACCTTCTTGCCTGTGCTAACTATCTTGAAGACTTCCTAAACTTTATCAATGAAACACCAATTAAACCTATGGTGGTCATATGGGTGTGTTTTCTCAGTGCCTGTAGATCACATATGAATTTAGGCATAAAGTTTTATTACCGCGATGCTACATCTTTATGTAGTAGAGAGATCACATCTGTAAACAAAGGAGGTCTATGTAAAGATGGAGAACATCTTGGAAGGTGAAGGCCGCAATGTATTTTCTAGATTCAAGACATTTACTTAATGTTGTAGAAGACTAGGAAAAAGGAATTGTTTCTCTGTCACTAAAGAGAAAAGTTGGAAATTGTATTTGGTTTGTGAAATATACCCTATACATCACTATCATAGTTGTTAAAAATCTTTAGAGTATGTGCAGATTACCACGTATGTCCAAGATTGTTAGCAGAGACATTGCTACGAGATGCGAACATTTCCCATCATTTTAAACAGGGGCAATGTCCTAGTGGAGATTATTGATGATGCTAAATGAATCAATATGAAAAATAGGCTTACACTATAATGATGCTTAGTGTCTCAGCTTTCCCACTGGCGGGTGTAAAACCCCAATTCCTCAATGTTTACCAGCATTCTCTCTGCCTGTGCACAAATTGATGCTTTGGATGGGGTATAGACATGCATCAAAATAGAATGAAAGGGGAATTTCCATTAGATGTTGTAGTTGCCATGCGTACAAAATGTGGAGTCATAGACGATGCATGTGACCGGTTTGACAAAATGCCTCAAGAATGCGATCTCATGGAATGTCATGATAGCAAGATATTGGGTTTGCTAAATAGACTTTAAAAAAAACTATCAAGTAAATGCAATGGGCAGGTGTAAAGCCAAATTCCAAACCTTTGCCAACATCTTCACTGCCTGTGCCAAAATGGGAGCTTTAGCCCAGGGTATGGACATCCGTCACAGCATAATGGTAAGGGGGGAAGAGTTGTCAGATATTTTGATTGGAAATGCTCTGGTAGACATGTTTGCAAAATGGGAATGGTAGACAAAGCACGTGAACTCTTTGATAAAATGACTCAAAGTGATATCATCTAACAACACCTGATAATTTCAAGATACAAAATGGATTTGTTGAATAGACTTTAGATAAATTCAAGCAAATGCAACTCGCAGGCGTAAAGCCAAATGGATGCTTAGGAGCAGGGTACATGACCGTCCATCAAAGCATAAAGGTAGGGGATTTTTTTTTTTTTTGTCAGATATTATAGTTGGAAGTACTCTAGTAGACATATATACAAATTGAGGAAACCTAGACAAGGTACATCAACTGTTTGACAAAATCCCTCAAAGAAATGTGGTCTCATGACTGCATCATTTTCAGGGTATGAACAAAAGGCATTAAAACTTTCAAGAAAATATAATTGTCAATGGTAAATTTAGATTCCACAACATTTATTAGTGCTTCCCTAGCTTCGAGTAGGAAATGGACATTCATCATGGCAGAACGGAAGGTGAACTTTTGTCAGATGTTGTAATTGCAAATGGCTAGGTAGACATGCGAAATGTGAAGGCATAGTTAAGGTACGGGAACTGTTTGACAAAATCCCTCAAAGAAATGTGCTCTCATAAGTTGCAATGATCGAAGGATATGCACAAAATGGATTTGATGAAAAGGCTTTAGAAAATTTCAAGCAAATGCAATTGGCAGATGTAAAGCCGAATTCCATAACTTTGGCAGCGACCTCCTTGCCTGCACCAAAACAAGAGCTTTGGCATAGGGTATGGAAACAAATTACAGCCATAGACATGGGAGATCCCTGCAAAGTTGGAGAAAATGGATTGGAAGATGAAGGCAATAGGGTATTTTCTAGATTCAGGACATTTACTTAATGCTATGGAAGAGGAGGAAAAATAATTATTTTTCTGCCATCGTAGTGGAAAGATTGGAAATTCAAACAGGTGCTGATGGTGAAGTGGCAAATCAAAATCTAGTAACTACTATTTTGATAGGCTTTGCTACCCTTCATAAACCCAAACAACTACTATCAAAATAATGCAAAAAAGGTACAAGATCAGGCAGCGATCCCTCTTAGATCAGAACAATAATAATTAGGATTATTATTTAGTGCGTGCAAAATGAGGAGGCATAGACTATGCACACAACCTGTTTGACAGACTTCCTCAGAGAGGCAGGTCACAACAGGGGAACGGCCCCCTCTCCACCCATAAAACAAATAAAATTATGAAATTTAATTGTAAGAGAATAAAATCTCTTTTACATAAATCTAGACTAATTAAATTATGCAAGGAACATACAGAAATTCAACTAAATTTTATAAATTCATAAAAACAATGTTCATAAATTTCTAAAAGAGAAAGGAAGAATTAACTCACAAAACACTCCAGCTATCCAGCAAAAACTATCTCCATGTGTGTCTTCCCTTTGATATTTCCATCCTCTATAAAGAAAACTCAGCCCTTGCCTAGAACTTTATTTTCCAAACATATGTTTGGAAAATCTGAAAGACTTTGGAGTCAAGTCTTCCTAATTAATTTCCCTCTCTTCATTTTCCAAATTGCTATTCAATTTTGTGGAAAATGACTCATTTATCTCCAATTGTTTTCTTTCAATTTTTCTCCATTGTCATTAATTCATGTAGAAAACTGCATTGTCTCAATAAATTCAAGGAGAAAAGTTCCCATTTATTTATTAACTATGATCTTTGAATATTGACTTGAGAATGAGGGGGAGTGAACCTCATTTACTCCTCTTTCTAGAAGTGTCCCCTCATTTATTTTTAGAATTGTTCACTATTTTGTTCTTTTAAATGAGACTATATTTATTTATTTATTTAATTTATTGGTTTTTATATTATTACAATTGTATTCCAATTTGAATTCAAAATTCAAATGTGGGTTGTGACATAGTGGTTGTGATGAAAGTCCCGAGAACTCTCCCTCATATATCTGATTCAAAAGTTTCTATGATTGAAGAAGCCAAAGACCTGAAGAAACTTACTATGGAAGAGTTGTTTGGGTCCCTTACTGCCTATGAGATGAGAAATGAAATCATAGGTCCATGCCAAAGACAAGCTTCTTTCAAAACTACGAAGAATGAAGGATCATCTGATGTATGCAATGAAGCCGAGGAAGAAGAAACAAACTTTGTGAGAAAGATGAAAAGGGGTTTATGCAAGTATAAAGGTAAGCTACATTTCAAATGCTTTAAATGTGGAAGAATTGGTCATTATGCTTCTAAATTTCCTTTTGGAGAAAATGAAAATAGCAGCAAGGGTTTCAAGGTAAACAATTTCAAGAGGAACCTCCTTTCCAAAGAAGACTATAGCTCCAAGAAGAAGTAGATCAGTACTCATTAGATGAGGAAAGAGGAGAATCCCCATTCATGGCCATTGTGATCTCAGACAAGACTGTAGATGAAGTTCCTTTTTCGAAGTTTCCTTGTTGGGTGTTCCTCTTTTTAGTCTTCCATTATGTGAAGGGTGAAGACTGAAAATCCAAACTCTGAAACTTCGATTTCCTTTTTCGAAGTTCACTTGATGGGCCTTCCTCTTTTCAGTCTTCCACTATGTGAAGGGTGAAGACCAAAACTCCGAACTCCGAAACACCAATTTCCTTTTTCGAAGTTCCCTTGTCGGGCCTTCCTCTTTTCAGTCTTCCACTATGTGAAGGGTGAAGACTGAAACTCCGAACTCCAAAACTTTGATTTCCTTAGCTTGTTCAAATTTCATCAGAACTTCACCTAATTTCAGCCAGGGATACCTATTTGGCTCTTTATCAACATGAAATCATCATTTTGACCATACAACATAGTAGCCCTTTGACACCCTTTGACATTAATGACAATTATATCAACACTTCCTACAAGTAGTGGTGGTCAAAGATGCAGAGGTAGGGGATTGGTTTAATTTTGTTCAATTAGATGCAAATGTTGCAGTTGGGGAGTGGAAAATTCAGTAAGAATTTGGTATAGGAAGCTGTGTTTTTGTACTTATGATTTTGTTCATATATATAGTTATTAAGAATGTAGAAAGGTAGTTTGTTGTTGTATAGGATGAAAGCTTGCAAACAGGGTAGTATATACAACAAGTTAAGGATGTTATATGTTTTTTTGTTAATCTCCTCAATAGGAATTGATGTAAGACTTTGTTAAACTCTATCATATTTTTGGGTTAATCAATATAAGGGAGCATCCCTCTAAAATGCATATATTTAACAAAAAAATCAAAAAATATATTATATTATTCTAACAAATAAACAACAAATTTACACGTTCCCTTAAATTTTCTACCCATACATCCCTTCAACCTTTTAAAAGTGCAAATACTACTTTACAAATATATACTGTTCACATATATTTTTGTGTGCTTAGTATTCTTGCTACTAGCATCACTTATAATGCCTGCCCACCTTGTGTATGCAACTAAGGAAGACAACAATCTTAATGTAAAATCGTGTCTATGACCTTCCTCATCTACGTGTCGTTATACTTATTGAGATTTCATTCCGAGACGAAGCGACAGGGATGAGGCTTATATTTGGACTCTGACTTGTCATGCTTACGAATGCAGGTCTAGTTGGATTTTGCAACGGCACGGAAATGGTGGACAGCATTTTAACAACATTAGATATTACTGGACGGACGTCTGGATCAGCCTGTGCGCACAGAAGTCCAATTTGAATGCATCTCAACACTTGCTCTTCTGGGCAATTTCCTAACACCACACTATCCACAATATTGAGGGCATGTCCTGCACGACCATCACACAACACACAAAGATTTAAGTTTCTCATTCTCAATAAACTGATGCACACGTCTGACTAGTTAAATGGGGGATCTAATATTTTACCCATTCTACTAAGCTGAGGCTCTGGTTTTCTTTTGGAAGATTGATGTCGGTATTTTTTCTTCCACTCACAATCTCAAGCAGTAAAACTCCAAAACTATAGACGTCGACTTTTACAGATAGCTGCCCTCCCATTGCATATTCTGGAGCCATGTACCCACTGCACGCCATCAAAACATACCAAACATCATGAATCCAATTTAAATGTTATATTCACGTTGCAGCTCAGTATGATATATTCGGCTTCACTTAACTTTTAAGGGCACGACAAGCAAAAACGAAAAGTTAGAGGTATTCTTACTATGTCCCTGCAACTTTTGATTCGATTTGGGTTTCATTGTCGGGGAAAAGTCTCGCTAAGCCAAAGTCGGCTATCTTTGGATTTAGTTGCTCATCAAGCAAAATGTTGCTTGCTTTAATGTCTCTGTGAATTATTCGCAGCTTCGAATCCTCGTGAAGGTACAGAAGCCCACGAGCAATTCCAATTATGATATTAAACCGCTTTTGCCAATCGAAACTTCTGCACTTTTCTGGGTCTGCGCTCCCATTTTAAAATGAAAATTAAATGTTTAGTAACAGCCTCCTAATTTCTTTCGAATTACTTTATTCTTCGTGTGCAACAACATTCTTCCAGTTAATTTAGGATTCAATTGCATTTGTAAGCCATTTTTCTGTTTCATCTTCAGTGAGTATTATTCGTCCCCCTATTTATGGAACCTAATGACCCTATCCCTGAAGATGGATGCAGGGAAAGGGCCAGAAACATTAGAAAGAAATTTACAAATGTAATTCATTTCGGAAAACATAATTCAATTTTAGTAAGGCAAAAATGATGTTTAATAACAACCCACCAAAGAGAAAGGCGTCAAGGCTTTTGTTTTGCAAATACTCATAGACAAGCAACCTTTCAGATCCCTCGGTGCAACATCCGAGCAAATTCACAAGGTTTCTGTGTTGGACATTGGCCACGAGCTCCACCTCATTCATAAATTCTCTTTTTCCTTGTGCAGATCTTGCAGACAACTTTTTCACTGCTATCTCCTTTCCGTCTCTAGTCATTCCCTGAGAATTAAACAATCCCACATCTGTTTACGGAAATCCTTTTATGAAATATAGATCTTCGTTGCTCTATCGAATCCAACAAATTTTAATTTATATCTGCGATGTAAACCACTGACCACATTCGTACCTTATATACGCTGCCAAAGTCCCCCTCTCCAAGCTTGTTATTGTCGTTAAAATCCGCTGTTGCTTCGATCAAACTTTCTAAGCTGAAGACAATTTGCTCTTTCTAAATAGCCCGCTTTCTGGGGTTTCTTCATATGTCATTGAAATACAGATAAACACATGTTAAACTTATATATAGAAACACAAAAGAATAGTAAATCAAACCCCAGAAAGTGGCACCTTCATCCTGCGTCACTGGGGTTACTGGCTGCCTGGAAACTGCAGATTTTACTTTGCTGCGGATTGCCAAGGAACAGCCAACTAAGGTCACTGTTGTGCCTCCCACAATCCCCAAAATAAGGGCTAATCTTCTGGAATTTTCTGCAGGTTAGTATTTAAATTGTTATTTAACTAGCAATATTCATATTTGAGATAATCAACAATTCAAAAAATAAGAATAGATTACATAATTTTTTTATAAATGATTAGACTGGATGAAAGTTACTTTGACGAGGAGGAGTTTTAGGTGGAGTGAAGGATGTCGAGGAAGGAGGAGTGATGGATGTTGAGGAAGCATCAGTCGGGGCTGAACCGATGGAATCAAAAAATTTGTAGATGTCATATATGAGTTTGCAGCTTCCACAATGAACTTGAGCGCCTTGCTTACTAGAACAACAATCCTCCAGTGCTTTGATTCCGATTGACAAGCATGTTGTACAATCCTTAATGGATATATCTCTCCAACACTGCACTAGACCATAAACATTACCAGCAACCTCGTCACCACCGATATCATAATAATATCTGGTTTCTCCTGAGGCGAATCCCTTGTTTCCTGAATTGCCAGCTCTATCTTTCAGATTTGATAGAAGACCAAAGGTCACGCCCTTGGCAGCCATGAGATTCTCTTGTGTGATATTATTGACGTTAGAGAGCAAAATATATACGTTGGTATCTAGTATTGAAATGAAATTAGTATTATCATAGCGCAGAAAGCAGTCATCCAACCTTACCATGGCACCAATGGAGTTGGCACAACGTTCTTGAAGAGAATTATTTGCTTCTTGTGCACAGTTTGAGCATCTCTCTGCTGATATGCCCCCAGTACACTGCAGAAGGCCATAGACCTTGTTGGGTGCTTGGCCAAAGTAACTCGTATTAAACCCTGAACTTTCAGGTGCATTGATAGACAGATTAGTGAGAACTTGATCCAGATTAGCAGAATACGTACTGCCATCGGTGTATGTTGAATTACTACATGTATGCCATAGATAGGAGGAAATTACTAGAGGGAAACTCATTGCAAACATTAAACTAAACTTAAGAATAATAGTTGTTCGTCTGTAAGAACTGAAAGAGTAAGATCTGCACCTCATCTTATACCTCCTAAGACTGTCACGTAGGTTTCAGAGGGTTATCTTATACATCCTTCTAAGACTGTCATACAGGTTTGATATAGGTCAGGATTTTTTGTTAAAGAAAAGAGAAAGTCTTTGCCTACAAATTTCTATTGAAATCAATGCTACTCCGTAGCAGCTTCCAGAGAGGGATACCATACACCATACCATGAGACTTTCCTACAAAGATATTTGGAAAATGGAAGGTGTGAAATATACATGGTCAGTAGTTTCATATTTCGGGATAGCAAAGTAGAGGTGAGAGATGAGATGATGTGAACGACTTGAAAAAGTTGCCCAAAATATTAAAACATGACATCTTGCCAGCTGCCGCACCTTGCTGTCAGATAGAAATCCCTTTCAATTTCTGATTATGATATTGAAAATCGCATATGCAACAATAATAAGTCATAAGTAGCATGTTCTTGCATGAAACTAGGTTTAAACATTATTACTCTATGTTTTTAGTAAAGATTCTTATGTTTTTTTGACCAAAATTTTACGGACTGATCGAATGATTGGAGGATTGTCGATTTGTTGCGTAGCAGGTCAAAATTGTAGAAAAACAGTCGGCACACAATGTGTCGGTTACTTATGTGGGCGGTTTTTACTAGGCCATATTTGTTGTTGTTGTGTGCGATGAAATGTTTTCTCCTTCATTAAGATTTTCATCCAGTCTCCATTTTTCATGTATAAAAAGAAAAAAAAAAAAATTGAATTTTTGATTGGATGTTAGATTTCTTTTCTAATTAATAAATTATTTTCTATTTGTGTTAAATTTGGGAAAAAAATTGTTCAGTGGAAAAGAAGGTGACCAAAATATTAAACTATGTTGTTACATCCCCAATTTTTGTCTTGCTATACTTTTACTTTTTACTTGGACATAAGTAAATTTATTATAATGTTTAGATTGATGACAAGGAAAAACATGGATTATATTAAATGTCATTTATTGAAATCATAGAAATGATTATGTTATTATCGATTTAATATTTGTATTATGAGATTTGATTTATTAGTCGAATTAATTGAATAATGATGAACTGATCACATATTGCTTGATGACAAGTGAAATAGGATTACAGGTTATCAGATCACTCTCGGAGAAAAGAGAGAGAGAGAGAGAGAGTATCTTTCCAAGAGAGAGATATAGACCTCGGATTACGAGTGATTTATTTGCCAAATTAAGTATAAAGTGTTTAATAAAAACATGAACTATGGTGTTATAAGAGGTAAGCTTTGTTTTGTCAGTTTACTTCTAAACCAAATCGACAGGTAGTCGATATTGTTTTCAAAACTTGCTAAGTCATATTAAGTCATCTTAGTCGTTAATAACGTTAACGATGTCATTTGAGTTTGATTTATAACTATTTACAATCAACATAAATATTACGACGTTATTGTTGTAAAATGATTATCTTTATACTATTATTAAGATATTTGACATGTTATAACGATTCGTAAATGTTAAGACGTTCTCATCAAAATTATTATTATGTGATATTTGTTGATGGATTATGATGGGGAGACAAGTTCAACCCAATCATGATATCTATATTCGATGGTTTAATAATATCTTATTAATGAATAAATTGTATCTACCTAATGAAATAGGCGAAGATATCAGGCTTATAATTGATGTAATCAATATAATTATTATTGATGTAATCAATATATACATATAGATGCCTTTGCATCGTAAGATGATAATACTTCTTAATGAGTCGACGGTATGGAGGGACACCATAAGCTAAAATATAGTAGAGCCTTTATAATTGTTAGTAGTGGATCAAACCGCATATAATACTAGATCGGACCACGTGTAATGATCATTAAAAGATCAGTGTTATATATTTCTTTGAGTGTCAGCCTCATCCTAATAAGGATGACTGTGTTTTGAACTACCCAACCAATTAAACCAATTGGCAGCCTTCAACAATTGCCATGTGGATTTTTGATTAAAAATTGAATTCAGTTTATGACTGAGTCACCGATGAGTATTATGAGGTCTTTAAATTTGCAACCGAATTACTGTTAAGAGAAAAGGAAGGCAATTCTCAAGGAGTCGTGCCTAAGGGATATGATTAGTAATGACTCAGTCGAGTGGGAGAGGATTAAGTTAAGAATCAGGAGAGAATAAAGGAGTAGCAGTAAGGATCGAACGTAGGCAGAGAAACTTAGAGAGGGAATATGCAGTCTTGTGGTGTCGACCCTATGTCTAATTCACATATCTCAACCAGCTGAAGTTTGTCTACTATTAGGTATTTCTCAGTTTATGCAAATCATGAGTTATTCAAATAGATCTTTTAGTTTGAACATTGTTGTATGATAGGCGATTTTAAGAGTTTGCTAGTAAGGTAAACCTTTTGTATTTGTGGTGTAACGGTCAGAAACAGTAGTGTATCAACAATATGAAAATGTAGTTAACATTCTAGGTAAACTAAGTTGATCTATCTCTGTGATCGATGAGGGCAATGAATGCAAATCATATGGTTGATTCTTGGTAAATCAAGTGAGTAGTATGTTACAGTATGCTACATCAATCATTTGCTATTTTGGTTATAGTTCTATAATCATTTTAATGCATTGAATGGAGGATAAGAGATCATTTTAAGTAAGAGACAGTCATACTTGTTATTAGCTTTGAAACAGGTCTCTAATGGAATAAGTTTATAATGAGTCATTTGAATGATTGTGAGATAACCAAATGTTAGGCTCTCGAATGAATGAACCTTGTTTTCATATTCTCTACTTGGACTATATAGTATTGAAGTTATCTTTTTTATATATATTGTATTGTATAGTTTATATATGCATCATGAATAGTGATTATCCACCAAGAGAATTAGAATCATTTGAATTGTTAGTAAACTTTTATGTCATAACTAAAGATAGTAACTTAGAGTTACTAAGGAAAATGGAATAAGGTTATTATGAGAGATCCATTTTAAACTATTTGTCATTGTTGTTTATGAAGAGATCCAAAAAAAGTGAATAGGCTAAGTATACTAGGTAAAATGACCTTGTAAGGATATTTATACATAAGGTATGTTTTGTTTAAAATCATTATCAAAGTTATTCTACATTCCTTTGTATAGGAGAAATTATCTATTTAAGAAGTATAGTATTCTTAACCTTGGTTGAGTTAATCAAGGGTTATTGGCATTTCTAGGAATCCTAGATAAAAGATACGTTTTGTTGTAATATCATATTAAAAGGATACTAGGGTAACCCTAGAGTCGATTACCAACCAATGGAATGGTTATGTCATATAGTCTTATTTAAGTCTAAAAGTATTATTATTATTATGACTCATGGATTAAACTAATTCATGACTAAGTTAAGTAGGAGTTTAAACTGCGAGAGTATGATAGTATCCAGGTCGAGTAGAGGTGGGTGAACACAACGACTACATTCATTATGAATGATATTAATATTAAAAACTTTGGCCAAAGTAATGCATTTGTTTTTTGCATGCATTGTTGGTTCACTGTATTTAGATTGTCCATCCTATCAGAAATCATACTTAGCTAGAGGGTATCTAGGGATGTATGGTTGATAGAGTTGACTAGAATACAACACTATTTACTCAGGAAAGGCAAATTACCATTGGTCACCTAAGGTCTATATTCCTCATGAAGGGTAGGGCCACTTCCTATGTGGAAGATGTGTGGGAGACCGCCAGTCTATGGTTGGAGGTTAATCACTAGAAAGATGCTCTCTCTCAAAGTAGGAAACATGCCAGGACTTGTGATAAATATGTTGGATATTCAGATGTAGTATTTATTCCAAATTTATATATGTAATGGTTTTACATTTGTAAACATTGTAAATGAAAAGACAGTATGGGTATATTGTAATTTGGTAAAAAAAACTTGTAATTGTAGTTACTTGATTATTTGTTGTATAAAAAGAAAAAATTTCTCTATCCCATTTTTACCTTGTTGAATTACTTTATGGTAAATCTTCTAGTTTTACTATGTTAAGCGAACGCAGATGTTACATATGGTATCAGAGCTACCAGGTTCAGCACTAGGGCTTATGAGACCACTATGCTTGCCTGTAGTCAACATTATGTGGTTAGCTATTGTTTGAAAATTTCTGTGCCAGGATGGTATGTTTTAAGAAGACAGAAAAAAAAGTCTGTTAATTCAAGCCAATGATTCATTAATGCAAAAAGAGAATGTGAGGCCATTATCAAAACCTTTGAGGGAACCAATGAGGAGAGTGACATTTCGTTAAGTGATACTGGAACTCTAGTGATTGCGTTAACTCGAATAAAGTGAGTGAGAAAGGAGTACTTGGAAAGGGTTAAAGATGAGGAAATAACTAAGGTTAGGCGAGATCCCTGCATACCCTGAACTATTGAGATCATAGAAGTTAGGTCCAATAGTGAGTCAAAGGGTTATATAGCTCGAGATTATGTATATAAAAATAAGTCTGAAGGATATACTCCTCTTGAGCATGAATTTTGAAGTCATTTCATGTATTAAGGAAGAAAACTCCTTACTTTTGAAAAGAAATAAATAAAAAGAGTTGTTTTTATGCCAAACTATTGTTTAAATTTCATATTATGTTTAGATTTAATGGGTTACATTATAATCTTGAACAAATGGATAGCTCAATATTCTCAGGTGTGAGAAATTGATAAACATGGTGCGGACAAGAACTAACCAAGGAGAAAGTGAAGAGGAAAACCTTCCACCAAATAATAAGCTGGACCAAATCATAACCATGCTTGAGGAAACCAAGAAAAGATTAGGTGATTTGGAAAAGAAGATGGATGACAAAGAGAATATTCAGGGAGGAGGTGAAAATTCTCATGATGAAAGTGGAGAAAATCATGAAGATCAAAGTAAGAGTACCGAACCTCATAAAAAGGAAAGGGATAGATTGACCTTGGAGCTCTCAAAGGATATGAAGAAGGTTGTTCAACCAAAATTTGATGGGATAGAAACTGGAGATGCTACAGAAGCTTGGTTAATAAAGATGGAAAAATACTTTGAGATAAGGAATCACTCGGAGGTGACCAAGGCAATATGGGGAGCATTCCAAGTGGTAGGAGAAGCATCCACTTGGTGGAAGAATAAAAAGATAGGATTAAATTTAAGCCCTGTAAGGGTAACTTGGGATGAGTTCCTGGAACTCTTTCGTAAGAAATGGTTACCACAACTTTATTTTGATAAGAAACTAACTGATTTTTAAAATCTTTGACAAGGAGATATGACAGTGGTAGAATATGGGGAAAAATTCACTCGATTCTTGAAGTATGTTCCACCGTATCAAAAGGATGAAAGATTTAGGATCAGAAAATTCATCATGGCCTTAAATGCTCAAATTGGTGGTGAAGTAAATGTACATGGTCCCACAACAATGGATCAAGTGTACAAGAAGGTGATCAAGTAGGAGCAAAAGTTGAAATCCATCTCATCTTATCGTGATAGAAGATGCAAGAGGTATAATGGAACTCCTAATAATCAACCCTACAAGAAAAGATATGAAAAGAGTTATGATAACAAGAGAAAAGATAAAGGACCTCAGAAGAACAAAGGTGGATTTGGAAATGAGAAAAAGAATGGCAACTATAAAAGAAATGATGATAACAATGGGAAGACTTTAGATAAGAAAGGACCCATTGGAGGACGCTTTACTTGTGGGGGTGACCATTATGCAAATCATTGCCCTAACAAGAATCAAAATGGTCAATAAAGAGGTACTACACTACCTACTCAGTAAGAAGCATTCTAGCAAAGAATTCATACGTCTCTCGACAATCATCAAGTCAAGTATCAAATCACACCCATTGAGATGACAGGTACTTTGTTTGGAGTCCCTATATCTATTTTGATTGATACAGGAGCCACTGAAAACACTATTTCTCCTACAATTTTAAATAAATTTTCTAGAAAAGCTGGTTACATGTCCAAACCTTGGTTAGTAGAGTATTCTAACCAATCTAAGGCTCAGGTAGAGCAATGTTTGTTTTAAGCCAAGGTTGACCTTCCTAGTTTCTCAACTGAAGTAAATCTATATGTAGCTCCCTTAGGTTCCTATGATGTGATCCTAGGAATGAATTGGTTATGGAAACATAGAGCTAAGGTTGACTATTTTTCAAAAACAGTTGAATACTTAGATGATTTGGGGAATCTGGCCCAATTCCAAGGGATTCAAAGAGAAGTTAAAATTAAAACTATCTCTACTAAGTAATTAAAAAGGGCTAGAAGGAAAGGTTGTTAGTTGTTTGTAGTCAAAATGGAACAAGTGGAGGAAGAGGTAGAAACCCTAGTTTATCTTTTGGAGAAAAGTATCCTTTTCTTAGGGAATTTCATGATGTGTTTCTAGAAGAACTTCCATGATTGCCTCCTAAGAGGGTTTTTGATTTTTCTATTGACATTAAACCCAAATCTGAGCCTATATCAAAAGCACCCTACCTTATGACAACAACAAAATTAATGGAATTGAAAGCACAATTACAAGAATTATTGGCAAAAGGTTTAATCAGACCCAGTGTTTCACTTTGGGGTGCACCGGTTATTTTTTTAAAGAAGGATGGAACCCTTCATTTGTGTATAGATTATCAAATGCTTAATAAAGAAATGGTAAAGAACAAATATCCTTCGCCACGTATTGATGATCTTTATGATCAGATGAGCGAAGCTGCTATGTGTTCAAAGATTGATTTGTGATTAGAATATCACCAGTTAAGACTAAAGGATGAAGATATTCATAAGATAGCTTTTAGAATCAGATATGGACACTATGAATTCATAGTGTTGCCATTTGGTTTGACAAATGCACTTGCTGCATTTATGAATCTCATGAATAGTATATGTAGAGATTGTTTGGACAAGTTTGTTTTAGTCTTTCTGGATGATATACTCATTTATTCTAAAAATGAGGAAGAATATCATCAGCACCTGCAAATAGTTCTACAAAGGTTAAGAGAACATAAGTTATATGAGAAATTATTTAAGTGCACATTCTTTTAGAAGGAGATTCAATACCTAGGTCATATTATATTAGCTAATGGAATATCTGTTGATCCTGGAAAAGTCACAACTATTCTGGATTGGCCTATAGGTCAACAAATGTACATGAGGTGCGTAGTTTCATGGGCCTGGCTGGTTATTATAGAAAGTTTGTTCCAAATTTCTCTAGTATTGCTAGTCTGATCACTTCCCTACAGAGGAAAGGAAAGAGATTTGAATGGACAGACAAATGTCAGGAAGCATTTGATCTCTTAAAGGAAAAGTTAACTTTAGCTCCAATCTTGAAAGTTCCTGACCTCGAAGAACAATTTGAGGTAATTGCAGATGCCTTGGGAGAAGGATTAAGAGGAATGCTTATGCAAGATGGAAGAATTATCACATATGAGTCAAGGAAATTGAAATCTTATGAGAAAAATTATGCGCCACATGATATGGAATTGGCAGTAGTAACTCATGCCTTACAGTTGTGGAGACATTATTTGTTGGGAAAGACTTTTGTACTTAAATTAGATCATCAAAGTCTTAAGTATATTTTCTCTCAGCCGCATTTGAATGCTCGACAAAGGAGATGGTTATAATTGATATCTAACTATGATTTTGAGATTAACTACATCAAAGGAAAAGAGAATAGAGTAGCTGATGCTTTGAGTTGTAGAAGACATATAGCTTCTATTATTTCTATTCATAGAAATTTTAAGGATTTGGTATTGCAAAATTTATCTAGTGATGAGTTTTATGAGTAGGTTAAGCAGGCTCTAAACAAAAATCCTAAAGATCCAAGGTATGATGGTTATCTGTTTGAGTCAGATGGACTATTGAGGTATAAAGATAGAATTTATGTTCCTAATTTAGCTGGATTGAGGGATTTAGTATGGAAAGAAGTTCATATTGCACTATATTCAATGCATCAAGGAGTAACCAAACTTCTAGCAGATGTTAAACCTCTTTATTTCTGGAAGGGAATGAAGAATGATGCTGCTAAATTTGTAGCAAGTTGTTTAGAATGTCAAAGGGTAAAAGCAGAGCATCATCACCCCACAGGATTGTTATATCCACATGATGTGCCAGGGTGGAAATGGAAAGTTATTAGCATGGATTTTGTTCAAGGTATTGCTATGTCAAGGAATAGACATGATGCCATTTTAGTGGTAGTTGATAATCTCACAAAGGTAGCACATTTCATACCAGGGAATTTGACTGATGGAGCACCTGTGTTGGCTCGTAAATTTGTGCAAGAGGTGTCTAGATTGCATGGATTCCCTAAAAAGATTATCTCGGATAGAGATGCACGTGTAACATCAAGGTTTTGGCAACCTTTGTTTTCTACGCTAGGGACTAAACTCAATGTGAGTACAGCTTATCATCCTGAAATTAATGGCCAAACTGAAAGGGTTAATCAAGTCTTGGAAGATTTGTTGCGAATGTATTGCATAGATCAGCAATATAAGTGGGAAGAATACTTACCACTTGTGGAATTTGCTTACAACAATTCCTATCATTCCGCTATTAAGATGGCACCATTCAAAGTATTGTATGGAAGAAGATGTCAAACTCCTATAAGCTAGGATATGCTAGAGGATAGGATTAGCATCAAGCCTAAAATGCTAGTTGAAAAGGAAGAGAAAGTTAATCTGATCAGAAAAGGATTGGCAGAAGCCAATGATAGAAAAAAGAGCTATGCAGATGCAAAACGTATTTTAAGGCAATTTTCTGTTGGAGAAAAAGTTCTTTTGAGGGTTAAACCTCAATAAAGTTCTATTAAGTTTGGGAAATCTTCTAAGCTAGCCCCTCGATATGTGGGACCCTTTGAAGCACTTGAAGTAGTCAATTCGGTTGCCTACATAATTTCTCTACCACCAGTCTTAACTAAAATTCACAATGTTTTTCATGTGTCTTATTTGAAGAAATATATTGCAGGCAATAATCATATTTTGACTTGGAATTCTTTATAGATGTAACACCTAGGGGTGGTCACAATCGAGCCACTCAAGGTGTAAGAAACATGCAAGCTCCACTTCCGTAATAGAGAGGTCTTGCAATGCAAGGTCCAATGGGACCAATATGCTGAGGAAAATGCTACATGGGAGGATTATCATGAATTCTATCAAAATTTTCCTCATTTATTTAATAATGTTACCAGTTGAAAACAATGAACTTGCTTTTTAGTTACCTTATATCATCGAGGACGATGAATCTTTAGGGGAAGGATATGTTACATCCCCAATTTTTGTCTTGCTATACTTTTAATTTTTACTTGGACATAAGTAAATTTATTATGATGTTTACATTGATTATAAGGAAAAACATGGATTATATTAAATGTCATTTATTAAAATAATAGAAATGATTATATTATTATCAATTTAATATTTGTATTATGAGATTTGATTTATTAATTGAATTAATTGAATAATGATGCATTGATCACATATTGTTTGATGACAAGTGAAACAGGATTATAGGTTATCAGATGACTCTCGTAGAAGAGAGAGAGAGAGAGAGAGAGAGAGAGAGAGAGAGAGAGAGAGAGAGAGAGAGAGAGAGAGAGAGAGAGAGAGAGAGAGAGAGAGAGAGAGAGAGAGTATCTTTCTAGGAGAGAGATATAGATCTTAGATTACGAGTGATTTATTTGCCAAATTAAGTATAAAGTGTTTAACAAAAACGTGAACTATGGTGTCATAAGAGGTAAGCTTTGTCTTGTTAGTTTACTTCTGAACCAAATCGACAGGTAGTCAATATTGTTTTCAAAACTTACTAAGACATATTAAGTCATCTTAGTCATTAATAACATTAACAACGTCATTTGAGTTTGATTTATAACTATCTATGATAAACATAAATATTACGACATTATTGTTGAAAAATGATTATCTTAATACTATTACTAAGATATTTGACGTGCTATAATGATTCATAAATGTTAAGACGTTTTCATTAAAGTTATTATGATGTGATATTTATCAACGGATTATGATGGGGAGAGAAGCTCAACCCAATCATGATATGTGTATTCCATGGTTTAATAATATCTTATTAATGAATAAACTATATCAACCTATTGAAATAGGAGAAGATATGAGGTTTATAATTGATGTAATCAATATAATTATTATTGATGTAATCAATATATACATATAGATGCCTTTGCATCATAAGAGGATAATACCTCTTCTCAGTCGATGGTATGGAGGGAAACCGTAAGCTAAAATATAGTAGAGCCTTTATAATTGTTAGTAGTGGATCAAACCACATGTAATGATCATCAAAAGATCAGTGTTATATATTTCTTTGAGTGTCGGCCTCATCTTAATAAGGATGAATGTGTTTTGAACTGCCCAACCAAATAAACCAATTGGCGGCCTTCAACAATTGCCATGTGGATTTTTGATTAAAAATTGAAATTAGTTTATGACTGAGTAACCGATGACTATTATGAGGTCTTTAAATTCACAACCGAATTACTGTTAAGAGAAAAGGAAGGCAACTCTCAAGGAGTCGTGCCTAAGGGATATGATTAGTAACGACTCAGTCGAGTGGGAAAGGATTAAGTTAAGAATCTGGAGAGAATAGAGGAGTGGCAGTAAGGATCAAACGTAGGCAGAGAAACTTAGAGAGGGAATACACAGTCTTGTGGTGTCGACCCTGTGTCTAATATGCCTATCTCAGCCAACTTAAGTTTGTCTACTATCAATTATTTCTCAGTTTATGCAAATCATGAGTTATTCGAATAGATCTTTTAGTTTGAACATTGCTATATCATAAGCGATTATAAGAGTTCACCAGTAAGGTAAACCTTCTTTATTTGTGGTGTAACAGTTAGAAATAGTAGTGTATCAACAATAGGAAAATGCAGTTAACATTCTAGGTAAACTAAGTTGATCTATCTCCGTGATCGATGGGGGCAATGAATGCAAATCGTATGGTTTATTCTTGGTAAATCAAGTGAGTAGTATGTTACAGTATGCTACATCGACCATTTGCTATTTTGGTTATAGTTCTATAATCATTTTAATGCATTGAATGAAGGATAAGAGATCATTTTAAGTAAGAGACTGCCATTCTTGTTATTAGCTTTGAAATAGATCTCTAATCAAATAAATTTATAATGAGTCATTTGAATGATTGTGAGATAACCAAACGTTAGGCCCCTGAATGAATGAACCTTGTTTTCATATTCTTTACTTGGACTATATAGTATTGAAGTTATCTTATTTATATATATTATATTATATAGTTTATATATGCATCATGAATAGTGATTATCTACCAAGAGAATTAGAATCATTTGAATTGTTAGTAATATTTTATGTCATAACTAAAGATAGTAACTTAGAGTTACTAAGGAAAATGGAATAAGGTTATTATGAGAGATCCATTTTAAACTATTTGTCATTGTTGTTTATGAAGAGATCAAACACAAGTGAATAGGCTAAGTATACTAGGGAAAACGACCTTGTAAGGATATTTATACATAAGGTATGTTTTGTTTAAACTCATTATCAAAGTTATTCTACATTCCTTTGTATAGGAGACATTTTCTATTTTAGAAGTATAGTATTCTTAACCTTGGTTGAGTTAATCAATAGTTATTGGCATTTCAATAACTCCTAGATGAAAGATATGTTTTATTGTAATATCATATTAAAAGGATATTAGGGTAATCCTAGAGTTGATTATGAACCAATGGAATGGTTATGTAGTATAGTCTTATTTAAGTCTAAAAGTATAATTATTATGACTCATGGATTAAACTAATTCATGACTAAGTTAAGTAGGAGTTTAGACTGTGAGAGTATGATAGTATCCAAGTCAAGTAGGGGTGGGTGAACACATCGACTAGGTTCATTATGAATGATATTAATATTAAAAAATTTGGCCAAAGTAATTCATTTGTTTTCTTCATGCATTGTCAGTTCACTATATTTGGATTGCTCATCCTATTAGAAATCATATTTAGGTAGAGGGTATCTAGGAATGTATGGTTGATACAGTTGAGTAGAATACAACACTATGTACTCGGGAAAGGTAAATTACCACTAGTCACCTAAGGTCTATAGTCCTCATGAAGGGTAGGGCCACTTCCTATGTGGAAGATGTGTGGGAGACTGTCGATCTATGGTTGGAGGTTAATCACTTGAAAGATTCTCTCTCTCCAAGCAGGAAATAGGCCAGGACTTGTGATAAAGATGTCAGATATTCAGATGCAGTATTTATTCCAAATTTGTATATGTAATGGTTTTACATTTGTAAACATTGTAAATGAAAAGACAATATGGGTATATTGTAATTTACTAAAAGAAATCTTGTAATTGTAGTTACTTGATTATTTTTTGTATAAAAAGAAAAATTTTCTCTATCCCATTTTTACCTTGTTGAATTACTTTATGGTAAATCTTCTAGTATTACTATGTTAAACGAACATGGATGTTACATATGTTCTAATATTTTTTAATAGTTTGGTGTAGGCAGGGCATGTGTTCTTACAACTAGCTACCTTTTAAGCTTGTTGGGGATATGTGGTGAACATTTCTCTCATGTGCTATTGCAACTAGCTACTTTTTAAGCTTGTTGGGGATATGTGGCAAACATTTCTCTCACATGGAGCTGTCAGAACAAAATATGGACATCTATCAAAACATAAAGGGTGTTTGAATTTTGTTTTAGATTGCTTCCTAGTGCAAAAAATAACAAAACAAATATAGATCAGAGAAAATGGAGTTGAGAATGGACCAATACAAAATAATGGATCAGCCTAGACTAGGAACTTTTAGCACTGCATTCCTACCCATCACAAGAGAAACAAAAAGAAGTCAGACAATCTAGACTTTAAGCTTTCAAATTAAAGTGTTTTTGTTTAGGAATTTTGTTCTTTAAAATTATATTGAAGAAAATGTCATAGGCTACTTCAAAGTGAAATCATTTGATGTGGTTTGTGAGAAAAAAGAATGTATACATTTTTTAATAGCCAAGGCTTGCATTTTGATTCACAAGTTCTATTTGTTCTATGTTGCTAGTTTTTCATCCTTTGCATGTAGCTTAGGCATTTCAATGGTAGTGTTTTTAAATAATGGGTAGAAGCAACATCAACATTGTTAACATTCTACAAAAATAAGTAAATCATTTTCATATTATTTCTTTTAACTCTTGGTTTTTTAGCTATTGGATTAAGTGCAATGATTAATAAATGAGTGTTTTCCTAACAACCCATACCTTATGAGTAGTCATTACTTCTAGACCAATTTCTTGTGAATTGAAGGATTGGTCTATTTGGCTCTCATTTTATGGGGGGATGCTCACATGCATGGAGCAACATGATTGAAACTAGTGAAATAAACCATGGATTAGCATTAGTTGTCACTACTGAGATTAAAAATGATAATCATTACTACACTTTCCTAGAGGTCACATGCATCCCATTATTATTCAAACATGTTTGACCTTGGAGTTCTCACAATCAAGTTTGCATAGCTTGAAACTTGTTCATATTGTAGGCATATTCATACAACAAACATAACATGGCATAATTGATAGGTTTTTTTTCAACATGGTGTTATTCACAGGGATTTCTTTAACATGGTGTCACTAATAGGGCCTTTTCTCCCTTCAAATGTTATTTCTCTCTATTTTGAATTTATATAAGTGTGATCCTAATCCCATTTTTTCCAACCTCAACATAACCTCATAAACTACTTCACAAGTGGGACTAAATTTTTTCTTGACATATGAATTGCAGGTTTTAAACTTTTAGTTGTAACTATCTCTTTTCTTATGAATATGAAACAAGGGAAATTTAACCTCTGCTACTCTCAATTTGTTGTTATGTACCTATAAGAACCCAAAATTGCATGGGTCGACATACAAGTCTAATGATGATTTAGAAGTCAAACTCACGACCCATGTGACATGCTCATTTATCCTTCCAACCTTTTTCTATCTTGATGGAAGCTTTCTTATCTCCCTAGTACCCTATTTTATGTGTCCCTCACTCTTGTTTCCAATCTTATTGGCTTTCTCATCTTTTCTACCTTTCAAATTTTGCATCATCTACCTTCAATTGCAAGGGCACTCAAGAGACATTGGGGTCACCGAAGAGACCTTAGCATCAGCTAGGTGACCTATTTTAAGTTGTAAGGAAGCTTTCCTTGTGCCTTAGTACCCTTTTTCATGTGTCCTTCATCCTTGTTTCCTTCTTGCCTTTCAAAATTATCATCATCTACCTTCAATGACAATGGTGCTTGAGAGACCTTAGGTTTGCTTCGGTGACCCATGTTAAGCTATAGGGTCCCCCAAGCAACCTACCTTGGTAAAGGTGTGACCCAACCCTTGACATGGGAGACTTTATTGTAAATTGGAAAATGCACGAGTCTCTTCATTTTGGTCAATTTTTCTCTAGTTTTCCTTTTGATCAGTAGCTTGTCTTAGTTGGGCATGCCATGATTTCTTTCTAGCTTCCTTTCTATACTTAGATAAATGTTTCCTCTTATTTGATTTAAACCTTCACCTTCACTCATTCAAGGGGGAATATTTTTTGCATACAAAATCTTTGATCCATTTTGAAGAAGTTTTCTCTACATAGGATAGAAGGATTGTGAAGTTGCCTTTGTAAGTCTTTTCTAGAAGCTATGTATCACTTTCTCTAGGAATTGGATCACCTTTAGAAAATTACATGTCTCTTTGCAAATCCTAATCCCAAATCCTTATAGTTAAGCTCTAGCCTCACCCACATAGCACAAAAAGTTTATAAAGCTTTCCTTCCTCCCTTGAATCAATCTCAATCATGATTAAGTTTTGCTCTATATTAATCTTCTTAATCTTTGTAAGTTCCTTTGAAATTGTATTGGAAGTTAGGACATCTTTCACTAATAAATCTTATAAAGCCTATGAATGAGTTTCTCTAAAATCATACATAAATAATTGTATATTCATGTTATTTCTTACTTAGTTTTGAGTGTATTTTGGTGGAATTTTTGTAATGTAGTTATTCATCGATATGTTTTTCAAATGAAATGATAAATAAAAAATGATGCCTCAATACCTATCTCACACCATGAAATAATCTTTAGGCCACTGGAAAATAAGTTTCAACCATTGAGAAACATCTTAAATATAGAAGCATTGATGAAGATATATCTAAAATATGATTTGAAACTATCTTAGATGTATTATCATACATGGATCTAACTTGAGAAAGTGATTGATTTTTTGGTTATTGACATTCACATCTTATTGAGCATGCTAGTGGATTTCATTTTTTGAGCCACTAGATCAAAAGCTATAACTATCTACCAAACACTACAATTGGCCTCACACTCACATCAAATGGCATGCTAATCCCATCCATTTTGTATTCCTTCTATGTATTTTGTAGATTGTATTGTGCTACTTGTTACTCCAATGTTTGTTGTTTTTCTTAAGACCTTTTGACATCCTTTGGAATAGCACATACATAGCCATATGCAAGGCCAATTTGAATGCAATAACATAGTTGGGCTTTGTATTGCCATTGAATTGTAGAGCATGAAGAGTTGGAGGCAAGGAATGAAAGAGGAGGGGCTTTGTAGGTGGAAATGTTTTTATTTTATTTGAGCATTGGTCCTATAAGTTCTCATTTTTTACTTTTCTTCTATTTCTCTACTCTTTTTTAAATCTAAAATTTTGAACTCCAATTTGGTTAGGTATTTGTATTTTAAGGGCCTCTTTGTATCTTGAAGAATTTGGGCATCCAAGAAGTTGCTTTGAATTATTTTATGGAGAAGGTATGGGTTTGAGTTTTTAATGCCAAACTTGACCCTATAATGATCTTGTTTAGGTTTCAAAAATTTTAAGTTTACATGGGCTTTGGAAGACATCATTTTATGTCCTCATTAGGGTTATTTAATGGTGCAATTGAGGTGTTACAATTTTTGTTGTTGATTTTGGGTTTGTGGTGACCTATTCAGAGTTTCAAAATTTTGGGACTCTAAGTTGGCATTATAAATGGGGTGGGGTTATTTTTTGGAACTAGGGTAACTTTCTAGGAAAAAATTAACTTTGTGAGTATTTAGTATTGTTTTATTGCTTGGTTGGAGTTTTAATAATGGGTCTAGGAGCTAAAAATCAACTTTCTCTACTATGTATGTTGTAAAACTAAATTAATCCCTCTCCTCCATTTTATTATTTTCATAGTAGAAAATAAAGCCTTACATGCTAGACATTAGAGATAATTGTTGTAAAATTATGGTTCATAGTTTGTGCATCATTTTTTCTCACCCATAGCTATCTCTTCCTAGTAGCTCTATCTTCCTATATATTCTCAACTCTCCCATTGTTTATTTTAAAACCTTTCTTACATGACACTATAAGTGACTAAAATTGTACATTCATAGATGATAGTCTAATGATGATATCGTGGTTTAAATAACAACCCATGTGGAACAAATAATACTCTTTTATCCTTTCTAACTCTGATGGAAGTGACTTTGGGTAACATCTATGAACCTTCCTTACATCTTTCTTGGCCTTTCAAGCTTTTTACCTTGCATTCACACCTGCTTCCTTTCTCAAATTTTATTTTTCTCCTTTCGGTCAATGAGGTCACTCAAGATTTATCTGGGTCACTTGAGGACCTCAAGGATCACTAAAATGATCCACCTTAGAAATATGACTGACCCACCTTGGAATTATGGGTGATTCCACTTGTAAAATGGGCAACCTTGCTGATTTAGATTATCACATGAAAACTCCCAATTATAGTTGTTTCTATACTGATTTGTCTTTTGGTTTTGAGTCTAGTTAAGTCTTAATTCCATCTACCATCTATTACTCTTGAGTTCTCTCCTAAATCATGACTATGATTAGGATTTCCTAGCCTATAAAAGCAACTCCATTTCCTTTTGCAAATGATCTTTGGCCTTTGATCTTTTGTTCTATCCTTTTGTTTGATTTTTATTCTACTACCCCTCTTCCCATTACTACATTGAGTGGGCTACTAAGCCAGTTCTAATGTGTCTAGGCTAATTGACATTATTTCCAAGTAGTGTCCATCCTCTTAACAAGATGACAAGCCACAAGACTCTTGCTTGAAGAGTCAATAGCTTCCATTGTCACAACACTTTACCACTTAGTCCTTGAGCTTGATTCCCTATCTTTTACCCTTATTCCATCATTTATATGACCCCAAGTTGGAGAGAAGGGGATAATATGGAAAATATGACCCCGTCAGGACTAGTATACCATAAATTCAACAAGAACCTATCTAGTAAAGGTATGAGTGTGAGGTGTAAATTCACTTATTGCTTTCAATTGTTAGTTTATTTTGATTTTGTTAATCTATGGATTTTCTCCTCATCTCTTTGCTAATAAAAGTAGCAACAAGGGCATCCATCTTTGGATCTATAATAGAGCCACTCATATCATTGATTAGATTTCCCAAGATTCAAGGAACAACATAACAAAATTAATTTATCCTCCTCTTTTAGCTTAACATCAATATAACCTAGCTAACTCAAAAATAAATTAAAAGCATTAAGATGATCTACAATTGAGTCTCCTTCCTTCATTTTTAATGGGTAAGACTTTCTTTTAAGATACAACTTATTAACAAGACTCTTTTTTAGGTAAATAGCACACATTCTCTTTCACAAGCTAAATGTGGTTGTCTTTTTTGAGACATTCAAGAGAACAAAATCTACAACACATAATTGTATGGTCCCTCATGCCTTTTTGTATAATTTTTTTCTATCTTCATAAGGCATATCCACAATATTTCCTTCCTTTTTAACACCTCTCCATTAATCCCTTTCTTCCAAGAGACATTCCATTTTAAAGTTCGACAACTTGTACCCAATGCTAGTGAATTTTTTACTCTGAATGGTAGGTGGTAGCAATTTCTCTAACCAAACACACAAATATGCAAAACCACTAAGTGAAAATCTCCCATCATATCCAAAAACTAATCCAAGAAAGGTAGCCCTCTCCAATCAAAACTAAATCATTGATACCAAATGTTGAGAAATAGGGTAAATTATTTTAATGAAAACAAATAAATGGTGAACAAATCTAATTTATCAATTAAAATAGTATGTGATTAACCATTAAATTAACATGAAGAAACATGTAGAAACATATGCCAACAAATTAAAATCAACAAACACTCATAACACTAGATGTACATGAAGAAACCCTTTTGAGAAAACTCCACCACCAAAGAGATATTGAGCCTTGTATTAATTAAGAATAATGTCTTACATCAATACAATCTACTCAACTCCTTAGTTTTACAACATTATATAGAATAAAAATACTAGCACCAAGGGCTTAAATTTTTTAAATTGTGCCCCCTCCCCCTTGCTGACATCACACCCCCACTGAGTTTCTTATGTCTTCTCAATAGTAGCACTATTCATTGCATAAAACTGTTGCAAGTATGAGGATAACCCATGTTGTCATTGATGTCAACATACTCATATTGCATTAATGAGAAGGATTGGATGAGCTGTGTGCTAAGGATATTGAGAGAATAAGTCTCAATTAGGAACAGTGATGACAAGAAGGCAAAAGTCCTCAATAGGTTGAGAATCAAAGGATACGGTTTAAAGGGTTTGTAGATATGAGTCTTGAGATGCTCCAATCAAGATTTCAGAGGTCTGCATGAAGATTTGAAGAAGTTATGGTCGCTCAAGTAGAACCAGTTTCGGTAGGTGTTCAGAGGTGATAGAGGGTCACAGAAAGGTCCGGTGAGCTCCGGAATTGCATTATCTCACTCTGCGGATTGGAGGGAGTGTTGAAGAAGTCTGTGTGAACTGACAACTAGATTTGTTCATGGTTTGGAGGTCTAGAAGCACCTTTTTCATTATGACAGTGATGACAGACTGTGTTCTTGAAGTTCCGGATGAAGAAGAGAAGAATTCCAGTAAGCTGATAAAGTGCGGATGTTCTTGATGACTCAAGAAAGGTTTTGGTGATCTTTGGATCATGTAAAATTCTTATTGGTGGTCCATATTAAAGTTTGAGTTTGCAGTTGAAGAATAACCATGGATATTGATGTTCTTCTTAAGACAGGTCGACCAGATGTATTACACGTCTTGCGAATGATCTTATAGGTGTTTGCCAACTTAGATGATTGTTCCTAAGTCGATGCCTTGTATAAATAAGGGATTGTGAATTCATTTTGAAGTGTGTCTTGGTGTTGATGAGTGTGGCATAGCGAAGAAGAAGAGCGAAAGGCAGAGCAGGAGTTTTCAGGCTTAAATGGAATTGATCTAGACATGGTAAAGATGTCAATCTCTAGTTCAAGTTTGTAATACTTGTTACATTGTAGACAGTGTGTCTCTTCTAGGCAGTGTGCCTCTTGTGAGCAGTGTGCTCGGGTAGTGAGCCCTAATTGGCATGTGCCATCTATTTTTCTTATTCTTCTAATAGAGAATAACCCTTGGGTTAATCATCCTATGGTTTTTCCCTTGACCGGGTTTTCCACGTCAAAATCTTGGTGTCTAATGTGTTGATGTGTATCTGCTCTAGTGTTTATGCTTTATGCTTTCATGAGTGATTAATTGATATGCTATTAAATAACAAAGAGGATTTAAGTGTTTGAATTGGAAGCAAGTTTTTGTACAACTGATTCACCCCCCCTCTCAGTTGTGTGCCCTAGATCTAACAATTGGTATCAGAGCCAAGTTCCTCTAAAAGGAGCTTAACCGCTTGAGGAGATCCAGGATGTCGTCATACAAGAAGGATAGTCTGAAGTTGGATGGAACCAACTTCTCTCTTTGGAAAGGTCACATGAAATGTCACTTGGAGTGTATGGGAAAGACATACTTGTCCATGGTCGCAAAAGCATATACACATCCACAGGGTGGTCCGACAACTCTAAATGAAATCACAGATGCTAAAAACAATCTGTGGACCAAAGAGGCTCTTCTAAGCATATTAACTGACTCAGAGCTCTCAAATGTTATTGACCTACCAACTACCTATGAGATCTAGATTAAGTTGGAACTTCTGCATGAAGGAGATGAGTATGTTAAGAATGCAAGGTTGCAGAGTCTCAAAGGGAAATTTGAAAGACTGAAAATGAGAGATGATGAAAATATCACTACCTTTATGCCAAGAGTAAATGAGCTGGTGTGTGGAATTAAGAATGTTGGTGGAGTTTTGGATGAAAATGAGATTGTTGGCAAAATTCTCAGATCCCTTCCTGCTGCCTACAAAATCAAGGTTGCTGCCATTGATGAATTTAGAGCCCATACAACTGTCACAAGAGACCAATTGGCTGGCAAACTAGCTGCATTTGAAATGACCGAGTTTGGAGATGATCCCCCCAAGACTGAATCTGCATTCAAAGCCAGTGCCTATGTGAAAGGTAAACAAAGTTTTGATCTGGGAGAAAACTCTTCAAGGAAGCTATCATGGTATGATCAAACAAGAAGAGACATGGAAGTGGAAGAAGCAGAAACAACTCAACTTGAAGCCCTCATTGCAAAGAGACTACCAAGAGGATCTGGTAAGTATGAAGAAAAATTACCCTTTAAGTGCTTCAACTGCAATAAGATTGGTCATTTTGCCTCAAGATGTTTGGAAAGATCTACAAGATCAAATTCTAATAGACAAAGGTTCCAAAAGAATTGTTATTTTGTTCATGAAGAAGATGATAATGAAGGAGTAATAGATAATGAATCAGAGATAGGAAACAAATCTGGAAATGAATGGGTGTTTATTGCCATCAAGGAAGAAGATCTAATATCCTCTGAATCTATCAATCATAAGGTTGTAGAAAGAGATTTGGCTGCCCAAGTTTAAGAGAAGGATGATTGGGTTATTGACAGTGGATGCTTTCACCATATGACAGGTGACAAGAACAAGGTCTTAGATTTTGAAAGGTATGAAGGAGGAATGGTAAAGTTTGGTGATAATTCTGCTAGTAGAATCAGAGCAAGAGGAACTATTTCTTTTAATAGAAGAAACAAAACTGGTAATGTGCTGTATGTTGAAGGTTTGAAGCACAATCTTCTTAGTGTTGGACAATTGGTGGACAAAGGCTATGATCTTTGATTCAAGGATGGAAAATACAAAATCTTTGAAAGATCTGGAACAGAGATTGCATCCGGTACTCAAACAAAAGGTAATATCTTCCACTTGGTTGGTGCTAGTAAAAGTTGTTTGTTTGTTCAAGTAGATCAGAGTTGGTTATGGCATAGAAGGATGTGCCATGTAAATTTTGATAACATCATCAAGATGAGTAATACTCAGGCTGTAAGAGATCTTCTGAAATTGGTAAAACCTGCAAACAGTTTGTGCAAAGAATGTCAGATGGGTAAACAGAGCAGAGTCTCATTCAAAAGCAAGGATCAGTCCTCTACCGGATTATTGGACTTAGTTCATACTGATCTATGTGGTCTGGCAAGAATCAAGAGTATGCAAGGTGATAGATATTTCATGTTACTAATTGATGACCATTCCTGGATGATGTGGGTTACCTTTCTGAAAGAGAAATTAGAAGCTTTTGATAAGTTCAAAATCTTCAAGGCTATTGTAGAGAATCAAACCGGATTAAAACTGAAATGTCTGAGGTCTGATAGAGGTGGTGAATTCATAGACTTTTGTGAGAAGCATGCTATAAAAAGACAGTTATCTGCTCCTAGGACTCCACAACAGAATGGAGTAGTAGAGAGAAAGAACTGGACCATCCAGGAAGCATCTAGGACAATGATGATGGAAGCAAATGTTCCCCAGATGTTTTGGAGAGAAGCTGTCAGCACTGTAGTCTATACTCTCAATCGAGTTCAAATCAGAAGAAATAGTGGTAAGACTCCTTATGAACTTTGGTTTGGCATCACTCCTACTATGAGATATTTCAGAGTATTTGGTAGCAAATGTTACATTAAAAGAGATGAAGATCTAGGAAAGTTTGATGCTAGAAGTGATGAAGGAATTTTCTTAGGTTACTCCACTCAAAGCAAAGCATACCGATGTTACAATAAGAGACTGAGAAATATGATAGAAAGTACAAATGTGAAGGTTGATGAAGGTATTGAGAAGCCCTCAAGATTTTATGAGTATGATGAAGATGATTAGAATGGTGTTCTAATTCAAGGAACTCAATCCTCTCCTGAAAGGCAGATTCAGACTAATCTGATAAATTAGGAAGAAGAGATAGGTCTGAATGAGTTTGATCAAGAAGAAGAAGTGCAAGAAACTCCCAAAGTTCCAAGGTAAGTAAGACTGAACCACTTTGAAGATCAGATCATAGGTGACAAAAGTAAAGGTGTGCAAACTAGAAGGAATGTTGCTCAAAATTTAGATGAATGTTGTCTAATTTCAAAGATTGAACCTAAGACAATAAATGAAGCCTGCAATGATGAAAATTGGACCAAAGCAATGGAGGAAGAGTTGATGCAAATTGAGAAAAATCACACTTGGGATCTTGTTTCTAGACCTAGAAACAAGAATGTGATTGGAACCAAATGGGGCTTCCGGAACAAACTAAATGAAGTTGGTGAAGTAATCAAAAATAAAGCCAGATTAGTCTGCAAAGGCTACTCTCAAATAGAAGGGATTGATTTTGAGGAAACCTTTGCTCCGGTGGCAAGAATTGAAGCTGTCAGACTATTTCTTACATTTGTTGCCTTCAAGGATTTCAAAGTGTATCAGATGGATGTCAAATCTACTTTCCTGAATGGTGACTTAGAGGAAGAAGTGTACATTAAACAACTGGATGGATTTCAGTTATCTGAGCATGGTGATATGGTCTACAAATTAAAGACGGCACTATATGGTCTAAAGCAAGCTCCAAGAGCATGGTATGAAAGGCTGGACAAACATCTTTTGAAGATTGGTTTCAACAAAGATGCAGATTGGGCAGGAGATGTGGATGATAGGAAGAGTACAAGTGGAGGAGCATTCTTTTTGGGAAAAAGGTTAGTTTCTTGGCTAAGCAAGAAACAAGAGGCAATATCCTTGTCTATAATTGAAGTAGAATACATTGCAGCAGCAAGAAGTTCCACTCAACTTTTGTGGATGAAGCAAATGCTAAGAGATATTCAAGTAGAATATGAGGAGCCTATCACAATTTTCTGTGATAATTCAAGTGCAATAAATATTTCTAAGAATCCGGTGTTGCATTCTAAGACTAAGCATATATCTATCAAGTTTCACTTTATGAGAGAACAAGTGAACAAGGGTGATGTCAGATTGGAGTATGTGCCCTCCAAGGATCAGCTTGCATGTATTTTTACTAAACCTCTTCCCAAGGAATCTTTTGAGTATCTCAGGGAGAAGTTAGGGGTCATTGCCCCTCCGGTGATGAACTAGGATGCACTTATGTGCATCATTCTGGTGGATATCACAGTCATATCTTTGTTCCAGATTGATGATGGGGAGCTACTACTCTGGGGGAGCAGCTGGTATGATTATGATGTGTTCAAGTTGCAAGTATGAGCCCTTTGCCATTGATGTCAAAGGGGGAGAGAAGACATGTGAAAAACAAGTGGTTGATGATCAAAGGGGGAGTAGTAAAGGAAGAGAAGACATGTGAAGGGTTGTTTCTGATAGGGGGAGCTATGACAGAAAGGAGAAGTTCTTGTCTTGATGGTTTTTCACATCATATGTTGCCATCAATGACAAAGGGGGAGATTGTTGCAAGTATGAGGATAACCTGTGTTGTCATTGATGTCAACATACTCATATTGCATTAATGAGAAGGATTGGATGAGTTGTGTGCTGAGGATATTAAGAGAATAAGTCTCAATCAGGAACAGTGAAGAACAGTGATGACAAGAAGGCAAAAGTCCTCAATAGGTTGAGGATCAGAGGATGTAGTTTAAAGGGTTTGTAGATATGAGTCTTGAGATGCTCCAATCAAGATTTCAGAGGTCCGCATGAAGATCTGAAGAAGTTATGGTCACTCAAGTAGAACCAGTTCTGACAGGTGTTCAGAGGTTGCAAAGGGTCACAGAAAGGTCCGGTGAGCTCCATAATTGCATTATCTCACTCTGTGGATTGGAGGGAGTGTTGAATAAGTCTGTGTGAACTGACAACTAGATTTTTTCATGGTTTGGAGGTCTGCAAGTACCTTTTTCATTATGACAGTGATGACAGACTGTGTTCTTGAAGTTCCAGATGAAGAAGAGAAGAATTCTAGTAAGCTGATAAAGTGCGGATGTTCTTGATGACTCAAGAAAGGTTTTGGTGATCTTTGGATCATGTACAATTCTTATTGGTAGTCTGCATTAAAGTTTGAGTTTGCATTTCAAGAATAACCATGGATATTGATGTTCTGCCTAAGATAGGCTGACCGGATGTATTACATGTCTTGCGAATGATCTTATAGGTGTTTGCTGACTTAGATGATTGTTCCTAAGTTGATGCCTTGTATAAATAAGGGATTGTGAATTCATTTTGAAGTGTGTCTTGGTGTGGATGAGTGTGGCATAGCGAAGAAGAAGAGTGAAAGGTAGAGCAGGAGTTTTTGGGCTTAAATGGAATTGATCTAGACATGGTAAAGATGTCAATCTCTAGTTCAAGTTTGTAATACTTGTTACTTTGTAGACAGTGTGTGTCTTCTAGGCAGTGTGCCTCTTGTGAGCAGTGTGCTCAGGCAGTGAGTCCTAATTGGCATGTGCCATCTATTTTTCTTATTCTTCTAACAGAGAATAATCCTTAGGTTAATCACCCCATGGTTTTTCCCTTGACTGGGTTTTCCATGTCAAAATCTTGGTGTCTCATGTGTTGATGTGTATCTGCTTTGGTGTTTATGCTTTATGCTTTCATGAGTGATTAGTTGATATGCTATTAAATAACAAAAAGGATTTAAGTGTTTGAATTGGAAGCAAGTTTTTGTACAACTGATTCACCCCCCCTCTTAGTTGTGTGCCCTAGATCTAACAAAAACTTGACACCTGTTACTCCTTTTTCCTCTTACAAACGGGCAAGGTGAAAGGCCATATGACAGGCTAATTTGAGCACCGATTTGGGGCTGACTTAGGCCATTTGAGGAGGCATTTGAGGGCTCTGATGTGAGGGCATAATGGAACCTGTGAGAATTTTCTTACAAGGTGCCTATGGCGACCCCTGTGGAGGTCACGATGTGGGTGGTATAACATACTATGGGCGCCACTTTCTCTTGCTGCTACACAGAGATTGACCTTCCTGTGATAGGCACTTCCATGAGCCCCCCTTTTTCAAGCCCTTCAAAGGGCATTGAATGCAATACATAGGCCAGAATGAAGCTTCGATGTCAATGGGGGTGAGTTGCATAGCGAACAAACACCGACTCAATAGAAAGAGCTAAAGAAATACAAGTGAAGAAGTGAAAGGAAACACAACCCACACAAAAAGAACTTCTCTAGGAAGTTTGAAAGATGAACACACAAGACCCCCCCTTAATTATGTGTCCCCCCCTGCCACCCCAAGATTTGGCACTTTATAGAAGGAGTGCGTTAGGTCACCCTAAAATAGCATAAATATACACTTTATAATTTTAGTGAAATTTTAGGTTAGTTAGATTGGTGACAAAAAAACATCCACTTTTGGGAAAAGAAGCACTTGATTTTGAATTGATTTGCAAAAGTTATAGGACTTACAATTTTTGTATTTACAAAAAAAAATGTTCCTCAACAAAAAATTTTTCAATTTTTGGAAAAATATATTTGCATGCAAATTTGTTGGAGAGCAAAAAAAAATGAAAAGAGGAGAAAACTTAAGCCCCCTTGGGTTGTGTGTGACTAGGGCCTAAAACCCCATGTGACCAAGGGCTTAAATTTTTGAGATTGTGCCCCCTCCCCCTTGTTGACATCACCCTAGGCGAGTCTCTTATGTTAGCTGAATAGTAGCACTATTCGCTGCATAAAAGTTGACACCCGTCACTCCTTTTTCCTCTTACAAATGAGCAAGGTGAAAGGCCATATGACAGGCCAATTTGAGCGCCGATTTGGGGCTGACTTGGACTGTTTGCGGAGGTCTTTGAGGGTGCCACTGTGAGGGCGATGTGAAGGGTGTAATGGTGCCTATGAGAATGTGCTTATGTTTAAGGTGAAAATTGATGAAGAGGATTTTTGTGTTTAGAGTTGATTTTTCTAGTTTGTATGAATCCTCCTTTCACTTCTAAACATTCATGGACTTCAGCCGAGTAGGAAGTCTACTATAGGCCTTCAGTCCCACTCAGAATATAGGGGAAAATTGGAATTGTGTGATTTAGTTGTTTAATTAAACCCAATTATGCTCAAAACCTTAATTATGGAAATTCGGAAGCAAGCAAACAAATTAAGGAAAATGCTTGCACATAGAGATATCAAATGACAATTAAAAGTGTACCAGATTTTGAAGTTTGGAAAATGGAAAAGTCAAGGACTAATGAGCAGGTACCCTAGTCCAGTGTGACCATTTCTATTAGCATCTGGGAATCTTGTCTGTAACCTGTACCTCTTGTTCTGGAGATTTTTCAGTTGCAGGATCCAGAGGACTAATGAGCGGGCACTTGAGTCCAGGTCCCTATTTTCTCTTCTGATCTGCAATTCCAACAGTTTGCACTGCTCTCAGGTCCAACTCCACTTTTTCTACTCCTGCAACCTGTGACCTGCAATCACAAAAAATGGGTTCGGGGTTGTGGTGTTTAGAGGCTTGCCTCAGTCAAGCTCCAAAGAGACATTCAAGTCTTCTGAACACCATTGTCAGATAAAGAGTGTGTATCCCTGCAAGATAGAGGTGAAATCCAAATGATAAATGATTGAAAAAACAAGTGATATCACCTTTATAGTGAAGATCTCATGGAAGGAAGATGCTCTTCATTGCCATGAGGAGATGGATGCCAAGTTTGCAAAAACAAACACAATAACAACACAAATTATACTCTACAACAAAATGAATGCCTTGAATCACCTTAACATAAGCTCTTGAATCAAAATTACCATCTAAATTCCATCTAGTTTACAAATGAATCACTAATCATGCTTATCTATGGAACTACAAACATTTTCGCTAAGAATTTTATAATTGAAACTTACCGTGTCGGCCTAGGACCTAAATAACGGTCATAAATTGACACTTAAAAATTGGTCCTGACCTAAAATAGGGCAGGACTAGGGTGTGGGTGCCCATGTCCTCCCCCCTATTTCAGGTAGGACTTATGTTAGGTGCACCCCCTAGGTCCCATTTTCCATGAAACTTCAGAGTTTTCTAATCGGGATGCTAAATTAACATGAAAAATTCTCTAAATGCATAAACTAGACATGGGAGATAAACCTTAAGAGGGAAAATCCTACAAGGGGACATTTTCTGACATAACATTTAGCCCCCACTTTATTATATGTATAAGACATAAGGCCAATACATGCATTAAAGTACGGTCAACAATCACAACAAAATATGCAAAGCACAGAGAAGACATGCCAATCATAGAGAAGACAGTAATAGGAATGCAAAACATGGAGAAGATATTTATAGTCACACAAAACATGGAGAAGACAACATTGAAGACATGCAAAACATAGTGAATACAGTGAATGCAATGAAGACAGTTAATGATTTTCCTTTTCTTTTTGTTTTTCATATATATGAAATGCATATGCAAGTCCAAGGAAAGTAAACACACCACCCATAATGTAGGAGGGATTCATTGCCACCAGTCTTTAAGACTGCATATGGGGCAACATACATGCTAAACAAATCAAGCACGCCATACAAATCAAGCATGCCATACACACACACTTGAAAGACATGGAGAAAACATGACAGACAAGTGATGGAGTGTTCATATTTCTAGGTTCATTACCATCTCAAGCACATTACAGGCAGACACTGACGATTGCGCTTCACCACAACAATCATCGAAGAGATGCTTAAGGGTTGAGTTAGTGACAGAACCACTCCCCGTATCCACAGAGGACATTTTGAAAATGATAGGATGTGCACTCTACATGAGAAATACACCATCTCACCTCTGCAGAGGGATTAAGAAAAAGGATTTGATATCTTGCCTCTATAGAGGGCTTAAATGATTGCAAACAAATCTTAGAGTATAGAAGGGACTCATTGCCACCAGTCTGTAAGACTACACCTGAGAGAAAGCACATTGCTAACATCTACAACAGACAACTTACCTTATATATGCCACCACCTTAAGGTGGTTGATATCAGGTATCGATATCAAGCACATTAAGGTAGGAAGAAAACACACAAGGGAACACAAGCTTTCACAAAGCCCATGCCCCTTGAAGGTGACATGTACTTTACGATCACCAAATGTTCCCACAAACACATCCCTTCATGAAAAGTGTTAGTGTCCATATAATCATGATAAATGACAACGCATGATGCAAGATTCAAGATAAACAAAGTGCACAGAGCAGTAGTATTGTTATATTTTTCTAAGTGAGATAAGACACCATCAAGATCACATGGAGTGATTCTACTAGCCAAGCATCGGATAATATATAACAACCCCATCGTCATATAGGAACTAAGTCCAATTTTTGATTTCTCGCTAAAAGGATGCTAGGTCCACATCGATATAAAATGTTTTTTTGTCATCCACCTGCTAGATAGAAACACTAGAGGAAGGGAAACAATAAATCAAGAGAGGAGAAACAAGTGTCTTAGGGACAGTCACGTAGGAGGGTTCCCCCAAGTCACCAACCACAACGCTATGTCCATAAGACACAACACACAACAGTGAAAATAGAGGAGAAGCAATATAGAAGAATGATGATACAAATAGAAGAAGGGTCACAATAGAGGTGGTCTCCTATTATCCTGGACCTTACAAGAGAATCAAGGGTCATTCTAGGAGGCCTAAACATCACATAACACATCACGAGGGAAACACAACATGGAGATAAAAGGTTAGAAATACTTACCTGATTCAACCCAATGTTAAGAGACTAAATATCTAGGATATCTCTCATGTTGTTTTGGTCTTGTTGAAACTGTATTAACATTGAGTTTAGGATGATGAGAGGTTTTCTTTTCTTTAAAAGGATTATATCCAATGTCACTTGAGTAATGTGTTGAAGCGGATTCTATAGGTACTTAAATTCCTTGTTGATTTACACCACATCCCTTACCTACATAATCACAGTTGTTATAAAAGATTTTAAATCCTTGACCATAGAGGGGTTTCATTTCCTTAGAAGATGGTGAAGCCTCACAAGTCTCATAATTTGTAGTATAAGTGAGAGTATTGTCTTTGTTTTCTACCAAGGAGACTTTACATTTCTCAGATGCTTCAAAAGATTGCTTAGATGGGATCAATGCTACTTTTGATGTGTCAGGGTTATTAAGTTTATATTCTCCATTAAAGGAAGAAGCAAAATCTAATGAACCCCAATCATCACCAAAAAATGCATTTGATGGTGTAGAATCTTGTACAACATCATTCATGGCAAGGGGCATTGATGAATTAGCTCGTAAATTGTTTAAGCTCATATGATTGTGAACTAGTTTTTGCATTTCGATATGTAAACAGTTATATGGTTCAAGATCAACACAAATAGTATGAAGTTTACCTTTGAATATAAATTTGATTGAATGATGTAGGGTGGAAGGAACTGCCCCCAATGCATGAATCCAAGGTTTGCCAAGAATCATGTTGTAAGATAAAGAGCTAGGCAAGACATGAATCAGGGTAGGTACAATCACAGGACCAACCTGTACAGGTAAGGTTATAGTACCTAGTGATTGACTACTATGATTATCAAAGACACGAATGCTAAGTTTATCCAGTTTGATTTGTGATGTGTCAGCCTTGATTTTGTGTAGTACGTCAATGCTACAAACATTAAGAGCCAATCCATTGTCAATCATAACTCATTTTATCAATGTTTTATTTATTGTGACAAAGATAATAAGTGGATCATATTGGTTTTGAACTTCAATTGATGGTAATTCATGTGGTTGAAAGAGAATATCGATTTTTGTCACATGCATACTATCTAATACAGCTGCTACATAATTAGTTTTAGCAGTAGGTGGGACAATCACCTTTTGTAATGCTTCTTGGAGCATTTCATGGTATGTAGGTGATGTTTGTATCAAATCCCAAAGAGAGATCTTAGCCGGAGTAGCGCAAATTTGCTTGACAAGATCATATTCTTGACCACTTTTATGAGTAAGATGAGGTGGCGGGGGGAGCATAGGTTGAGAACATGGAAGAGAGACGGGTACATGAGGTACATGCTTGCTTTTCTTGTTATTACGGGTGTTGTGTGTGTGAGCAATCACATTGTGGTGTGGTTGTTGAACATATTGAACCCTAATCACTAGTTTTAAACAACAATGTGCACTGGGTGGCCCCCGCACAATCATCATAGGAATATTTCTACAAAGTCTATTAATGAAGATTAAATTAACATTATTTTCCTCTTGATTATTTTGAACATCTATCTATAAATGATTTAATGTGAGAGACCTTTTCTCATCCACTAATGCTACATCTTGGCCAGGGAGAGCATTGGGATGAGAGGAAGACATGGTGTTGTTAGGAAGAATAGAGATATACATAGTCTTCTCATCAAAGGTTCTAGAGTTTTCAATCAAAGGTGAAAGATCTAATGGATTATCTGTAGAGGTCTTGTGCACCATATGATCATTAGGTGAATAGTTTTTTTTCCATCTAGGAAGAATCCTTCTTGAGAGGGAGCCCTTTATCTACAGGTGTTTCATTTTCTAAAGAGGGTAGGGTAATGTTTAAGAATGTATCAATGATTCCATCCTCTTGTGTTAGTATATCCTCATAGGAGGAACCATTCTCTATGTCATCATCACATGTTTTAGCTATGAATTCTAACGTGTTAAGAGGAGTTTCACACTCATTATTCTCGACGTGTCTTGTAAAATCTTCTACCACCCAAGGGTATGTATTCATGAGAGATGTGAAGTTTTCAAAATTAGATACATAGTCAAGGATTTCAAATGAAGAGCATTTAAATATATCATTGTGATACATAGCTTGTATGTAAGTGAAAACATGAGGATTCATATTAAGAAATTTGTAGAAACTCTCAAAGTTTTTGATATATGCATGTAAAGATACCAAAGAGAAATAAGATGAAGATGCCATTGTAAAATTTCTTGTAACATCAATGTAAAATCATATTTTAAAATCTTTTCAAAAGTTATGTAAAAGACAAGTGCAAAACTATGTATGAAAATGACCTAAAATGCTTGATTTTTTGACTTTTTTCAATGAAAATAAGTGAAAGAAAAGGTGTTGTAAGGAAATTGATCAAGTAAAAGAAATAATATGTCTGATATTAGTCCAATAAAGTGATAATATCTTTCACAACATTCTTTTGATGCAAATGTAGAATGATGACAAGTCAAAACCTAGTGAAAATGTGCTAAAATATGCAAATTTTCACAACTTTTCAATGCAAAGACCCAATAGAAAGGTTGTTGTAAAGAATTTTAGGAGGTACAAAAGATTATATCAGTAATATAAGTCACCTAAATCCATAAAATCTTTCACAACACACTTGGAGTGCAAATCTAGGTCAAACCCTAGGGCAAATATAGCCAAAATATGCAATTTTTCACCAAATTTCAACTGTAAGAGCCCAATATAAAGGTGTTCTAAATAATTTGAAGATAGGAAGTAGATAATAGCCCTAATAACAACCAATTAGTGTAGAAAATTTTTTTACAACATGCCTATGGTGCAAATTTAGAGAGACGATAAGGCCAAAATCGAGTGAAAAGCAAGGTTTTCAAACCCTAGGCATGAAATTTTGCAAGCAAACCACTATGATGCAAAACTATAGTAAGAAATAAATTCTAATGAGTTTTTTAAAAGGGTAGTAAAATATGAAATAAGATTTTGACTACAAACCCTAGCTAATGCAAAACTAAGTTATATGGAAAAATGCACCATTTCAAGCATTTTTTATCAATTCAAGCATGAAAATGCAGTCTAACTGAATGACGAATGAAAAATTTATGTATCTTAAATCATATCTGATGATAATGATAGAAATTTATTGAAATTCAATGCCAACTAATTCAAATTTTATGAAAATGCAAGCTAGAAATGCCAATTTTTTTCAATTTTTTCAAAATTTTCAATTTGTTTCTAATTTTTCAAATGCAATTAATGTAAATCTGAAGTAAAACACTCATCAAGGTGCAAAATTTAAAAGAACAAAAGTTCACCAAAATGTTTAAGGTGAAAAATGATGAAGAGGATTTTTGTGTTTAGAGATGATTTTGCTAGTTTGTATGAATCCTCCTTTCACCTCTAAACATTCAAGGACTTCAATTGAGTAGGACGTCTACTACAGGCCTTCGGTCACTCAAAATATAAGGGAAATTTGAAATTGTGTGATTTAGTTGTTCAATTAAACCCAGTTATGCTCAAAACCCTAATTATGCAATTTTGGAAGAAAACAGACAAATTACAGAAAATGCTCGCACACAAAGATATCAAATGACAATCAAATGTGTACCAGATTTTGAAGATTAGAAAATAGAAAATTCAGTGACTAATGAGTGGGTGCCCTAGTCCAATGCCACCAACCCTGTCGGGATCTAGGAATCTTGTCTGCAACCTGTTCCTACTGTTCCAGAGATTTTTTAGTTATGGGATCTGGAGAACTAATGAGCGGGCGCCTAAGTCTAGGTCCCTATTTTCTCTTCTAATCTACAATTTTGACAATCTGCACTACTCTCCTGGAACTCCACTTTTTCTACTCCTACAACCTGTGTCCTGCAATCACAGAAAAATGCGTTAGGGGTTACAGTGTTTAGAGGCTTGCCTCAGTCAAGCCCTGAAGAGACATTCAATTCTTCTGAACACCATTGTCAGATAGAGAGTGCATATCCCTGCATGATAGAGGTGAAATCCAAATGATAAATGATTGAAAACACAAATGATATCACCTTTGTAGTGAAGATCTCATGGAAGGAAGATGCTCTTCATTGCCATGAGGAGATGGATGCAAAGTCTACAAAAATAAACACAATAACAACACAAATTCTGCTCTACAACTCAATGGATGCCTTGAATCACCTTAACATAAGCTCTTGAATCAAAATTACCATCTAAATTCCATCTAGTTTACAAATGAATCACTAATCATGTTTATATATGCAACTACAAACATTCCTGCCAAGAATTTTGTAATTGAAACTTACCGTGTCGGCCTAGGACCTAAATAACTGTCATAAACCAACATTTAAAAATTAGGCCTGACCTAAAATAGGGTAGGACTAGGGCGTAGGTGGCCAAGTCCTCAACCCTATTTCAAGCATGACTTATGTCAGGTGCACCCCCTAGGTCCCATTTGCCATGAAACTTTGGGGTTTTCTCATCGAGATGTCAAATTAACATGAAAATTCTCTAAATGCATAAACAAGACTCGGGAGCTAAACCTCAAGAGGGAAAAGCCCCAAGGGGACATTTTCTGACATAACAACTTATAAGGTGACTGTGGCGACCCCTGTGAAGGTCACGTTATGGGTGGTAGAATGCAGTATGGATGTCATTTTCTCTTGCTATTGTGTAGAGATTGACCCACCTATGATAGGTTCTTCCCCAAGCCTCCTTTGCCGAGCCCTTCAAAGGGTATTCAACACAATACATAGGCCAGAATGAAGCTTCGGCATTAATGGGGGTGAGTTGCACAATGAATAAACAATGAATCGAAAGAAAGAGCTAAAGAAATGCAAGTGAAGAAGTGAAAGGAAACACAACCCAGACAAAAAGCACTTCTCTAGGAAGTGTGAAAGATGAACACACAAGACCCCCCCTTAATTATGTGCTTTTCCCCTCTAAATTTGGCACTTTATAGAAGGAGTGCGTTAGGTCACCCTAAAATAGCATAAATAGACACTTTATAATTGTAGTACAATTTTAGGCTAGTTAGATCAGCGACGAAAAAACATCCACTTTTGCAAAAAGAAGCACTCAATTTCAAGTTGATTTGCAAAAGTTACAGGACTTACAATTTTTGCATTTACAAAAAAAGCCCTTCCTTAGCAAAAAAATTTCAATTTTTGAAAAATAAATTTGCATGCAATTTTGTTGGAGAGAAAGAAAAATGGAAAGAGGAGAAAAATTAAGCCCCCTTGGGCTATGCATGACCAAGGGCTAAAACCCCATGTGACCACTTGAGGGCTTAAATTTTTGAGATTGTGCCCCCTCCCCCTTGCTGACATCACCACCCGAGTTTCTTATGTCAGCTGAATAGTAGCACTATTCATTACATAAAAATTGATGCCCATCACTCCTTTTTCCTCTTACAAATGGACAAGGTGAAAGGCCATATGACAGGCCGATTTGAGTGCCAATTTGGGGCCGACTTGGACTGTTTGAGGAGGCATCCGAGGGTGCTATTTTGATGGTGATGTGAAGGGCATAATGGCACTTGTGAGAATGTCCTTACAAGGCGCTTGTGGCGACCCATGTGGAGGTCACGCTGTGGGTGGCAGAACGTAGCATGGGTGCCACTTTCTCTTGCTACTACGCAAAGATTGACCCACCTATGATAGGCACTTCCTCGAGCCTCCCTTTGCTGAGCCCTTCAAAGGGCATTCAACACAATACATAGGCCAGAATGAAGTATTGACATCAATGGGGGTGAGTTGCACAGTGAACAAACAATGGCTCGAAGCTATCCTAGAAAGCTCTGATACCATGTAGAAAGCAAGATCATGGAATAAAAAAAAAGCACACGAGTTTGCAATGAATCGACCAAATTGTATTAACAAAGATGTGAATATAAATAGGTGAGTGCCCGAATCTCCACGAAATGAGGATAGGACGCCTCTACATGAAGTTGTGGCGAGTAACCACCAACAAAGATAGTACGAGGTGTCGATGTAAATTGACCTCCACAAAATGACCAACTACTTTGACATGTTCAAAGTAACATGTGGTAAAACACCTAAATGTGATTAAAACATAGGTGTATACGCCTAGGATTAAAGGTATACACCAACGGATTGCTATAATGCTTGACATATCTAAAGAATTTTACAAGTGTGATTCGAACTTCCTCCTAAGGATTCTATGAAAGATTAGATTAAGAAAATAGATGATTGATTGGATACAATATTGTAATTGCACCCCCTCATTTTGCATCACAATAAATATCCAAAAGGATAAATAGTTGTAGAGGCTTCAAGAAAGTAGATCCCATCAGTTCCTAACTACTTATTATCATGGGAAAAACGCTTCTAAACAATATAGATTTTCACTAAAAGGAAGGAAAAATCTATGGCCAACCAACTATAAATGGAGGAACTAGATACATAGGTTATCATTTGTAGATTACATTATCTTCTATTCCACTCTTTGTCTTCCTAAAAGAAAATAAATCAAAGCAATTCTTCATAGCTAACAACAGTCTTCAGGGAAAAATAGGAAATGTCTCAACCCACAAGAATTTAAGGTTATTCTTAATATCTAGGGATACAAACAAGTGCGACTACGAATGAATTAACTAGGATTTCTAATACACCAGAAAGAAACAAATGGGCTAAGGAAAAAGAACCAACAAATTGGTCATGTCAACACATCTAGAAGAATAACAAGAGTAGAATATTGTCATTGTATAGGTTGATTGGATGAAATTTCTTGTTACTAGCTGTTGCCATTTGTTATTATTTATATACGTTATTAATAAAATTATATAACTAATGGTTTTGAAAATAATATTTTGATTTGCCTATAAGTGATGAACAAAATAATGCGGACGTCATAACTCCATGCAAGAGTATTGACTTATTCTTTGGGAATATCTCTGGCGCACCAATAGTCTTCTTAGAGTGTCATTTTGAAAACATAGGAAGAGAGAAACATGAGAGAAACATAGAGAGAGAGAGAGAGAGAGAGAGAGAGAGAGAGAGAGAGAGAGAGAGAGAGAGAGAGAGATCATAAAGAGGAAGTGGGTGAGAGAGAAGGGAGAGGGAGAGGGAGATGAAGAGAGATAAAGAGAAATCGAAAAGGAGAGAGGTAGAGAGATAGAGAGAGAAGAGAGAGACATATGTAGAGAGATAAAACCGAGTCCGATTGAATTAATCATTTCACCAAGTCTTTCTTTTGTCAAATTCTGCACATCTTCCACCTTAGTCAATTTACCCTTAAGATGTTATGTGGAGAGAGAGGAATAGAGAAGGGGAGAGAGATAGAGATAGAGAAAGAGAGAGAGCCTTTCAATTTCAAGCAGAGAACATGGCTACATGGATAACCTTCCTATGAATAATTATTTCCAAATTTTACCTTTACCATCCATCACAATTGAAGAGACATTTCCTAAAATACAAAAATCATTACCCATCATGGGATTACAAAACTAAGGTTATAGTCAACCATTCCAATACTCTTTCAATTTCGACGTACCCCATTACACACGACGCTGCGATTGCTAATAATTACAAAATGATATATTAAGATACCATTTCCTCAACTTTAATCTATAGAAAACTCTTTTATTAAACACTAAGTCACATCAAATCAACTGCTATCATAGGGCGATCAATGGTTCACGTACATCAGCTAAAACAAAAGTGTTGAACAAAAATCGGCCCACATAGGGAAGCTCTCCAACACAATCACATTTTTCCATGCATCTCGCTCATTGTTTACATCACAAAGATGACATCAAGACTATGAAATGTAGCTCGACGCTCACAACAATCGATGACAAGTGGGTGATGAATGGCTGTCCTCACTCACTACTGTAAAGAAGGGAAGTCATTGGCCAGTTTCTAGGTCAACTCAATGTTTGGCAAGATTTGAACTGAGCAGTGAGCGCATGAAGGCAATATTCGTCATCGATAGATATTGAAAGCATGGAAAATATTTTTTTGACAAATAAGATTGCGACTCCAGTGTTGAACGCGTTTTACTGCCCGCGTTACGACAAAGACTTCCTTCCTTCTATAACTTCCGTTGAACGTGTTTTACTAAGCGCGTTATGGCGATAAGGCTTCCGCGCTGTTTCCCATAACCAACTCCATTCACTGTTTTTTAAGAAGTCGTATCAGACATATTTTCACAGGTTCTGCTATGGTTTAATAATCCCTTATTAAATAAATTGAGACTGCCCAACTATATCGTCATCTCGTCGACATAAGCGCACCCAAAATGAAGATTGGTTCTTTTCAAATTGAATTAAAGGGATAAGGATACGAAGTTTAGGGATTTGCTGCACATGGCGATGAAGACTATGAACATGGATGAAATTGCTAAAGCAATTCAACGAAGATTTGTAGTAAGGACACCTTATTTGAAGACATGTTACAGATGGAGAATAAGAACTCGGGCCAATGAAAGAACATTGCTAAAGCAATTTTGGGCTCGGTTACGAAGATTATGAAGTCCCTATTTAAAACAAGTTAATGCTTCCTTGGAAATGTATAGTCCGGTGTTGAATATGCTCTTTACGTCATAATTATGAAAGGATTTCCAAAGACTAAATGTGGACTTATGCAAATTAAGGCTTAACTAAAGAAGTGCTATAGAGATATGATCTACTTGCTTTAAAAGACGTTACTGCTATAGGACTTATGTGATTTGAAGGCTATTCCAAAAGAAAGATAGATCTAGAGATTCTAAATGGATTTATGATCATTCAATGTTAAAATTATCATTGCCCATATTTTAAAATTGCTCCTTTTGATTTGTGATTGTAAATTAAATTTAAAGCTGGAGGGAAAACTCTTGGTCTCTTCCTTCTAGGAAACCTACAAAGGTTCCAAAATGTGACATTGTAAGGGATTGGAAACCATTCATTTCACTTCTACAATAAGATTTTCATTGTTTTTTATTCTTCTTTTTTTCTTCTTCTATGATTTTTTAGCCATGAACATGTTGTTCTGCCTTTTTATTCTTGATTTGCTAAGTATTTGATAGTTTGAAAGTGTGCTTCATACCTTTGGGGACTTGTTGACTCAAAATCCTTTTACAAGGTCAACTTGAGCATGCTAGTGCAAAATTATCTGAAATATCTATCTACAAAGGCTGTGGAAGTTGTGCTTTCAATTTGTGAATGAAATAGGGTGGGTGTTTTGATCATAGCAAACTGGTCCTTGGGAGATGCACACTCTTGTGTCATTAACCATGTGAAGATTCTTTAAGAAAGAGTGGTTTTAAATTGGATTCGTCCACTCAGAGAATTCAATTTAAGGATAGGATAAAATAGGCTCATTATCACCCTTCTTCTCACCTTTCTTTTATATTTTTTTATAAAATATGTTAGATTAGGATTATATTTAGGACTAAATTATTATTAGTTTAAGATTTCAAATGTGTGCCTTGTTTAAAATTCTAAATTTCTTTGGTTGTAAGATTGCATTAATTTACTAAATGACTAATGAGCTATTGAACTTTATACATACACATTTTGTTTGATTTTGTCCTACTAAGAAAAGAACATAATTACAAATAATACCTTGTGCTCTATTCCTTTGATTTGTCGGAGCCCCTTGAATGAGATAGTTTATATCTACAACAAATTTACTCAATCAAACAAATTTTTGTGATGAAAGAACCTCAGGGAAGAAATCCTTTATCAAATAGGGAACAACCTATTCCACATGTTGAAGTTCTGCTAAAGTATTTCTCTCAAAGTTGTAATGTCTTCAAGTTTTTAGTCACCCTCGATTATTAGAATTCTCCAATGACAACTTGTTTTCAACATTGGCATGAATTCCCCTAGTTTTGCATAGCTCACTCCGAATAAAAATAATAAAATGTAATCTACAAGTAAAACAAGTAGCATGAACATAAAAATTTAAGTTAGAGCATTATCCTGGCTTCTCATCCTAGTTATTAAGGATATATTACCTCAATATAAATTCCAAATAAATAATTGGTCAAGCTTTCTAGGCATTAATAATTAACTTGCATATGGACAAAAGAACCATGAAATTATCTCTGCATTGTAGACTTGATAAATTTCTTAGCACATAGGAGAATATTGGAAGCTTTCCATACATTGAGTTGACCTAGAAACTACCCAATGACCTCCCTTTTTTGTGATAGTGAGTGAGGAGAGATGGTCATCACCCCACTTGTCATGGATTGTTGTAATAGTTGAGCTACATTTCATAGTTTTGATGTCTATCTTTGTGATGTAAGCAATAAGTGAGATGCATGAAAATATGTGATTGTGTTGGGAGGCTTCCCTTTGTGGACCAATTTTTGTTGAATACTTTTGTTTTAGCTGATGTATGTGAACCATTAATCTTTCACAACACTGTATGCTAGCAATTGATCCGATGTGACCTAGTGTTTAATAAAGGAGTCTTTTCTAGAGTTAAGTTGTCATACTACCTTAGTGAGAGTTTGTGAGACCATATATTTGGGATTTTCAATGGTGCCATTGGAATATTGCCCATGATCCATTATTGCTTTCAAAGGTTTTGTGCATTAGACCCATGAAGATAAATTTATGAAATGCCAAGTTTTCCATTCCTTGTGATTGTGTATTATAGACCATGAACCTTGGAATTTTATTACAATAAACTTTGTATTGAGAACTTAGGGCTTGCAAGCATATTCATATGAAAAATAATTCATGATAGAGAGTTTGATATTATTAAGGAATTTAAATTTAATTGGTTTTGTGTAGACTTAGTAACTATATGGTTTTGGTTTCCCTGTAATGTTCAAATTGAGTGGCCAATGATATTTGACAAGCATCCCTTGACAAAATTTAAAACTTGGTTTTGTTCCTTATAGGTATGTACATGGACAAGGATACATATTTAGGCCCGACTTGCTACACATGGACACAAAGACTATGAACATAGATGAAGATTGCTAAACCAATTGAATGAGGACTTGAAGTTGTAAGGACACCTTATTTGAAGATTTCTTAAGGATGGAGAATAAGAAAGTTTCTAGGACCAATAAAAGATCATTACTAAAGAAATGTTTGCCTCAATTACAAACATTATGAAGACCCTATTTAGAACAAGTTATTGCTTCCTTGGAAATTTAAAATTAGGTGTTGAATATGCTCTTTATGCAGTAATTATAGAATGATTCCCGAAGACTAAATGTAAACTTATGCAAATTAAGGTTGAAATAAAGAACTACTATAGAGATATGAGACTTTCTTAAGAGGTTAGTGCATAGGACTTATGTGATTTGATGGATATAAAAAATAAATATAGACCTAGATATTCTAAATGAATTTATGATCGTTCAATGTAAAAATTATAATTGCTCAATTTTTATAATTGCTCAATTTTTAAAATTGGCTCTTTTTATTTGTAATTGTAAACTAAATTCAAAGTTTGAGGGAAAGCTCTTGGTCTTCTCTTCCTATGAGACCTACAAAGGTCTCAAAATGTGACATTGTAAGGGATTGGAAACCACTCATTTCACTTCTACAATAAAAATTTCATTATTTTATATTCTTCATTTTTTCTTCCTCGATGGTTTTTTAGCCATGAACTATGTTGTTTTGGCTTTTTATTCTTGATTTGCTAAGCATTTAATAGTTTCAAAATGTTCTTCATACTTCTAAGGACTTGTTGATTGTAAATCCGTTTATGTGACCAATCTGGACATGCTAGTGCAAAATTATATAAAATATCTATCTTGCACAAAGGTTGTGGAAGTTGTTCTTTCATTTTGTGCATGAAATAGGGTGGGTGTCTACTTATTGTGTCATAAATAATTGGTCCTTGGGAGATGAATACTCTTGTGTTATTGACTATGTGAAGACTCTTTAAGAAAGAGTAGTTTTGAAATGGATTTGTCTACTCATAGAAATTTCAATTTAAGGATAGAATAAAATAGGCTCATTATCACCGTTTTCCTTCTCACCTTTGTTTTATATATTTCAAAATATGTTAGATTAGGATTAAACTTATGACTAGATTAGTATCTAGTTTTAGATTTCAAATTGTTTCTTTTTTAAAATTATAAATTCATTTCACTTTAAGTTTTCTTTCATGTACTAAATTACTAATGAGCTCTTGAACTATTTATATACACATTTTTTATTTCTCCTACTAGGAAAAGAACATAATTTCAAATAATACCTTGTGTTCCATTCATTTCATTTTTTTAAAGCCCCTTGAGCATTGAGATAGTGTACATCTAAAACCAATTTACTCAACCAAACTAAATTTTGTGATAAAGAACCTTGGGGGAAGAAGTTCTTTTTTAAATATGGAATTGACATAACTTAAGACCAACTTAATTGGTCTAGGAGTGCGTAAGACCATGTTTTGAATATTAGTTATGCAACAAAACTTAAAGTGGATAGTAGTTCACAACAAGTGGATGGTTCTTACACTCCCCACTCACTATTACAAAGGAGAATCTCTTTTGACTAGTCTCACAGTCATCTTTGTATACAAAAACCTCACTTAAAGAACATGTAGTCACTCATTTTGATCAAAGTTGAAACATATGAAAAGAATGTGAACATAAAGTAAATCTTGATCACGTATGATTTCATCTAATGGTCAATGTAAAGGGACCATGGAAATCTAGGGATATCATATGTAAGGTAAAATGAAGAAGCCCAATAATAATTTCCCAATGGAATAGTGCTCTCTAATGCAATAGGAGTGTGACACATGTCAATTTCTCAACAAAGTTCAAATGCATTAAGGTTTTCATCATGGGATAAAATGAAGTCACAAGGTAATGATAGAGTATGCAACATGTGTTGAATGCACAAGACAACTAAGAGGGGGGGTGAATCAGTTGTATCTTAAAACTTCAAAACCCTCACAAACATTCAAATCCACATTAATTCAATTAACCCTTAATTTGATAGAATGATTAATCATGAAAGTAGATAATAGAAACATAACCAAATAAACAACATACACAAAGAAACACCAAATTTACGTGGAAAACCCAAGAAGGGAAAAAACATTGTGAGGATTAGCTCACAATATAAAGTAATATCAACACTAAATAGAATAGGGCTCACTACCCAAAACAAAGAAAGGCTCACTACCAAAATAGAAAAGGAGATATAGAAGAATGTTATAGTGAAAAAACCATCTCAATGCAAGAAAGAAGTCCACCACGACATCACCAACACTTTCATAGTCTTATTAAAGAATTGTAGACACTTTCTGCTCACTGCATCTAGTAATCTAACACATGAAATCTTGCTCTCTACAACTCTATAATTTGCATCAAACACATCACACCAATCTACCTTATCATCCCTCACCAACTCAACACCTATTTATACTATCTTCAAACTTGAAAACATTCTCCATGATTTTGGAAAAAATCATCACTGAATCTTGAATGGGAGGAATTTTACTTTGAGAGGAACGAGTGTTTCTATGAAATCCTCCATGTTCCTTCTTAGAGCCATAGAGATTCACCCTAGTTTTGATACACACATTCTCTTCTTGTCTTGTTTGTTGTTTTTCTATGCCAGCTTGTTGTTATCATAGGCCTTTGTTGCTTTTATGTAAATTTGGGTCAAATAAAGTTTTGATTTTTAGTTTTAGGTTGATTTTGAATTTAAATTTTGGAGGAGTTTTATCCCAGTCAGTGGACTTACTGATGTCTAGACATGTTGATGTGTTTGCTCCCTAAGATTCAGAGAGGTAAGGCTAGACTGGGCGTTAATGGCTTAGCCAACGACATTAAATGAAAGGAGTTACGGAAAGGTAGATGAATGGAAGGGTGATATTAATGAAAGGTAAAAAGTAAAACCTTCAGTGAGATTGCAGGCACCGACAATGCCATACCTGCACCCAAAGAGGTGGGATTCCAGGTTATCCAAAGTGATGTAGCCGATGGAGTAGTTGGGGGAATCATCGGTGGACTCTCTGGAGGAAGAAGTGGCAAAGAAAAGGGTGGAAACGAGGAAGTGGGTAAGCTTTCTTCCCCATCCATGGGCATTACTTTGATTTGTAATGATGAAATGGTAATGGTTGTTAGGAAAAATGAATGCAAACTGAGAAACATTACTATCTTTCTTATGTGTATAAACCTGGAAAAACTCATGTCTAGGGCTTTTTTTGACTGGTGGTTAGCCTAAAAACTAGGTATTCAAGTAAATTTTTGTAGGATGATTCAAAGAGGACTTTTTGTTGTTTTTTTCAAAACACATGTAATGCAACAAAAAGTGTTAGAAAGAAGGTTTTGGAACATTGGTCATTCAGTGTTTAAGGCACACCCTAGGTCTGTTGATAATTCAAGGGAAGAAATAATGTTTTGCGCCACTCCCAGGTGGTTCGAGATTAAAAAACATCCCAAAGATGCCATGAAATTTTATCCCACAAATTTTAGGCCACTCGGGGGAAATTTTCAGAGTTGAAGAGGCCAAAATCACTCTGCCCCATATGGACACCAGAGTTTTAGTCTCATTAAAACTAGTTGCACTTATACCAGAGTCCCAGTTGAGATTGAAGGCTTAGGGAGGAAAGTTAGGTGCAATCTAGTCATGTTGGATGGCCTCAACGCATGCTTTCTTTGTAAGTTTGACGGACACCAAAACAACTTGTCCAATTATTAATAGAGCCAATGGATGATTTGATAATTCTCAATCTGTCCCCAGAAAAAAGGGTAGTGGGGAGCTGATTAGTGAGAATAATAATCTAGAGAGGAGTACCAATGATGGTCCCTCTATAAATCCCAAACCTATGGAAGAGGAAATTGATGTATTGGGTATCCATAGGAAACTAAGTGAGTTGAGCTTAGAGGAAGGGGAAGTTACAAGTGGACAAGCCAGGGGGGACAAGTTCTCTTCCTCTTCATCGGGTGATGGGAACCCTTTGGTTCATCCTACAGTGGTAGGAGATGTGCACAAAAGTACCTCTGTTGGGGCAGAGATTGCTTTTCAAACCCTCGGTGGCCTGGCTCCAACTGTCATGGCTCCTTGTCAGCCTGATGAAGATTTCATGATTAAACCTTCCAAAGATGTGGTGTACAATGAGCATGTTGTGATCAATGAGCACTGCAATTTAGCAGAGGATGCTAAGAAAGATAGTGCTTTAAAAAAATCAAGGCCCCCCAAAAAAGAATGCTCAAGAATTAGCGTTGGAAAAATGAGATCCCATGAACATAGATTGCAAAACAAAACTAGTGAGGAGGGTTTGACAATTAAACTAGGAGAGAAATTGTTCACATCAGAAAATGGGGAACCTAGCTATGAGGCCGATTATTTTTCCTTTCCTATTTTGATCATTTTACATTTCAGTTGATGATATTATCATACTTTTAGAGACTATTGTTCCATTATGCAGATTTGATTATATCTCCTAATTTTGATTTGACATTGATTAGACATATGCTGATTCGATTTGATCATATTTTGATGCTATGTTGAGGCTAGACATGCGAGATATATTAGATGATGTTTATTGATGTGATTTCTAGTTCTTTATGTGATGATGATTATGTGACATTAGATAGAAAATGCAGTTTAATCTTGAATTATGTTGTGGGTGATTTATGTTGTATTCAATGACATGAATTCAATTCCAAGTTGCTTCGGCTATAATTATTCATGATATGATTGACACTTGATCTAGATGTGTAGGATTATATTCCTAGGCCACGGGAAATTGGAGGTAGTATTCACACATATGTTATTCCCTATGAAACCGATCCATTCCCAAGAGGGATGAGCATCACGTTTGATTCGAATGTTATTTAAGTACTTGTTTGTTTTATTATTTTGGCCTAGTACCCTTTGTTAAATTAATTTATATCATGTGTTGTATATTGTTATTGTTTTACACCACTTGGTATTGTTTTTTTTTTGGGCCATTTAAAGTGAATTTATGACTCCCTAGGTGAACCTTAGTGTCCCAAAACTTACCCTAGGTGGTTACCCATGGGTTTAGGGTCAATTTTGACTAACTAAACCTTGGGGTAACTCACTTTTGGTCACTCTAAACTGAGGTTTAGTCAAAGTGCCGAATTTTGAAATGGCTAAGGGTGGGAGATGAGTCATGCTTTGGGAAAGACTCATCTCCCTTCCCAAAGTTTGGGGATCCCTTCACCAAGAAGACTTGGGAGGTCTCCAAGACTCCCAAGTGTGTGGGATCTCCCTCTAAGACTTTCACACATGTGTGAGAGCATCTTGGAGGGAGATGGCTCTCTTGGAGAATAAGAGGATGCCATATGGCATCGCTTATCCCATAGAGGCTTGAAGGGAATTGCCACCTCACCACTTGGTCTCTCACACATGTGTAAAAGTCTTAGAGGGAGATCTCCAAGACTCCCAAGTGTGTGGGATCTCCCTCTAAGACTTTCACACACGTGTGAAAGCATCTTGGTGGGAGATGGCTCTCTTGGAGAATAAGAGGATGCCATATGGCATCACTTATCCTCATAGAGGCTTGAAGGGAATTGCCACCTCACCACTTGTGAGAGCACAATTGGATAAGGTGAGGATTGGGATGGAATTGGAGGGTGACACTTGTCACCCTCACACTTCCTCTCCCTTGCAAGTGGCATAGGAAGAGGAAGGAGAAGGTGACAAGTGTCACCTTCTCATTCCTCAAGGTCAATTTAGAAGGCCTATATTACCTCCTCTTATTGAGGAGTGTGGGGTTCTTGCATTTTAGATTTTTCTTCTATTCTTGGAGTTTCTTTTGGGGAGTTAGAGAAAAATTTGGAGATTGGAAGATTTGGAGAAGCTTGAAGCTCTTCACCAAATGTGCTTCCATTTTTAGGGCTTTTGAAGATAAGCTCCATGGCTATGGCCATTTACCCTTGCATGTTTCTTTTATGTTGTGTTTGTTGATTTTGGTTGTTTGTTGTTTTTATTTTTATGTGTGTTGGGAGTTTGGTGAGAGCACCTCCATTTGGAGGTAAGACTCAACTTGTATGGGGTAAGGGAGAGTGAACCTCCTCGAGGTTACCTCCATATTTGTGCTACTTATAGCCTTGAGGGCTTTTCCTTGGTGTTGAGATCATTTTGATGGCAAAGTGCCATGATAGTCTTTTTGAGATATTTGGAGATATGTGTTTTTGAGGTTTTGGCTTGAGGCCTTGAGACTTGGTGTATTGAGATCTTAGTGTGGCCTCTTGAGTTGAGGGGTCCATTCCCTACCCCCATCAAACTCATTTTCATGAGTTTTGTTATGTGTTAATCCTTGGGTTATTGTTGAGTTATTTTTGTGTTGATTTTTGTGGTGTGTGTGTGTGCAACCATGTGATTCCTACCTCCCTAGCTCGGGGGTGACCCACTTACGGGTCTACGGTAGGGAGGAGGGCATTTCATAGTGGCTTGGTTCCCCTTTTTGTTGTGTTGCTTATTGTAGGATTTTAGTTGGAGAGAAATGGAGCTTGGAGAAGCTCTTTTTCACCTCTTTTGCAATATTATTTTAGATGGTTGTTGTGAGCCATGGCCTTGGAGGCCTTAATGTTGGTGTTGTAAAAATTGTACTCCTTATTGTTTGGGTGTGAAAGGAAATTTGTATGTGAGTTACTCTTTGTTGTATATGTAAAAAAAATGTGTTCATGGGTACCCGCAAGAAACTGGGTCCACATATAGGGGAAGTCGCGCGGGCAAAAAAAATGCCGCCGGTAACGGGTACCCATTTTCAAAGAAACGGGTACCCGTTTAGGAACGGGCACCCGAGCCTAAATGGGTACCCGTTTAGCAACGGGTACCCGTTTAGCAACGGGCACCCGAGCCTAAATGGGTACCCGTTTAGTAACGGGTACCCGTTTTCAAAAAATTATATATTTAAAAAAAAAGAGCTCTGCGGGCTCATTTTCACCCACAGAGGACGACAGTGACAGCGGACACCAAGAAACGGGTACGCGTTGTCAAGCACCAGACAAGGGAAACAACATAGTTTTTTTTGCCCTCTCACCTCCTCCCGCCACCTCGTCACCCTCGAGCTCTTCCAGGTTGGTTCTCTACCTATCTTTAGCGTGTTTTAAATGTTTTTTTCCTAATTGTAGGGTTAAAATGAAAATTAGGGTTTTATTTGTTATTTAAGGGTTTTACTTGTTATTAGAATTTTGTGATTGTATGTTACTGCAAACCCTAAAACCAGGTTACTGCAAACCCTAAAACCATGTTACTGCAAACCCTAAAAAACTTAAACTATAAACCTTAAAAAACTAAAACTATAAACCCTAAAACCATGTTCTACTACAAACCCTAAAAACCTAAACTATAAACCCTAAAAAACTAAATTATAAACCCTGAAACCATGTTGTACTGCAAACTCTAAAAATGTAAACTATAAACCCTAAAAAACCAAACTATAAACCCTAAAACCATGTTGTCCTACAAACCCTAAAAACCTAAACCCTAAAAAACCAAATTAGTATATGTAATATAATGATAAAAGGGATAAGTTTGAAGATGAAAATGTATCAAGAGGAGGCATGTAGATGCTTCAGTGTTGATGATTAACTTAGGGTACACTAAATGTATCAAGATGAATATTGAGGAATCATATAAAACTATATACCCTATTTTTTATTTGTCATTGTTGGCTATAAGACTATACCCTATCTTTGATATATGTCATTGTTGGCTATTAGAAGTTCCTGTCTGATATGCCAGTAAGGTTGCTATCACCAAAAATATAAGACATAAAGTCTAATGGACCCAAATCATCTTCTTGTAAAACATTATTATCATTGGTCTTAGGGGTTAATTTTGTGTCACTTAATTGTTAGATATATAGAAATTACAAGTATCTAATAATAGTTAAATGATATTCCTTTACATTTATTTGTGAACCTGACCATAGTTTTCACTTGAGTGTAATGTATATGAACCATATTAAACTCCTAGACTCTTTCCATTCTATGAAATATCACATTATTTAAGGGTCCATATTAAAATAGAACGATATTTGGTCATATGCATTTAATAATGGAATACCATAAGCCTTTTAAGATCCACATGATACTCACCAAAACTATAAGATATAAATTCTAATGGACCCCAATCATCTTCAAGTGTAAGGCACTATGATCATTGACTAGTGGTTCATTTTGTGTAACACAACTGTTAGATGTATTGAAATTGTATCCAGTAATAGTCAAATGGATTTCCTTTATATTTATTAGTGAACTTGACATTCCATCACCTAGGATTTTATAGTACTGGTTTGGCCTTTTTTTAATTACAGTTCTTAGATCTAATTTCTCAAGTTTTTATCTTTTTCTTAAATAGATAAACCTACGGTTTGCATTCATGTCCTTGTTTATCTTTTCCTATCATATCTTGATTAGGGTTTGAGCATGTAATTAGTGATATATACCTTTTTGATTCAACCTATCTAGAAGCTTGGATAATCTTTTGTGACATGTGATCCTTCCATCCTTGATACCTTCATGATACATTTAAATGATGGACCAATGAGGATGTGTTTTCTATAGCCTGTGTTGTTCTAGTTATATACTTGTTTTACCTGCTTCCCTTGAGTCCATAGTGTTTATCCAACACGTTTGATGCACTATGGCCATAAGATTTTAAACTTGGAATAACAAATTTGCATCTATATTTTACTTCAATAAATAATTTTCTCTCCTCTTGTTTTAGTTTCACAATTAAATATGATTTAGATAACATCAATGTATTAACTAGCACCCAATGGTGACATTTGTAGACCTATGCTAATTCTCATTTAGTTTTGGGTCTGGATTCTAGTAGATGGATTAATATATAGTTGCATATCAACATACGGTGTGCAATCTTATATGAAGTTGGGATCATTCCTTGATCCTTCACCTACCCTTAGTTCATTTAAAAATATTGAGGAAAACATTCTTCTAGGTCCTTGACATCCACATTTTATAGTTTCAAATTTACAATTTAGGGAACTTGACATCCACAATTTAGAGTTTCAAATATAAATTTTAGGGTTCTAAAGTAGATGTTTAGGGCTTCACTTTTCACCTTTTAGGGTATCAAAATGATGTATTAGGGTTTGAAAATTCACATAATAGAGTTTTAAAATGACATTTTAGGGTTTCAAATTCTCATATTAGGGTTTGGAAATTAACATTTAATTTTCTCTCCTCTTGTTTTAGTTTCACAATTAAATATGATTTAGATAACATCAACATGTATTAAATAGTGCAATGGTGACATTTGTAGACCTATGCTAATCCTCATTTAGTTTTGGGTCCATTCTAGTAGATGGATTAATATAGTTGCATATCGACATACGGTGTGCAATCTTATATGAAGTTGGGATCATTCCTTAATCCTTCGCCTACCCTTAGTTCATTTAAAAATATTGAGGAAAACATTCTTCTACCCTTGACATCCACATTTTATAGTTTCAAATTTACAATTTAGGGAACTTGACATCCACAATTTAGGGTTTCAAATATAAATTTTAGGGTTCTAAAACTTAGATGTTTAGGGCTTTGAACTTTTCACCTTTTAGGGTATCAAAATGATGTATTAGGGTTTGAAAATTCATGTAATAGAGTTTTAAAATGACATTTTAGGGTTTCAAATTCTCATATTAGGGTTTGGAAATTAACATTTAATAAGGTTTCAAAATGATATTTTAGGGTTTTTACACTTCAGCAGAATGTAACTCATATTGTTGGAATACAATGTTGTAGTACTGGTATAAATGTAGTCTTTAACAAGGTCACTATTGTTATAAATGTAGTATTGGTAATAAATGTAGTATAAAAGTAGCATGCAATGTTCAATTAAGTCATAATCTGTACCGCTCTTTTGAGACACATGAGAAGCCTATAGTAAAATTGGAGTTAATATAGGAAGAGAAATAGGAACCTATAATGTCAGGAACCTATAATGTTAGGGCATCACATAGACATCTTCATGTCACACCATCACAATTGAGCTTAACTTAGAAGCTAGAAGTAGCCTGATTAATAGAGAAATGGGAATCTAATACACTTGGCATGCACTTTTAAATTTGGACTATATAAGGTGTCAAAATGTAACTTCCATTATAATTTTGAGAAAAATGATGATATGACTTGAGACCTTGTTAGGTAGAGTGACACCTTGGTGTATGACTAGGACCTAGAACCTGCAACCTTGTCCACTATGTGAATTTAATGATCTAAAAATTTAGACATAGCTTTATGTTGTAATTTTTTGCATAACTTCCTCTTGGTAATTTTTGTGAGATCTTTTTTCTAATTATTCCATATTTTATCTATAAATACCAATTCTATAGTTCAAAAACCCTCTAAAAAATGGTTAAAGAGGAATGAAGTAGGAAGGAGAATATAATATTTTAGGGAAATGTTGGATTAATTTAAGGAGACGTCGGTATGAGGCATCATCATTTGATTGTTCATATTATATGATAAACTTGTGCATGTGTTTAATTTTCAAGTATTACGTGCTCTCTGAATTCATGGATATTTTAAACTAAATCATTTATAGATCTATTCTAGATTAAGTTTAAATTTATAGATATTTGTTTGTAAGTTTTCAATATACATATATATATATATATATAAATTGTGAAATTATACATTTGTAAGTTTTTTATATGAATTTACATATTTGAAAATTTGCAGGAGACAGATCTAATGGATGACCAGAGTCTAGATGAATTTTTAATAGATGACATTCTTTATGGAAGCCCCCCACCCCGTGATCCACCTCAAAACCCCCCACCCCATGATCCACCTCAAAACCCCCCACCCTCTCCACCTCAAAACCCCCCATCCCCTCCACCTCAAAACCCCCCACCCCCTCCATTTGATGAGGCCCGATTGCAGCAAAACATTAATGAAAATATTAATACAATTGAGGAGAACATTAATTTGATTAATAATCAAACTCACTTGATGCCTCCACATGTGGTTCGGTTTGCATCTTCGATGCAAACCATTATTGATTTTGTTAGGTCTATCGATGCAGACCTAAATAGATTTCATCTTTGGCGGGAGGAGAGGAGGCAATTCTATGTAGATGGTCTTTCATATAAAGACATCCATGACCTCCACATTACAAAACAAACATTAGCCCCATTTTTTCGTCACCCAAAAACTAATCAACCTATAGTTGCAACAAAAAAAAGAATATCAATTAAGTGGTGTACGCATGAGGGGATTTCGAGACATTTTTGGGATCGGTGGTGGATGGTGTTTGATCACCCACCACATGCTAATTGTGAGGTGCTGCTATATTTTTTGAGAAAATTATGGGTGGAGTTTCAATTGGGTCAAAAACCCAATTATTTTGATATGAGAGATTTTCAGGGTGTTGGTCGTGGCATGCCACAACACAGACCAAGGGCACGAGTTGACCCCAATCGACCTGTTCCTCCTGCTCCTATGGTTGCTTCTGTTTTGCCCACGATTCCTACACCTATTCATAGCAGTCAGTTTTGTCGACATTAGGAGCATTGAGTAGACTCTCAGGCAATCTCACTGAACAAGCTGCCCACATGGCAGCTGAATTCAGTGGTGGAGAGCATCATGGAGGAGTCGATGCATCTCAGCATAAAGCCCCATGCCTGTCAGGGGCACATTTGTGTACAAATTGCAATCAACCATGTTATGGTCCTGCTCCTACATCCACATCAGATGCAGCTACAGCCGGAGTGGAGTCATACTCGGATCTACTATATTCGGATGATAATCCTACACAGGTACATTGACCACATTTTATTAAATATTTCAAGTGTATAATTTGAACGTAGATCAAATTTTTTATAAATAATTTAATGAATTAATTTATATAATTGTAAACTATTTGTTGTACAGATCTCAAGTCGCTCTAGGGCCACATCACGATTTGATACATTGAGTTTTGCATCAACAGCTGTAGAGGTTGGCACACCTTACGGGGTAAACCAATATATCTTAACCCTAAAACCATATGTATCTAATTCTAGTTTCATTTTTCTTTTGAAACTTATCAATATTATATTTTAAATTAACATTTACTGTGTATAATTAAATAAATAACTATATACATACATGTATGTGAAACACTACTATTGCAGCAAGGCTCAAGTCATGTGGCAGTTCCCATGTCTGATCGACCACCTGGCTCAGGTGTTTCTTCCATTGATCCTCCATCGATAGCTACTATGCCTGAGTATTCCCCGGTGTGTGTTTTAAAAAATTGTACTAAATTTGTACTAAGTTTCTTTTTTTGAGTTTATATAAATGTATATATGCACCCATATATATGTAAGTGCAGGATGATAGGAGTGAGACTATTGGTCAGGTTGGTACTCAGGGACAAATTCATGAGCCATCTACACATTTTCAGGTCCTAAACTTTACTTTAAAATTTTCTATATGTGCAATTTCTAGGTCTTTATATGCTAATTTTAAATTGTAACTTATTTCAAACTTGCTTTATTTGAAATTCTAGCAATTAGCAAGTGAAACTTTTGGTCATGAAGATGAAACAGTTATACCACCTGCACAAGAAAATGTGGAAAGTGAGATGGTAATTTAAATGCACACTTTAAAGCCTACATTTAAATATTTAATTTCATATGTCATTTTAAAAAATTTTAAATCTGATTGCAAGTTCTTTCTCTTGTGTGTATAGCATGAGGTAGATCCATCCATTTCACGAGGAAGAAAGAGGCCTCTTTCAGATTTGAACTTGAGTGATGATCATCCCTGACATAGAGTTTTATTTCATAGACTAAACTGTATGATGTGCACATTATTTTTTATATATGCCATTCTAGGACTTTGACTATCTATGTCGAACTTGCTATGACATGTTCTTATAGATATATTTCAGTATTTCATGAACTGTGATTTGTATTTATTTATATGCTGATGATGAGTAGATGTTTTAAAGTACACATTTCATGGGTCCTACCTAGATATTTTATAGTATTTCATGGACTTATCTAGATCTAGATCTACATGTATATATTATTGAGTATATATGCTTGAATGTAGTTTAGTATGTTAAATATGCTTCATTGTTAAATATGTTAAATATGCTTCGTTGTTCACTTCTAGATTATAAATTATTTAATTGAGATGTATGTTAGAAGATTTCTCTCTACTACATTTTTAAATTTTTAAGAAGTGATTAAATGCATTATGGTTCAATAGTTTTTCTTGAAATAGTGAACAAAAAGAATGCCAAAAGTTTGGATTTTAGTAACAAAGTGTTTAGTAGATCCATCTATGTTATATGTGTTATCCCTCTCAAATTTGTCTCACTAGAAATGCCAAAAATGGATTCAACCTTAAGGATGTGATTCTTTTCTAAAATAATGTGTCATTGCCAAGAACATACTACCATCAATTTACTAAAGAGTTTCTATTAAAATATGTGAATTGAAACACCACATATCATGACATCAACTATTCCATAAAAGTTTGTGATATTCCCTATTATCTCAAACTCCATAAAATATACTATCTATCTTTAAAAAGGTACATACTACAATGACATCAAACATAAACCAATAGGTGTCTTAAGATATATTAGTGGTAGGGAAAATTATAGTGGCCCTCACCCTAGAGTAATAAGTTGAAGTAGTGTTAGAATTACTAATAAACTAAAAAACTTTATCCTAGGGTGGTGGGACTAATAAACTGAAATTTACACAAGCCTTACAAAGCCTCTACCACTTCCTTGACATTTTTAACATTGTTCAAATTTGATAGGAGGGATTTATGTCACCTCCTCCTCATCTTAATTCTCATAGTAGATAGAATCATCCAATTTAGCATCAAGATGAAGGTTTATCTTCATTATCGTAGAAATATCCTCCAAGGCTTTGTGCATATGCTCATGCCACACATTGAAGTTGTGGAATTTATCTAAGTAGCAATATAGAAATCCTTAGCCTAACCTTCTACCCCTTCAATATCATTGTATAGAAGGTAGATACAAGTAACATTTGATAGCATGGAGGCACAACTTAGGGATTGAGTTGAATACATAACAAAATTATTCTTCCCAACAAATGCTAGATGTCTAGGAGCAATTTAATGATTTCTTCCATTATCTACCTAGTCTAGAATATAATTACCTTTTCGTTTGATATGTTTGAAGGAGATAGATTTAAACTTATTCACCAAGTTTCTAGATTCCAATAGAATAGTTTCCAATAACCACTTGAGCTTCATCTATACTTTTTCATATGATCAATGTTGATCTTGGAATCTCCTTCCACACTAAGGGATATATTGTTTAGTTTCCAAGTCATCTTGAGGCCCTAGATATCATGGTCCTAGAATCTACCATATTATTGTTCTTGACACCAAAATCATAAGCTAAGATAGGTAGAGGTTTTCCCTTATCATCTCTTAATAAACATACTCCTCCTACTTCACTAGGATTACCCTTGGCTACCCATAAAAATTTCAAGCTTAATCCATCCCAATGTAGGTGTGGACCAAAGGGTGTGAATATCAACATGGGTATCTCCTTGTTTTAAACTTATTCAAAGCAACCTTGGCCAATTATGGGCCTAATCCACCTCTTCTAGTATGATCATATATTCCTCTTTACCCCAACAATCACCAAGTTCCTAAATGCACCATATTTCTTTAAAATAGTCCAAAATTTGGGATGCATATTCACATTTCAGAAATACATGATGATTGTTCAGAGACTTCCTTAAATGTGAATATGCATCCCAAATTTTGGACTATTTTAGGTTTGTCACCTTTCCCATTGTATCAATCATTATGCATAGTGAACAATCTATTAACTGCCTCACAAACCTAAATTAAGTTTGGTGTTACAATTATCTAATGGATAAATTTGGTGTTACAATTATCTAATAGATAAATTTAGGGCACTTTATAACAAGGTAATTTACCTAGGATAAACCTACAAAATCACGATAAAATGATAAAGATGTTAGACTCACCTAGTTAGCCTCAATTGAGATACATGTTCCTTTAAATGATTGTGGTCATCCTTTGATTACAAAACCTTCTTGATATATATCATTTGTATAGTCCTTGAAATTTTATTAATTTGCAACCGAGACTTTGTTATCATCTTTCTTACTTAACCATTATAATAGCCAAAACTTCCTTGGCCTTTGGAAGTTGAATCACATATAGTTTCTTATAAAGGAAAGGAATTAAAGAAGAGATTCCTATGAATATTTTCCCAATTCAAAATTACTTTACATCTTCAACATACCTAGTTCCTAGTGTGGATTTCATATTTGTTTGGTTTAATTTTTTTGAATTATAATATAGGTGTTCTACTTAGGGGACCCATCCTTACTAAATAGTTTAGAAAACATATATAAATGAGTGTGCTAACAACCCAAGACTAGGCATAGCAGTAGAAAGCACAACATCCCATAAAGGTTTCTAAACTACCCATATGCAACTATATATCAATACCCCAATACATATAGCAAGCACAAAATTCCAACACAACTAATAGAAAGCTAAAAAACAAACAAAACACCAAACCACATCAACATCTTGAGGGAGCTTTGGCACTCCCTAATGCATCGAACGTCCCACTTCTCAGAGAGAGATTTCCATTTGTCATAGGCCCTATTGTGCACACCATTCCCAAACACACTTACAAGCTCCACCAAAAGAACCTTTGGACACTTTGCATTCTCTAGTCCATGAAAGTTGACACATTTCTAGACCTCTACACATTGTATAGAACAAATGACAATTAATCCAAAAACTCGGGACCGTAGCTAGATGCCTCACTTCGATACATCACATATGGATATAAAAATGAGATAATTCCAACTTCCTTTACCTTCAACCAACCACCTCTAATGGCTCTCTAAAATTTTTATTAAAAGACTAAGACAACATCTCAAATGTGGAACATTTAAACTTGCATCACACATAAATAAATAGTATACAACACAAGAATTCAAACTTGGGAGAAACTCTCAACTAGGCATAAAATTCTCAAAAAAATGAGGAATGCTTCTAATGACACTAATTCATAATATATAATGGCTTTTACATAGCCTTAACATGACTTAAATTATCCAAATGCACAATTCTCTAAAATGGATCATGACCTACAACTCCTCTTGCAATGGTGGAGAATGAAGGATGAGAGCTCCATGCATGGGTTCCAAACACCACTTAAATAGTAGTCCAAAATTTTATTGCAACAATCCCAATTGACTTTGCATGCAACCTCTCTTCCAACCATAATCAACTATCTAGCTAGTCATAACGCTTTGAATCTTTATCAACCAACCGGCTTCACAAGCTTTACTGTAAACTTACAACATGGCTCTGGTCTATTTGCAATCTATACCTCTATCAAGGACTCTCAATAACTGTATCAACCTACATACAATCAACACTTTTGCTTTCAAGATGCCACCAACTTTTCTAAGCTTTGTCTCCAAAAGACATCATTCTTTGTGGACTTCAACCATGTATGGCTCTGTCTAATACAACCTACTTTAAATGACTCCAACACTATACTAATCACATAGCTAGTTCTGTGCAACAACCAACCAATACCTATATTAAGTCTCTAAGCTCTGCCCAAGCATGTTCAACAAAGTTCAACCATGAATGGCTCTTTGCAAGCCTCCATCACAAATCTCAAACAATTCAAATCAAGAAGAAACTAAAAGGTTCAATTCAAATCAAGTATCCTACAAAAAAAATTATCACAATTTGAAATTATTCAAGAAGTAGCATTCAATTCTTCTAGAGAAACTAAATCTTTTAAAGAAGAAACTATCTAAGGAAATCCATTTAAATCTTATCCACACAATATAATCTACAAAATTTTTTATCACATTTGGATTTAATTATTCAAGTAGTATACAGTTCTTGTAGTGAAACTAACTTTTTTAAAGAAGAAACTACAAAGAAATTCAATTTTCTTATCCACACAATATAAGATACAAATAAATTTATCACAATTTGAAATTATTCAAGAAGTAGCATGAACAATTCTTGTAGAGAAACTAGAACTCTTTTAAAGAAGAAACTATCTAAGCAAATTCATTTGAATCTTATCCACACAATATACTTGATCATCAATTACTGTGAAAACCTCTTGACTAACATTAGTTTGACATGACTACAAAATTGATCTACAATTTACATTATGATCAAATCTTGTAGTGGCAATCATGGAAAAATCTACTTGTAGGATACACCTGCAAGAAATAATGAATGTAAATGAGAATGAAAGAATATGTACCAAAAACACAAAATATTAATGCAATATGTACTAAATGACAAAAAAGAGGATACAACTTGACGATGGCTTAAGGGGAGCTAAGAGGATGTCTTAAGGGGATACATAAGAAGATAGATTTAGGGGATGTATAAGATGATTAATTCAAAGGGGAGCTAGAAGAGGATGTCTTAAGGGAATACAAAAGAGGATAGCTTACTTGGAGAGATGTACACTAGTCAATTTACAAAGTATAAAATAAAACTTGATGGCTTAAGGGGATGGAAGAGGATGGCTTAAGGAGATGTACAAGCGGGTGTCTTTAGAGGATGGATGATAAATATTTGAGTATATATATATATGTAATTACCTAATTTGCGTTCACTTTTAGTTGAAGATTACAAAATTGACCTCACATACTTGTATGGTGATAACTCCTATTGACAATCATGCACATTTGACTACTTGTCTAGGATACACCTGCAAAAAGTAATGTTCAAATGTACAAGTAAATTAACTATATATTTCCATGGGTCGATACAAAATTTAAGACAAGGGGAATAATATAGAAGCTAAAATGAGAATGAAAGAATTTAACTTGGGGATGTAAGAGTATTGTTTACTTACCTGAAAATTTATTCCATTGTACCATCTGCATCCTCATTTTTTTGTAATGCATCTATAATTGACTCATGTTCTTCCATCGAAAGTGTCCATAACTGTTTATTAGAAGGTTTGCCTTGATATCTAACTAGTTTTATATTTGTTGCCACAACCAAATGTGAGTAGTGTATGATCTTCTTATGTGTTTCATAATCTTCAAATGCAGGCACACCATTCCTTCTTATTAGATATTTTCGTAGCCAAGTGCCAACAACAACCACAGAACCTGTTGGATACTCCATGTTATCATCATCCACTCTAGGATGTAACAACTTTTGTTTTGTCTCAACACATCGAGCCAACCAATACTCGGTTTCCTCTTCATTGCCCTCAGGTGCAATAACAGCATAGACATGTCCTACAAAAAAATTATGTAATTCAATAAAGTGACATGACATGTACCTAAATCACATAAATTTGTGGATGCATACATATATAATTAATTATATACAGGATGTACAAAAAATTGACAATAAAAAAAATTGAAAACAAAAGTACCTTCTTGTACAAGGTCTGAAACACGATCATAGTCATTTGATGCAAACATTTGATTATCATCTTCAATTGTTGTTTCAAGTTGATCTTGTGTTTCTGTAGGTGTCAAGGATCTTTGTTTCCATTCTTCAACCCATTCTGTATTTTCACATGCTCCCCAATCGCCTGTAATACAAAATTGACAAAAACATGCAAGCTCCCTAGTCCATATAGTCCATGTGCTTGCATTTGAACTCTTAAATGAATGCCATTTTGTTGATCCAGTTATTGTCTCACAATCAAGTCGAGTAGGAATATTCTCTTCTTCAACTAACCAAAAGAATCGTCGAATTGTAGAGTTCTGACTTGATCCCGTAGATAACTTTTCATTACACCAATCCACAATTGCACGTGCATCTCTAAATTTGGCTGTATCCTCAAATTTTAGTTGCTCTCTAGCAAGAGCTCTTTTCACATATGCTCCAGCTCCATCATGTTCTCCTTTACCATGTCCAACTTCAAAAAAACTCCACATATGTTGGATATTGATTTCTTTGTGAGCCCTACATAGCCAATAAAACATTCTTGCATTTTTGAATTGCCCTGTACAATTATCTGACCATATGAAATGTTGTGTCATCTGAATTCCTCTTTCTTTTAAACTTTCATAAAATTTTGTGAAACAATATTGCACAAACTCTGAAGAGTGTAACCGGTTATCACTCAAATAGAAATGATACTCCCTCAAAATTTTTCTATTATCTTCTATACTATCATCTGCATGTCTGTATACAATATGAACAAATATGGCCACCTGCACTGAATTATAATACTGAGATTGAATTTCCTCTTGTGGAGCAAGAGTATAGTTTTCTGCAAAGTCAACCACTGATAGGATAGTTCCAATTGGAAAGGTGTTTTTACATGAACGGAATTGTCCATCAAGCCACCGAGCATATTGGGAGTGTTTGACATATTTGGATACAATATTATCCTTAAAATCTTTGATGAATGCATGCACACAAATTTTCTCAGTGACTAACTCACAACGCTTTCCAATTTTTCCATCTTTTAAAGAATATTCAACATTCTTGAATCTTTTCACATCCACTAATTGTTGTCCAAATTTATGTGAAATATTTTCATGCATACATTCTCCTAACAATGAAAAGTTGCCACATCTATTGCATTGTCTAGAAATACATGCTTTTGAATAAAATAAGTATCCAGTAGATGTTTCACAAAACAAACCTGCTACAAACTCCTTAATTGTTTGAGGTGGCATATTAATACCACATTCCTGCATAATTTCGTTAGTATGCAAAGTAGAACATATATATCGAAAAAGATCATAATAATAACGAAATTGCACATGAGTTTTACAACAACAAGAGATATGTTGTTTATTAATTTTCACATACCAAGGTTTACATTTCTCAAAAGATCTTTGGCTTATGGTAATATTAAAAGGTTCTAACACTAAATCATCTAAGAATTTTTTATATAATTCAGTCTGAGTCATGTCTAATAGATGTTTTGGATGAGGATCACGAATTTTAGACCCCACTCGTAATTTTAAAACATCTCTAACATTAGATGATACCCTTGTATTATCATGCCAATATTTTTCAATTAAAAATTTGATTTCACTATTTAATTTCATGTCATACCTTGGGAGTCTACCACTAAAACTCCAACATTGGTTAATTGGATCTTTTTCAATAGATTCTCTTCTCTTTGCTGCTCTTCTCAAAGTTTTAGGATTTATCTTTAGAATTTCACTTGTCTTACTTATCATTCTTTTATTAGAAGATGATTTATTGACTAAAGCAGTTGTTATAGCTCTTCGTGCTGCATTGCTATCTTTAGATCGACTCTTTTTACCAATAGAATCAATAGCATTAGCAACACTAGATAAAACTTGTTTCATTGATTCATCTTTTTTTTAGGTTTTACAAATATGCCTAACTTTTTCATTACTTTTCGCAATTTCCACATCTTCATCAATTGCATCATAAGTTGACATTGAAATCTAAGACTTTTTCTATAAAAAAAATCTTTATATAATCTATTTGCATGAGTTCTCATTTGCCTCCAAGAAATCTTACCAGGAAGATTATCTAAGACATTTCTTTCAATCTCAAATAAAACATTTTCATTTTCACTCCTAAAAGGGATATCATTCTCATTCATATCATCAATAGGTGGGTTTGAAGACATACCTAGATTTGTTTCTATAGTCGTGTTTTCCATATCATTGAAAGTTGGCTCTGAAGACACACCTGGATTTGTTTCTATAGTCGTGTGTTCTATATCATTGAAAGTTGGCTCCAAAGACACACCTGGATTTGTTTCTATAGTCCTGTTTTCCATAACATTGAAAGTTGGCTGTGAAGACATACCTGGATTTATTTGTATAGTCACATTTTCCATATCTTCGAAAGTTGGGTTTGAAGACATACATGCATTTGTTTCTATAGACACATTTTCTTCCAAATTCACCATTTCCGCATTTGCATCATCTACATTCATCCCATCATTTTTACTCTCTTGAATGTCTTTCTCTTCAATACTCATGGAACTAGATGCTTCAATATCCTTCATCTCTTGAATCCTTGCTCTTCTATCTCTTTGCCTTTTGGCTTCCTTCTCTCTATTTGCTTCAATTTCTTGAGGTGTCATTACCCTCCTTTGTTTTTTTCTTTGACGTTGATTTGATCCCATGATTACCAAGCCCTCTTGATAAAATAACAATTGATACTTAATCCAATTTCATAATTGATGTCCTTATTTGAACTTTTGAAGTAGAATTAGATGTAGATCCTTTGTTCCATAGATTTTGAAGTAAAAGGTAGATGTAAAAACAAAAACTCTCTTGCTTTATTCCTCTTGAAAATAGCTCATGCACTTGATTTCACTTCAGAATTGTTCATATGATTGACTCCTTTCAAAATCTGAATAGAATATGACCTGTTAAGAGATTCCACAAAACAATTGTAAGTAAAAAAATGCAGAAATTGTCGCTGTCACGCCGTATGTATCAGAATTGCAAGTTGCAGGGATACAGGGAAAGTACTTTTTTCCCTAATATGGGAAATAACAGGTATAATAGAAACGGGTACCCGTTTTATAACGGGTACCCGTTATGTAACGCGTACCCGTTTTATAACGGGTACCCATTATTTGAAATTAGAAATCTCCGCCGCTTTTTCCCTGACCTTTGCTTGGGTTTTAGGCTCGGGATAGGCATGGTTGACCGACCTTGAGCCTTGGACCTGCAAATTTTTTTCTAAGTACAAAACAAGAAGAAACACTGAGTTTACCTATATCGCTGAGGGCTTTTTTTTTGAATTTTTTAACGAAATGAAAACCCATTACAGATGACATTGTCTAGTTTTCAAATATATAATTTTTTTTGTAATTGGACATGTTCTTCTATTTATTATTTAATTTATAAGCAAACTAGTCCAAAAACTTGAAATGACAGGTGTTTGTATTTTTTTAATAACTTTTAATTTTTAAATTTTTTTTAAAAAAAAATTATATGTCATCAATCTACACATCATTCTTTACACAATAAAAAAAAAAAAATTAATTTTATGATTTTTTTTGCTCAAATTATGTTGGCCGTACACGAGGGTTTTTCAAAAGTACCAATTAGGCCTAATAAAAAATTAATAAAAAAAAATTATTTAGAAAAAAATTATAAAAAAATATCCTCATCAAACTTCACTGTACTACACATGTTTTCCCAAAAGGATTTTGAAAAATAATTTTATTTAGGTCAAATTATGTTGGTCGTACACGTGCATGGTATGGTAAAAAAAAGTGACTTTTAAATAGTGGTTTTTAGAAATGCCTATTGAAAATTAATTTGTATCATCTGGGTATTGAGAAAAATTACATATTTAGAAACTAGACTCCGAGTACTACATTTTATATTTAGTGACTTTTTTAAAGATTCCATTTCTAAGTGCTTCAAATTTTAAGGTCAAATGCGACAAATTCTGAAAATCAGGGAAAACACTTCCACTTTTTGGCCAAAAAGTGGACCCAACTTCTTGCACTGACCCTCATTATATATGTTGTTGTGCTCATGTGGTTATGGAAAGATGCCAAAGATTATATAAATTTGCTGTTGAGTTTATGAGTAATGGAGAAATGCAAGAAAAAAAATATACACTTGCTATCAATTTTTACAAAAAAAAAAAAAATGTGTTGTTGATAAAATTTTAATGTATGCTAGAAAAAAAAAAAAGAGAAATTAGATGTATAGTTTTCTGTTATGTTGCACTAAAATTTTCATGTTTATTAATATGCTATTGTGAAAATAAGTTGTTGAAATTTTAAATGAAATTATATTTCCTACCTTATAGATTTTGTCAAAAAAAAAGTATTTCTATATATTGAATTTTTTTTTTTTTAAAAGGAGAGATACTACTTGATTATTTTATGATACAAAACTGAAAATTAGTATTCTATAGTATTTAAAATTAGTGTTATTGAGAAAGTTAGCTTAATATGTATATATATATACACAGAATGACATACACACATTGGGGATATATCAAATAAAAAAATAAAAGAGAACTGAATGTGGACCGAACCCTACAAAATAGGGTCTGTATTTTTGTTTAAGTTTAATAAATAAAAAATGTGTAGAGAAGAGGGAGGACGGCCCAGCCGCCGCCCCCTGCCCTTGCTGTTACTATGGTGTGAGGAGTGGGCCGTGCCTCCCTCCAAACCCGTGGGTGTGGGGGGGAGGCACGGCCCCCTCCCCACACCCCCCTTATCCCATTCTCTGCCGAACACCACCCCACCTCCTTAAACTCAAATAAAACCCTTGGCAGCAGCACTACCCTCATTGATCTCACCACTGTCTCCCGTGGGTATTACGCCCTTTGATGCTATTCCTCCTCACTGTTTTTTGGTCTTTTCTGCATTCAAAAGAAAATAGTATAACACAGACACACACACACACACACACATATATATATATATATATATATATATATATATATATATATATATATATATATATATATATATATATATATCATTGTGTCTTAGTCAGTAGAATGCATGTATATTTACCTTCAACTTATTGTAAGTATATGTATATTTATTTATATATATGTATACACACAAGTATATACTTATATATAAATAAATATATGTGGGTTTCAAAAAAAAAAAGATAACACAAGAAGAAACCCTTCTGGATTTACACAAAATATACCTTAGTATGGAGGATCCTCATGGTGGCCTCCTCAACAATCCTCCAACTTACAACAAAAATGAAGGCAAGAAGAAATGGAAACATAAGAGAAAACATAGGATGAAAAGAAACAATAGAAAATGATAGATAATAGGGTTAGGGTTTCCTTTTGGAAAACTAATAAAATATTAACTTAGGGCATTTGATGGGTGAGAGGGAAATTAGTTTTGGCTAATTTAATTATTTTCCCTTTTCTCCCATGTGCATGGGAGATTGTGCCTCTCTCTCTTTTTCTTTTCAAAGTCCTTTTAATTTATTTATTTTCTTGTGGGAATTAGTTTAATTTTGTATTCATTTAATTCTTTTCTTTTATTTTTGAATGAGAATGAAATGTTTTATATTTGGGATGTTTTATCCCTTTTGAGATGTTTAATTTGGACTTCCATTTTAATTATTGTCGGTTTAATTTTTATTACGTTGGAAATCTCTTTGGATGTTATCTTTTTTAAATTTTAATTCAGTTTGATTATTTTACAGGGAAAAGTATTTTAATCCTTTCCTTCTTTCTATTATTTTCGAGCTAGTTAATAAATATAATGTCAAAATTATATTTATTAATGGACTTAAATTTGAAATTTCTTTTTGTGTCATTTAATTATTTTTAAATTTTAATATTTAATGGTAGGGTCGATTTATTTGGCCTTGGCAAAATATTTAATTTCTTGTTAAGTTTAATTATTAATTTTAAATTTTTCTTTGAATTATTGTTAGATTTTTTATCTTAAAATTTTTAATTCTATTATTGAAAATGCGTTATGCTATCGAATTTTTTCTAGATTTTAGGGTTTTATTTTTTATGACATTTTATTAACTTTCTTTTTATCACTCCATTTTTATCATGTGTCCATTATGCCATTTATTTTTTTATATTTTATTTATTCGATTTCATGTTTGTTTTAGAGATAAGGTTTGGTTTCGAATATGATGAAATCATCTTCTCACCTAGGAAACTTAAGGTTCAGATTTGAAACGTCCTAACCCTAGAAGCAACGCACTTCGCATCGCATACCCCCTAGACAAATTTCATCACACAAGGGATTGTGTAGAATAATGCACTTCCCCGAATTATATTTGACATGTCTACGCCTCATTGGTCAATGCAAGAAGTTGGGTCCACTTTTTGGCCAAAAAGTGGAAGTGTTTTCCCTGATTTTTAGAATTTGTCACATTTGCCCTAAACATTTGAGGCACTTAAAGATTGAATCTTAAAAAAAGTTAGGAATATGAAATGTAGTACTCAGAGTCTAGTTGCTAAATATGTAATTTATTTTAATACCCAGATAATACAAATTGATTTTCAATAGGCATTTCTAAAAACAACTGTTTAAAAGTCACTTTTTTTACCATACCATGCACATGTACGACCAACATAATTTGACCTAAATAAAAGTATTTTTCTAAACCCTTTTGGGGAAATATGTGTAGTATAGTAAACTTTGATGAGGATATTTTTAATAATTTTTTTCCAAATAATTTTACTTTTATTAATTTTTTATTGGCCCTAATTGTTGTTTTCAAAAACCCTCATGTACGACCAACATAATTTGAGCAAAACTATACATAAAATATTTTTTATTTTCATTGTGTAAAGAATGATGTGTAGATTGATGACATATAATTTTTTTTCAAAAAACTTTAAAAATTAAAAGTTATTAAAAAAATACAAACACGTGTCATTTCAAGTTTTTGGACTAGTTTGCTCATAAATTAAATAATAAATAGAAAAACAAGTCCAATTAAAAAAAATTATATATTTGAAAACTAGACATTGTCATCTGTAATGGGTTTTAATTTCGTAAAAAAATTTAGAAAAAAATGTCGTCAACCATATAGGTAAACTTAGTCTTTTCTCTTGTTCTGTACTTAGAAAAAAACTTGCAGGTCCAAGGCAAGGGGTTGGCTTACTATGCCTTTCCCAAGGGTAAGCTTTTCGGAATGGGTACCTATTCTAAAATGGGTACCCATTCCTTTTGTATGGGAAAAAAAGAGTGCAAGCTTTTTTTTCAAATTTAAATATCTTTATAGAAACGGGTACCTGTTCCTAAATGGGTACCCATTTCTAGGTGGATACCCATTTAGGCTCGGGCACCCATTCCTAAATAGGTACCCGTTTCTTTTAAAATGGGTACCCATTTCTGTCAGGATGTTTTTTTGCCTGCGACTTCCCCTCTATGTGGACCCAACTTCTTGCACTTACCCTCATGCGTATTGCCACCGAGCACACAGGTGCATGCGAGGGGGTTCCTAGGGATAGGTAGAAAAGTTTTTTGTATTTCATGTCATGACCACATGGCAAATGTGGACATGACACGTGTGTTGTGTGTCATGATCACATGGGAAATGTGGGCATGACATTTGGTATCAAAGCCCAAGTTTAAACACTAGGCTTGTTTAGGGCACATTATTATTTCGCAACTTTGATTAATTCGTGGTTACCTAATTTGTGTAGGATGCCTCCCCAACGAGTTCGAGAAGCGCAATCCCGCCACACTGTGTTCGTCAAGGTGCACAGCGATTCTTCAACTGAGGGACAGGTACTACCGGCCCCACAGGTACCACAGGCACCACCGACCCTACCTATACTAGATATTGGGCCATAGCTATTACAAGCACTATAGGTAGTGTTAGATAGGCTACCACGAGGCATAGTTGAGCCACGCATAGAGCCACGTGTCGAGTCCCGCGATGATCTGTGAGAGGAGCCATGCGTGGAGCCACGAGTAGAGTCACGTGTCGAGCCACGCGTGGAGCCCCGTGTCAAGCCGTGAGAGGCACTGCGTGGAGCCATATGTTGAGGTACCAGATACGATGACAAAAGAGGTTGGATTAGCTGACAGGGCCCGTAGAAGGAACCCTGCACGTCATGCTAGGCATGAGGAGGTAATGTGAGTGGAGCATATTGTCCATAGGCCTTATGATTATTATGCGGATGAGCCTATCAGAGGGCCTAGAGACTGAGGAGATCACATCAGGGATTTGTTGAGGTTGAATCCTCCTACTTTTGTCAGGACCACACAGGGAGCTGAGGCAGAGCCCTGGCTCATTAGCTTAGACAGATGCTTTGCGTTGTGTCCTTATGAGGGCAACACGAAGGCACATGTGGTAGTCCACCTGTTGCAAGATGCAGCAGCTACCTTCTGGTGCACTAAGGAGTGCAAGCGCCATCTATCATTGGACTCACTCACATGGGAGACTTTCATTGAGCGCTTCAATGCGAGATATTTATAAGATCACTATAGGTAGCATTGCATAGATGATTTTCATGACCTTCAATAGAGAGAACTTACTGTTGCTCAGTATGAGGGTAGATTCACTGAGTTGTCTCGATATGCGGAGTATCTCCATGACGAGAAACTCCTAGTTCATAAGTTTATCAGAGGATTGAACCATAGCATATCAGGGCTTGTATGCATGGCAAACCCCTAGACATTGAGTGATGCTGCCGAGAAGGAATACATAGTTGAGGAGATAAAGGGACGAGGGCAGAGTTCACAACCTCAGTTTCAAGGTTGTAGATAGCAGCAGCATCAGCAGAGATACCGCAGACCACCACCGCCACCTCAGAGAGGAGGATTTAGTTCTGCATCCTTACCTCCTACACCCCCATATTAGCAGCAGCCGCAGCAGCAGCAGAGCACTATGCCATAGCAGGGGGTACATGGGGGGCATAATAGAGGTTTGAAGCAATAGGGCCCACATAGAGATCAGAGGCAGTAGGGACCACCTGCGGGACCTACGAGGTTGCAGCAGTCATACAGGGGTTCATAGGGGTCCATAGGTAGATCTGGACAACAACAGTCAAGTAGGACACAGACTAGATAGATACAGGGTAGGGGCCCAAGTTATGTGTGTGGTGGAGTAGGACATCTAGCTAGAGAGTGTTTGCAGGGCTTTATAGCAGGGGGTAGCCTCGTTCAGGAGGATCAGAGCAAGCAATTGGAGATGTGGGTAGGTCCCATTGTATGTTTGCAACAGTTGATAACCGTCATGCTGATTTTTAGGTATCAGTGATTGAGACATTAGGTATGATAGGGGTGTCCCCATTTCTATTTTTTTTCACTCTGGTGCTACTGACTCTTTCATATCTCCATCGTCAGTGGAACATTGTAGGCTAGTGGCCTCTAGGTAGGGTGATAGGTGGGTGGTTAAGTTGGCCTTAGGGGCCAAGATGACCGTGGATGCTTTAGTTCATGACTGTGAGATTTCTTTGGGACCCTTTGCCACAGTTTGTGACCTTAGAGTTATGACATTAGGATCCTAGTATGTGGTTTTGGGTATGGACTAGCTTGTGGCTCATCGAGCCAAGCTAGATTGTCATCAAAAAGCGATTAGTTGCTTAGACGATCATGGCACTTCAGTTGATATAGTGGGCATGCAGAAGCTCACAACAGTACATATGATATCTGCTCAGCAGCTTAAGTGCTGAATGCGGAAGGGATGCCAGATGTTTGCTAGTACAGTGAGTGACAAATCAGATGATGAGCTTGAGGCATCTTTGGATTATCATCCCATCCTAAGAGAGTTTGCCGATGTGTTTCTAGTAGAGTTATCGGGGATACCACCCCGTCGTGAGGTAGACTTTAATATTGATTTAGTGCTGGGTGTCGAGTCAGTGTGTCATGCACCCTATAGGATGACCACTCATGAGCTCACATAGCTCAAGTTACAGCTTGAGGACTTGCTTAAGAAGGGGCATATCTGACTGAGTACTTCACCTTGGGGAACTCCTGTCATCTTCGTGAAGAAGAAAGATGGGTCTCTTCGATTATGCATGGATTATAGGCAATTGAACAAGGTGGCGGTGAAGAACCATTACCCTCTGCCCAGGATTGACGATCTCTTCGATTAGATGCAGGGAGCGAGGGTGTTCTCTAAGGTTGACCTGAAGTCCGGTTACCATAAGTTGCTTATCACAGAGGCAGACATCCATAAGACCTCCTTCCGGACTCGATATGGCCACTATGAGTTCACTGTGGTCCCCTTTTCTTTGACTAACACCCCTGCAGTGTTCATGAGTTTCATGAACGGGGTGTTCTGTACCTACTTGGATCAGTTCGTGATTATTTTCCTCGATGACATTTTGATCTATTCATAGACCAAGGAGGAGCATGAGGAGCACCTACGTCAAGTTCTACAGTGTTTGAGGGAGCAGAATCTTTATGGGAACTTGGTGAAGTGTGCATTTTTCAGGTCAGAGGTACAATATTTGGGGCATATCCTATCTAGCGATGGAATCTTAGTAGATCCATTGAAGATCAAGGCTATCAGAGATTGGCTAGCACCCACAGTGTGATAGAGGTTAGGAGTTTTATGTGGTTAGCTGGTTATTATTATAGATTTGTTGAGGGTTTTTCTCAGATAGCACACCCCATCACTTCCCTTCAATGGAAGGGGAAGAGTTTTCTATGGACTGAGTAGTGTGAGAGGGCCTATGGGGTTGTTAAGGACCGTCTCACCAGTGCTCCCATTTTAGCGGTTCCTAATCCTGCAACAAATTTTATGGTTTCCATGGATGCATCACTTGAGGGTTGTTTGGGAGCCGTGCTTATGCAGGGTGCTAGAGTGATTATGTATGAGTCGCGAAAGCTCAAGACCCATGAGCTGAACTACTCCGCTCATGATTTGGAGTTAGCGACAATGGTTCATGCTCTAGTTCATTGGAGACATTTCTTATTGGGTCGTCGCTTTGAGCTTCATTCAAATCACCACATCTTTCAGTATATATTTACACAACTGAATTTGAATGCCCGTCAGTGGCGTTGGATGGAGTTTTTTTGCGAGTATGACTTTGATGTCCACTACATCAGAGGGAAGGAGAATGTGGTTGCTGACGCATTGAGTCAAAGATGCCACGAGATCTTGACCTTAACTCTGAGTGTGGACTTGAGAGGATGTATTATTCAACATTTACCTGAGGATGAGTGGTTTCTTGAGGTGCAGCAGGAGATCAGTTCACAGAGAGCCCTTGTGGGCAAGTTTGCAGGTTATTCACTTGAGGCAAATGGATTACTTCGTCATCGACAGCGCATCTATGTACCCCGCACAGGTGACCTACGTACTGTAGTGTTATCAGAGGCTCACAAAGCACCATATGCAGCACATCTGGGGGTGAGGAAGATGCATGCCAACCTATGGTAGCTGTACCATTCGACTAGTATGAGACGGGATATTGCAGAGTTTGTTGCTCGATGCCTTGAGTGCCAGAGGGTCAAGGCCAAGCATCAACATCTAGCGGGTATTTTATACCTTCACAAGATACCTGAGTGGAAATGGGACACCATTTCCATGGATTTCATTGTTGGTCTTCCTATGTCTTCGTGTTGCATGATGCCATCATGGTGATAATTGACAAGTTGACCAAGGTGGCACATTTCTCACCTATACGCATGATGTACAATGCACAAGTAGTGGCAAGAGTATTCTTAGACAATATTGTGAGATTACATGGAGTACCTCGCCGCATCATTTATGAGAGAGATTTAGTGTTCACTTTAGCCTTTTGGAGAGCCTTACAACAGGAATTGGGCACACAGCTCAACTTTAGCTCCACTTATCATCCCGAGATAGATGGATAGATAGACAGGGTGAAACAGGTGTTGGACGACATGCTTCGTATGTATGTTATGGACCATCAGTCTAGACGGGAGGAGTATCTGTATCTGGTTGAGTTTACCTACAATAATGGGCATCACAACTCGTTTGGTATGCCTCCTTTTCAAGCTTTATACGGTAGACCATGTAGGACACCAATGAGTTGGGATCAGATAGAGGACAGGCTTACCATTGGTCCAAAGTTAGTGCAGGATATGGAGCAGCAGGTCACACTGATTAGGCGGCAACTTCAGGAGTCAAAAGATAGATAGAAGAAGTATGTCGATACTAAGAGACCTGATCGGAGCTTCTCAGTGGCTGACAGGGTATTCCTTAGAGTGCGGCCATACAAGAGTCCAATCCATTATGGAAAGGGATCTAAGCTTGCACCACAGTTTGTAGGACCTTTTGAGATCTTGGAGCGGATAGGACCTGTTGCCTACTATCTAGTGTTGCCACCTAGCCTGTCACGTATCCATATGTCTTTCATATTTCTATATTGAGGCGATATATATCTGATTTATCTCATGTATTGGACTGGAGTGCTCTACAGGTAGAGGTGGACGGGCAATTGGCTTTGGAGCCAATTCACATATTGGCTCGTCAGACGTTAAGCCTTCGAGGTTGAGAGCTGGACCAGGTTAGGGTCCAATGGGATCATTATGATGAGGTCACAGTGACTTGGGAGGATGCAGCTAGTTTGAGGGCACTCTATCCTCACCTTTTTTATGACTTCCAGGAGGAAGTTTAGTCTTAGGGGGGAGGATGTGAGGCTGATTATTTTTCCTTTCGTATTTTGATCGTTTTACATTTCAATTGATGACATTATCATACTTTTAAAGACTACTGTTCCATTATGCAGATTTGATTATATCTCCTAATTTTGATTTGACATTGATTAGACATATGGTGATTCGATTTGATCATATTTTGATGCTATCTTGAGACTAGACATGCGAGATATATTAGATGATTTTTATTGATGTGATTTCTAGTTCTTTATGTGAAGATGATTGTGTGACATTAGATAGAAAATGCAGTTTAATCTTGAATTATGTTGTGGGTGAATTATGTTGTATTCAATGACATGAATTCAATTCTAAGTTGCTTCGACTATGATTATTCATGATATGATTGACACTTGATCTAGATGTACAGGATTATATTCCTAGGCCACAGGAAATTGGAGGTAGTATTCACACATATGTTATTCCCTGTGAAACCGATCCATTCCCAAGAGGGATGAGGATCACGTTTGATTCGAATGTTGTTTAAGTACTTGTTTGTTTTATTATTTTGGCCTGGTATCCTTTGTTAACTTAATTTATATCATGTGTTGTATATTTTTATTGTTTTACACCACTTGGTATTATTTTTATTTTTACACCATTTAAAGTGAATTTATGACTCCCTGGGTGAACCTTAGTGTCCAAAAACTTACCCTAGGTGGTTACCCATGGGTCTAGAGTCAATTTTGACTAACTAAACCTTGGAGTAGCTCACTTTTGGTCACTCTAAACTTAGGTTTACTCAAAGTGACAAATTTTGAAATGGCTAAGGGTGGGAGATGAGTCATGTTTTGGGAAAGACTCATCTCCCTTCCCAAAGTTTGGGGATCCCTTCACCAAGAAGACTTGGGAGGTCTCCAAGACTCCCAAGTGTGTGGGATCTTCCTCAAAGACTCTCACACATGTGTGAGAGCATCTTGGAGGAAGATGGCTCTCTTGGAGAGTAAGAGGATGGTATATCGCATCCCTTATCCTCATAGAGGCTTGAAGGGAATTGCCACCTCACCACTTGGACTCTCACACATGTGTGAGAGCACAAGTGGACAAGGTGAAGATTGGGATGGAATTGGAGGGTGATAGTTGTCACCCTCACACTTCCTCTCCCTTGCAAGTGGCATAGGAAGAGGAAGGAGAAGGTAACAAGTGTCACCTTCTCATTCCTCAAGGCCAATTTAGAAGGCCTATATTACCTCCTCTTGTTGAGGAGTGTGGGGTTCTTGCATTTTAGATTTTACTTCTATTCTTAGAGTTTCATTTGGGGAGTTAGAGAAAAAATTAGAGATTGGAAGATTTGGAGAAGCTTGAAGCTCTTCACCAAACATGTTTCCATTTTTAGCACTTTTGAAGGTAAGCTCCATGGCTATTGCAATTTACCCTTGCATATTTATTTTATGTTGTGTTTGTGGATTTTTGTTGTTTGTTGATTTCATTTTTATGTGGGTTGGGAGTTTGGTGAGAGCACCTCCATTTGGAGGTAAGGCTCAACTTGTATGGGGTAGGGCGGAGTGAACCTCCTCAAGGTAACCTCCATATTTGTGCTACTTATATCCTTGAGGGCTTTTTCTTGGCGTTGAGATCATTTTGATGGCAAGAGTGCCAAGATAGTCTTTTTGAGATATTTAGAGATATGTGTTTTGGAGGTTTTGGCTTGAGGCCTTGAGACTTGGTGTTTTGAGATCTTGGTGTGGCCTCTTGAGTTGAGGGGTCCATTCCCTACCCCCATCAAACTCATTTTTATGAGTTTTGTTGTGTTAATCCTTGGGTTATTGTTGAGTTGTTTTTGTGTTGATTGTTGTGGTGTGTGTGCAATCGTGTGATTCCTACCTCTTTAGCTCGTGGGTGACCCACTTGCGGGTCTACGGTAGGGAGGAGGGCATTTCGTAGTGACTTGGTTTCCCTTTTTGTTGTGTTGCTTATTGTAGTATTTTAGTTGGAGAGAAATGGAGTTTGGAGAAGCTCATTTTCACCTCTTTTGCAATATTATTTTAGATGGCTATTGTGAGCCATGGCCTTGGAGGCCTTAATGTTGGAGTTGTAAAAATTGTACTCCTTATTGTTTGGGTGTGAAAGGAAATTTGTATGTGAGTTACTCTTTGTTGTATATGCAAAAAAAAAGTGTTCATTATGTATGTTGTTGTGCTCATGTGCTTATGGAAAGATGCCAAAGATTATATAAATTTGCTATTGAGTTTATGAGTAATGTAGAAATTCAAGAAAAAAAAATACACTTGCTGTCAATTTTTACTTTCAAACGAAATGTGTTGTTGATAAAATTTTAATGTATGCTAGAAAAAGAAAGAGAAATTAGATGTATAGTTTTCTGTTATGTTGCACTAAAATTTTCATGTTTATTAATATGCTGTTGTAAAAATAAGTTGTTGAAATTTTAAATGAAATTATATTTCCTACCTAATAGATTTTGTCAAAAAAAAAAAAAGTATTTCTGTATATTTAAATTTTCAAAGAAAAAAAAAAGGAGAGATGCTACTCGATTATTTTATGATACAAAACTGAAAATTAGTATTCTATAGTATTTAAAATTAGTGTTATTGGGAAAGTTATATATATATATAAAATTTTTGGCAAATCCAAACTTGCTGTTCATCTTTTTATGTCACTGCATATATATAGTGACATAGAAAGATGAACAACAAGTTTAGATTTGCCAAAAATTATATATATTTATATATATACAAAGAAAATACATATATATTTTTGATTTAATGAACAAATTGTTTGTGTAAATCTGTATAAATATACACACAAAATGGCAAACACACATTGGGGATATATCAAATAAAAAAATAAAAGAGAACTGAATGTGGACCGAACCCTACATAATAGGGTCAGTATTTTTGTTTAAGTTTAATAAAAAAATGTATAGAGCAGAGGGACGACGGCCCGGCTGTCGCCCCCTGCCCTTCTTGTTACTATGGTGTGGGGAGAGGGTCATGCCTCCGGAAGGCACGGCCCCCTCCCCACACCCCCCTTATTCCCTTCTCCGCTGAACACTGCTCCCCCCTCCTTCAACTCAAATAAAACCCTTGGCAGCAGCGCTGCCCCCATTGATCTCGTCACCGTCTCCTATGGGTATTACGCCCTTCGACGCTGTTCCTCCCAACTGTTATTTGGTCTTTTCTGCATTCAAAATAAAATAGTATAATATATATATGTTAATCACTATGTATTATTCAGCAGAATGCATGTATATTTACCTCTGGCTTATTGTAAGTATATGTATATTTACTTGTATATGTGTATACACACGAGTATATACATATATAAATAAATATATATGTGGGTTTCAAAAAAAAAGAATAACACAAGAAGAAACCCTTCTGGATTTACACAAAATATACCTCAATATGGAGGATCCTCAAGGTGGCCTCCTCAGCAATCCTCCAACCTGCAACAAAAATGGAGGCAAGAAGAAATGGAAAGAGAAGAGAAAACATAGGATGAAAAGAAAACAATAGAAAATGATAGATAATAGGGTTAAGGTTTCCTTTTGGGAAACTAATAAAATATTAACTTAGGGCATTTGATGGGTGAGAGAGAAATTAGTTTTAGCTAATTTAATTATTTTCCTTTTTCTCCCATGTGCACGGGAGATTGTGCTTCTCTCTCTTTTTCTTTTCAAAGTCCTTTTAATTTATTTATTTTCTTGTGAGAATTGGTTTAATTTTGTATTCATTTAGTTCTTTTCTTTTATTTTTGAATGAGAATGAAATGTTTTATATTTGGGATGTTTTATCCGTTTTGAGATGTTTAATTTGGACTTCCATTTTAATTATTGTCGATTTAATTTTTATTATGTTGGAAATCTCTTTGGATGTTATCTTTTTTAAATTTTAATTCGGTTTGATTATTTTACAGGGAAAGGTATTTTAATCCTTCCCTTCTTGCTATTATTTTCGAGCTAGTTAATAAATATAATGTCATAATTATATTTATTAATGGACTTAAATTTGAAATTTATTTTTGTGTCATTTAATTATTTTTGAATTTTAATATTTAATTGTAGGGTTGATTTATTTGGCCTTGGCAAAATATTTAATTTCTCGTTAAGTTTAATTATTAATTTTAAATTTTTCTTTGAATTCTTCTTAGAGTTTTTACCTTAAAATTTTTAATTCGATTATTGAAAACGCGTTATGCTGTCGAATTTTTCCTAAATTTTAGGGTTTTATGTTTTATGATATTTTATTGACTTTCTTTTTATCACTCAATTTTAATCATGCATCCATTATGCCATTTATTTTTTCATATTTTATGTATTCAATTTCATTTTTATTTTAAAGATAAGGTTCGGTTTCGAATATGACGAAATCGCCTTCTCACCTAGGAAACTTAGGGTTCGGATTTGAAATGTCCTAACCCTAGAAGCGGCACGCTTCGCGTCACATACCCCCTATACGGATTTTATCACACAGAGGACAGCGTAGGATAACGCACTTCCCTGAATTATGTTTGACATGTTTACACCTCATGGGTCAGTGCTAGAAGGTGGGTCCACTTTTTGGCCAAAAAGTGGAAGTGTTTTCCCTGATTTTCAGAATTTGTCACATTTGACCTAAACATTTGAGGCACTTAAATATTGAATCTTAAAAAAAGTTAGGAATCTAAAATGTAGTACTCGGAGTCTAGTTTCTAAATATGTAATTTATTTTAATACCCAGATGATACAAATTGATTTTCAATAGGCATTTCTAAAAACCACTGTTTAAAAGTCACTTTTTTTTACCATACCATGCACATGTACGACCAACATAATTTGACCTAAATAAAAGTATTTTTCTAAACCCTTTTGGGGAAAGATGTGTAGTATAGTAAAGTTTGATGAAGATATTTTTTAATAATTTTTTTCCAAATAATTTTTTTTATTAATTTTTTATTGGCCCTAATTGGTGTTTTCAAAAACCCTCATGGACGACCAACATAATTTGAGCAAAACTAATCATAAATTTCTTTTTTTTATTGTGTAAAGAATGATGTGTAGATTGATGAAATATATATATTTTTTTAAAAACTTTAAAAATTAAAAGTTATTAAAAAAATACAAACACCAGTCATTTCAAGTTTTTGGACTAGTTTGCTCATAAATTAAATAATAAATAGAAAACTAAGCTCAATAAAAAAAATTACATATTTGAAAACTAGACACTTGCATCTATAATGGGTTTTAATTTTGTAAAAAAATTAAGAAAAAAATGTCATCAACCATATAGGTAAACTCAGTATTTTCTCTTGTTCTATACTTAGAAAAAAACTTGCAGGTCCAAGGCAAGGGGTTGGCTTACCATGCTTTTCCCAAGCCTAAGCTTTTAGGAACAGGCACCCGTTCTAAAACGGGTACCCATTCCTTTTGTATGGAAAAAAATTGCGCAGGCTTTTTTTTAAAAATCAGATATCTTTATAGAAATGGGTACCTGTTTAGGCTCGAGCACTCGTTTCTAAATGGGTACCCGTTTCTTTTAAAACAGGTACCCGTTTCTATCGAGAGGTTTTTTTTGCCTATGACTTCCCTCTATGTGGACCCAACTTCTTGTACTTACCCTCATGCGTATTGCCACTGAGCATGCAGACGCGTATGAGGGGGTTCCTAGGGATAGGTAGAAAATTTTTTCATATGTCATGTCATGACCACATGGCAAATGTGGACATGACACATGTGTCATGTATCGTGACCGCATGGGAAATGTGGGCATGACATTTGGTATCAAAGCCCAAGTTTAAACACTGGGCTTTTTTAGGGCACATTATTATTCTGCAACTTTGATTAATTTGTGGTTACCTCATTTTTGTAGGATGCCTTCTTGACGAGTTCAGCGAGCGCAATCCCGCCACACTACATCCATCGAGGTACATAGTGATTCTTCAGCTGAGGGACAGGAACCACCGGCCCCAAAGGTACCGCAAGTGCCACCGACCCTACCTATACCAGATATTGGGCCACAAATATTACAGGCACTACAGACAGTGTTAGATAGGCTACCACCAGCCATAGTTAAGCTATGCATAGAGCCACGTACTGAGCCCCATGATGATTTGCGAGAGGAGCCATGCATGGAACCATGAGCAGAGTCACGTGTTGAGCCACGCGTGGAGCCCCGCATCGAGCTACGAGAGGTACCACATGTGGAGCCATATGTTGAGGTACCAGATATGATGGCAAAGGAGATTGAATTAACTGACAGGGCCCGTAGCAGGAGCCCTCCACGTCATGCTAGGCATGCGAAGGTAGTGCGAGTGGAACATATTGTTCATAGGCCTTATGATTATTATGCGGATGAGCCTATTAGAGGGCACAGAGACCAAGGAGATCCCATCAGGGATTTGTTGAGGTTGAATCCTCCTACTTTCGACAGGACCACAGAGGGAGCTGAGGTAGAGGCCTAGCTCATCATCTTAGACAGATGCTTCACGTTGCGTCATTACAAGGGGAACACAAAGGCATGTGTAGCAGTCCTCCTGTTGTGAGATGCAGCAGCTACCAGCTAGCACACTGAGGAGTGCAAGCGTCATCTATCATTAGACACACTCACATGGGAGACTTTCATTGCGCGCTTCAATGCGCGATATTTATCAGATCACTACAGGCAGCACCGCATAGATGATTTTCATGACCTTCAGCAGAGAGGACTTACCATTGCTCAGTATGAGGGTAGATTCACTGAGTTGTCTCGATATGTGGAGTACCTCCATGACGAGAAACTCCTGGTTCATAAGTTTATCAGAGGATTGAACCATAGCATAGCAGGGCTTGTATGCATGGCAGACCCCCAGACATTGAGTGATGCTGCCGAGAAGGCATACATAGCTGAGGAGATACAGGGATGAGAGCAGAGTTCATGACCTTAGTTTCAAGATCGTGGACAGTAGTAGCATCAGCAGAGTTACCACAAACTACCACCGCCACCTCAGAGAGGAGGATTTAGTTCCGCATCCTTACCTCCTAGGCCCCCATAACAGCAATAGCAGAGATCCAGGCCACAACAGAGGGCAGATGGGGGGCATAATAGAGGTTGGCAGCAACAGGGCCTGTACAGAGATCAGAGGTAGCAGGGACCACTTGCAGGACCTGCGAGGTTACAACAGTCATATAGGGCTTCACAAGGGTCCATAGGTAGATCTGGACAGCAGCAGTCAAGTAGGACTCAGATTGGATAGGTATAGGCTAGGGGCCCATGTTATGTGTGTGGTGGAGTGGGACATTTAGCTAGAGAGTGTCTGCAGGGCTTTACAGCAGGGGGCAGCCTCATTCAAGAGGATTAGAGCAGATGGTTGGAGATGTGGGTAGGTCACATTATATGTTCGCAGCGGTTGATAACCGCCAAGCTTATTTTTAGGCATCAATGATTGAGACATCAGGTATGATAGGGAGTGTCCCCATTTCTATTCTTTTTGACTCTGGAGCTATTGACTCTTTCATATCTCCAACGTTAGTGGAGTGTTGTAGGCTGGTGGCCTCTAGGCAGGGTGATAGGTGGGTGGTTAAGTTGGCCTCAGGGGCTAAGATGATAGTAGATGCCTTAATCCATGACTGTGAGATTTCTTTGGGACCCTTTGCCACAGTTTGTGACCTTAGAGTTATGACATTAGGATCCTACAATGTGGTTTTGGGTATGGATTGGCTTGCAGCTCATCGAGCCAAGCTAGATTGTTGCTAAAAGGTGATTAGCTGCTTAGATGATTATGGTACCTTAGTTGATATAGTGGGCATACAGAAGCCCACAGCAGTGCGTATGATAGCCGCTCAGTAGCTTAAGCGCTACATGTGGAAGGGATGCCAGATGTTTGCTATTAGAGTGAGTGAAAGATTAGATGGTGACCCTGAGGCATCTTTGGATGATCATCACATCCTGAGAGAGTTTACCGATGTGTTTCCAACAGTGTTACTGGGGATGTCACCCCGTCATGAGGTAGACTTTTATATTGACTTAGTGCCAGGTGTCGTGCCAGTGTTTCATGCACCCTAAAGGATGACCACTCATGAGCTCATAGAGCTCAAGTTATAGCTTGAGGACTTGCTCGAGAAGGGGCACATCCGACCGAGTGTTTCACCTTGGGGCGCTCCTGTCATCTTCATGAAGAAGAAGGATGGGTCTCTTCGATTATGTATGTATTATAGGCAGTTGAACAAGGTGATGATGAAGAACCGTTACCCTCTTCCCAGGATTGACGATCTGTTCGATCAGATGCAGGGAGCCTGGGTGTTCTCTAAGATTGACCTGAAGTCCAGTTACCATTAGTTGTGTATCACAGAGGTGGACTTCGATAAGACCACCTTCTGGACTCAGTATGGCCACTGTGAGTTCACTGTGGTCCCCTTTGGTTTGACGAATGCCCCTGCAGTGTTCATGAGCCTCATGAACGGGTGTTCCATACCTACTTGTATTAGTTCTGATTATTTTCCTCGATGACATTTTGATCTATTCTCAGACCGAGGAGGAGCATGAGGAGCACCTACATTAGGTTCTACAGTGTTTGAGGGAGCAAAATCTTTATGGGAACTTGGCGAAGTGTGCATTTTCAGGATAGAGGTACAGTATTTGGGGCATATCCTATTTGGCGATGGAATCATAGTAGATCCATCGAAGATTAGGGCTATCAGAGATTGGCCAGCACCCACCAGTGTGACAGAGGTTAGGAGTTTTATGGGATTAGCTGGTTATTACTATAGATTTATTGAGGGTTTTTCTCATATAGCACACCCCATCACTTCCCTTCAGTGGAAGGGGAAGAGTTTTCTATGGACTGAGCAGTGTGAAAGGGCCTTTGGGGTCCTCAAGGAGCGTCTCACCAGCACTCCCATTTTAGCGGTTCCTGATTCTACAGTAGATTTTATGGTTTGTACAGATGCATCACTTGAGGGTTTGGGAGTCGTGCTTATGCAGGGTGGTAGAGCGATCACGTATGAGTCATGAAAGATCAAGACCCATGAATTGAACTACCCCACTCACGATTTGGAGTTAGTGACAGTGGTTCATGCTCTAGTTCATTGGAAACATTTCTTATTGGGTCTTTGCTTTGAGCTTCATTCAGATCACCATAGCCTTCAGTATATATTTACACATCTAAATCTCAATTCCCGTCAGTGGCGTTGGATGGAGTTTCTTTACAAGTATGACTTTGATGTCCACTACATCAAAGGGAAGGAGAACATGGTTGCTGATGCATTGAGTCAGAGGTGCCATGAGATCTTTACCTTGACTCTGAGTGTGGACTTGAGAGGATGCATTATTTAGCATCTGCCTAAGGATGAGTGGTTTCTTGAGGTGCAGTAGGAGATTAGTTCACAGAGGGCCCTTATGGGTAAGTTTGCAAGTTATTCACTCGAGGAAGATGGATTACTCATCATCGACAGCGCATCTATGTACCCCGCGCAAGTGAGCTACGTACTATAGTGTTATCAGAGGCTCACAGAGCACCATATGTAGCACTTCCAAAGGTGAAGAAGATGTATGTCAACCTATGACAGTTGTACTATTGGGCGGGTATGAGACGGGAAATTGTATAGTTTGTTCCTCAATGCCTTGAGTGCCAGAGGGTCAAGGCCAAGCATCAACATCCAACGGGTCTTTTATACCCTCATGAGATACCTGAGTGGAAATGGGACACCATTTCCATGGATTTCATTGTTGGTCTTCCTATGTCTTCGTGTCACCATGATAGTCGACAAGTTGACCAAGGTGGTGCATTTCTCACCTATATGCATGATGTACAATGCACCAGCAGTGGCAAGAGTATTCTTAGACGATATTGTGAGATTACATGGAGTACCTCACCGCATCATTTTTTACAAGGATTCAATGTCCACTTCGGCCTTTTGGAGAGCCTTGTAGTAGGCATTGGGCACACAACTCAACTTTAGCTCTGCTTATCATCTCGAGACAGATGGACAGACAGAGTGGGTGAATCAGGTGTTGGAGGACATGCTTCGTATGAATGTTATGGACCATCAGTCTAGATGGGAGGAGTATCTATATCTAGTTGAGTTTGCCTACAATAATTTGCATCATAGCTCATTGGGTATGCCTCCTTTTCAGGCTTTATATGGCAGACCATGTAGGACACCATTGAGTTGTGATCGGATAGAGGATAGGGCAGGGTTGCCATTGGTCCAGAGTTAGTGCAAGATATGGAGCAGCAGGTCACACTGATTAGGCAGAGACTTCAGGAGGTACAGGATAGATAGAAGAAGTATGTCGATGCTAAGAGAATTGATCGGAGCTTCTTAGTGGGTGACAGGGTATTCCTTAGAGTGCGGACACACCAGAGTCCAATCTATTATGGAAAGGGCTCTAAGGTCACACCATGGTTTTTAGGACCTTTTGAGATCTTGGAGTGGATAGGACCTATTGCCTACTATCTAACGTTGCCACTTAGCCTATCACGTATCCACAATGTCTTTCATATTTCTATATTGAGGCAATATATATCTGATTTATCTCATGTATTGGACTGGAGTACTCTACAGGTAAAGGCAGACGGGCAATTAGCTTTGGAGCTAATTCACATATTGTCTTGTCAGACGCTGGGCCTTCGAGGTCGAGAGCTAGACTAGGTTAGGGTCCAATGGGATCATTATGATGAGGTCACATTGACTTGGGAGGATGCAGCTAGTTTAAGGGCACTCTATCCTCACCTTTTTGATGACTTCCAAGAGGAATTTTAGTCTTAGGGGGAATGTGAGGCCAATTATTTTTCCTTCTGTATTTTGATCATTTTACATTTCAATTGATGACATTATCATACTTTTAGAGACTATTGTTCCATCATGCAGATTTGATTATATCTCTTGATTTTGATTTGACATTGATTTGACATATGGTGATTCAATTTGATCATATTTTGATGCTATGTTGAGACTAGGCATGCGAGATATATTAGATGATGTTTATTGATGTGATTTCTAGTTCTTTATGTGATGATGATTATGTGACATTAGATAGAAAATGCAGTTTAATCTTGAATTATGTTGTGGGTGATTTATGTTGTATTCAATGACATGAATTCAATTCCAAGTTGCTTTGGCTATGATTATTCATGATATGATTGACACTTGATCTAGATGTGCAAGATTATATTCCTAGGCCATGGAAAATTGGAGGTAGTATTCACACATATGTTATTCCCTATGAAACCAATCCATTCCCAAGAGAGATGAGGATCATGTTTGATTCAAATGTTGTTTAAGTACTTGCTTTATTATTTTGGCCTAGTACCCTTTGTCAAATTAATTTATATCATGTGTTGTATATTTTTATTGTTTTACACCACTTAGTATTTTTTTTATTTTTGGGCCATTTAAAGTGAATTTATGACTCCCTAGGTGAACCTTAGTGTCCCAAAACATTCCCTAGGTGGTTACCTATGGGTTTAGGGTTAATTTTGACTAACTAAACCTTGGGGTAACTCACTTTTGGTCACTCTAAACTGAGATTTAGTCAGAGTGACGAATTTTGAAATGGCTAAGGGTGGGAGATAAGTCATGCTTTGGGAAAGACTCATCTCCCTTACGAAAGTTTGGGGATCCCTTCACCAAGAAGACTTGGGAGGTCTCCAAGACTCCCAAGTTTGTGGGATCTCCCTCCAAGACTCTCACATACGTGTGAGAGCATCTTGGAGGGAGATGGCTCTCTTGGTAAATAAGAGGATGCCATATGGCATCCCTTATCCTCATAGAGGCTTGAAGGGAATTGCCACCTCACCACTTGGTCTCTCACACGTGTGAGAGCACAAGTGGATAAGGTGAGGATTGGGATGGAATTGGAGGGTGACACTTGTCACCCTCACACTTCCTTTCCCTTGCAAGTGGCATAGGAAGAGGAAGGAGAAGGTGACAAGTGTCACCTTCTCCTTCCTCAAGTTCAATTTAGAAGGCCTATATTACCTCCTCTTGTTAAGGAGTGTGGGATTCTTGCATTTTGGATTTTCCTTCTATTCTTGAAGTTTCTTTCGGGAAGTTACAGAAAAATTTAGAGATTGGAAGATTTGGAGAAGCTTGGAGCTCTTCACCAAATGTGCTTCCATCTTTAAGGCTTTTGAAGGTAAGCTCCATGGCTATGGCCATTTACCCTTGCATATTTCTTTGATGTTGTGTTTCTGGATTTTTGTTGTTTGTTGTTTCTATTTTTATGTGGGTTGGGAGTTTGGTGAGAGCACCTCCATTTGGAGGTAAGGCTCAACTTGTATGGGGTAGGGGAGAGTGAGCCTCATCGAGATCACCTCCATATTTGTGCTACTTATAGCCTTAAGGGCTTTTTCTTGGTGTTGAAATTATTTTGATGGCAAGAGTACAATGATAGTCTTTTTGAGATATTTGGAGATATGTGTTTTAGAGGTTTTGGCTTGAGGCCTTGATACTTGGTGTTTTGAGATCTTGATGTTGCCCCTTGAGTTGAGGGGTCCATTCCCTACCCCCATCAAACTCATTTTCATGAGTTTTGTTGTGTTAATCGTTGGGTTATTGTTGAGTTGTTTTTGTGTTGATTGTTGTAGTGTGTGTGTGCAACCATGTGATTCCTACCTCCCTAGCTCAGGGGTGACCCACTTGCGGGTCTACAGTAGGGAGGATGACATTTCGTAGTGGCTTGATTTCCCTTTTTGTTGTGTTGCTTATTGCAGGATTTTAGTTGGAGAGAAATGGAGCTTGGAGAAGCTCATTTTCACCTCTTTTGCAATATTATTTTAGATGGTTGTTGTGAGCCATGGCCTTGGACGCCTTAATGTTGGAGTTTTAAAAATTATACTCATTGTTTGGGTGTGAAAGAAAATTTGTTTGTGAGTTACTCTTTGTTGTGTATGTAAAAAAAAAGTGTTCATTATGTATGTTGTTGTGCTCATGTGCTTATGGAAAGATGCCAAAGATTATATAAATTTGTTGTTGAGTTTATGAGTAATGGAGAAATGGAAGAAAAAAAAAATACAATTGCTGTCAATTTTTACTTTAAAAAAAAATGTGTTGTTGATAAAATTTTAATGTATGCTAGAAAAAAAAAAGAGAATTGAAATGTATAGTTTTCTGTTATGTTGCACTGAATTTTTCATGTTAATTAATATGCTATTGTGAAAATAAGTTGTTGAAATTTTAAATGAAATTATATTTCCTACCTTATAGATTTTGTCAAAACAAAAAAGTATTTCTGTATGTTTAAATTTTCAAAAAAAAAAAGGAGAGATGCTACTGGATTATTTTATGATACAAAACTAAAAATTAGTATTCAATAGTATTTAAAATTAGTGTTATTGGGAAAGTTAGTTATATATATATATAAAGAAAATGCATATATATTTTTGATTTAATGAACAAACTGTTTGTGTAAATCTGTATATATATATATACACACAGAATGGCATACACACATTGGGGATATATCAAATAAAAAAATGAAAGAGAACTGAATGTGGATCGAACCCTACTGAATAGGGTCTATATTTTTGTTTAAGTTTAATAAAAAAAAATGTGTAAAGCAGAGGGATGATGGCCCAGCCGCCGCCCCCCTGCCTTTGCTATTACTATGGTGTGGGGAGGGGGCCATGCCTTCCCCCACACCCGTGGGTGTGGGGGGGAGTTACGGCCCCTCCCCACACCCCCCCTTACCCCCTTCTCTGCCAAACACCATCCCCCCTCCTTAAACTAAAATAAAACCCTTGGCAGTGGCGCTACCCCCGTTGATCTCATCGCCATCTCCCGTGAGTATTACGCCCTTCGACACTAGTCCTCCTCACTGTTATTTGGTCTTTTCTGCATTCAAAAGAAAAGTATGTGTGTGTGTGTGTGTGTGTGTGTGTGTGTGTGTGTTAATCACTGTGTCTTAGTTAGGAGAATGCATGTATATTTACCTCCAGCATATTGTAAGTATATGTATATTTATTTATATAAGTGTATACACATGAGTATATACATATATATCAATAAATATATATGTGGGTTTTTAAAAAAAGATAACACAAGAAGAAACCCTTCTGGATTTACACAAAATATACCTCAGTATGGAGGATCCTCATGGTGGCCTCCTTAGCAATCCTCCAACCTATAACAAAAATGGAGGCAAGAAGAAATGGAAAGAGAAGAGAAAACACAGGATGAAAAGAAAACAATAGAAAATGATAGATAATAGGGTTAGGGTTTCCTTTTGGGAAACTAATAAAATATTAACTTAGGACATTTGATGGGTGAGAGGGAAATTAGTTTTGGCTAATTTAATTATTTTTCTTTTTCTCCCATGTGCACGGGAGATTGTGCCTCTCTCTCTTTTTCTTTTCAAAGTCCTTTTAATTTATTTATTTTCTTGTGGGAATTGGTTTAATTTTGTATTCATTTAGTTCTTTTTTTTTATTTTTGAATGAGAATGAAATGTTTTGTATTTGGGATGTTTTATCCCTTTTGGGATGTTTAATTTGGACTTCCATTTTAATTATTGTCAGTTTAATTTTTATTATGTTGGAAATATCTTTGGATGTTATCTTTTTTAAATTTTAGTTCGGTTTGATTATTTTATGGGGAAAGGTATTTTAATCCTTCCCTTCTTTTTATTATTTTTGAGCTAGTTAATAAATATAATGTCGAAATTATATTTATTAACGGACTTAAATTTGAAATTTATTTTTGTGTCATTTAATTATTTTCAAATTTTAATATTTAATGGTAGGGTCGATTTATTTGTCCTTGGAAAAATATTTAATTTCTTCTTAAGTTTAATTATTAATTTTATATTTTGCTTTGAATTCTTGTTGGAGTTTTTATCTTAAAATTTTTAATTCGATTATTGAAAACACGTTATGCTATCAAATGTTTCCTAGATTTTAGGGTTTTATTTTTTATGACATTTTATTGGCTTTCTTTTTATCACTCCATTTTTATCATGCATCCATTATGCCATTTATTTTTTCATATTTTATTTATTTGATTTCATTTTTATTTTAGAGATAAGATTTGGTTTTGAATTTGATGAAATCACCTTCTCACCTAGGAAACTTAGGGTTTAAATTTGAAACGTCCTAACCCTAGAAGTGGCGCACTTTGCGTCGCATACCCCCTAGATGACTTTCATTGCGCAAGGGATGGTGTAGGATAATACAGTTCCCTGAATTATGTTTGACATGTTTACGCCTCATGCGTATTGCCACTGAGCACACAAACGTGTGCGAGGGGTTTCCTAGGGATAGGCAAAAAAGTTTTTTGTATTTCATGTCATGACCACATGGCAAATGTGGACATAACACGTGTGTTGTGTGTCGTGACCACATGGAAAATGTGGGCATGACACTAGCTTTGGGCCCCCTAGCACAATGTCTACAGACGCCGCCCTTGTCAGGTTTGTTAGAAATAAGGAAGGCTTAAAAAATATGATTGCTTCCCTTATTCCTCCAAGAACTAAGGAAATGAAGAAAAGGAAATATGTGAGGAAGAATTCCATGAACACAAAAACTAAAAACAAAAAAGAAGAAAAAGTATCTGAATGTTTTAACAAGCTTTGTAAAAAAAAGGAAGACAAACCCCCTACTGTTGATAAAAAATCAGTTGTTTCCCCTGGAATATTTGGGGACTTGAATCCTTGGATAGGAAATATCTAGTGAGAGATTTTTGTAATAAGAGGAAAGGACTGAACCTCCTAATGCTTCAAGAATTGAAGGCCACAGGTTTTAGCTTAGAAAATAACTTGAGATTTATCTAGAAAGATGTAGTTTTCTTCTACACTAAGCATGAGAGAGGTAAAGGAGGTTTAGAAATCACGGTTGATAGGTATGGTCCAAGTCTGTTGTTCAAAAGGGCCACTCCCCATCCAATAGGTGTCTTTGGGCAATTTTTAATAAAGATGCAAATGAATTTGGTGTCTTCTCGGTGTATGCTCTAAATGATTACTTTGGTAGAGCGAAGCTCTAGAAATAGATGGAAGAGAGTCTACCTAGGCTACCATGGATATTAGTAGGGACTTTAACATGACATAGCATGGGGAAGATAAAAAATGGGGGTTCAAATGGAGCTGGAAAGGTAATGAGGCCTTCTTCTGGTGTAAATTGAAAAAAAAACTTAAGCTTTTTGATCCTCTAGAAGTTAAGAAGTGTGATAGCAAAGGCATTTGGTATACGCAGTGCAACAGTCAAGAAGGTAAAAATAGAATTTACTCAATATTAGACAGGTTTTATGCATCTGAAGATAATATCTTGGTTTTAAACAAAAAAGATACTAACTATGTGGAGGTGATCATCTCCACTCTCTCAGACTGGTACCACCTGATCGAATCTTTTATAAGACGGAAAAACTAGAAGTCAGTATTTAGGATCAAAATAGAAAACACCTTTAAGCTTAATTGCTCTCTGCTTCTTGACTTTGTGTCAGGCCTACCTTTTTCACTTCTATTCATGAGACTATTTGCAGTACTATTGCTATTACTTTTATGATTGGGAGACTATTGATCCCAGATTCTTGTTTATTAAACCTAATTAATTTTTAAGAAAACAATTGTGTAATGATAGTTAGATGTTGCTTTTAAGTTAATGATGAATAGATAATATTAGAAATGGAACTTTAATGTGATTTTAATATGTTTATATGGTAGAATGTTTAGGTATGCATGTATTTAAATTGCTTCGACTATGATATCTTTATGTGTTATTGACTTTGAGTTTGAGTGTGCAAGTATTGCTAGCGAAACCACAAATACATGAGATCATTCCACACCCTATGTTGTATCGCTTGTAAGCCAATCTAGTTCCATGAGGAACTAAGATCAACTCTGTGTATGGTGGAAATGTTGTAATGTTGTAATGTGGTAATGTTGCATGGGGTCAAGGGAATTAGGTCTACCCTCTGATTCACTTGTATTGTGATATGTGTTGTAAAAGATGTTATGAATCTTGTTTAAGTTTATTTCTTTTTGGACCCTCCTTTTGTGTTTTTACCTGACTGTCAGAGTCCTAACTAGGTTAAAATCAACCCTAGGTTATACCCCATGGGTCTAGGGACCCTTTTGACTAGGATAACCTTGGGATAACCTCCATATGGTCACTTCAACTTCATGGTGAAGTTAAGTGACGAATTTGGGAGCATGGGGATAATGGGATGAGTGGAATCCACACTTAGACCCACTTCCAAGTTATGGAAGGACTCCATGATCCACCAATAATGGAGTGCTTGTCTCTTTGTGCCTCTCTTTTGGTGGGAGACCCCCATAAAAAGGGTGGTGTGTCATCCACTTCCTTTTTATTTCTATTTTTCTTATTATATTTTATTCATCCATGTGTTGTAAAAGGGCTATAGTGGGGAACCTCTTGAGTGGGGTTAATTGTCTTAAGTCCACTAAGGATAATGGATAAGGAGTGGGTTTAGTTTTTTAATGCCACTTGGAATAAGGGATAAGAGAGAGAATTTGTTTTAAAGAGGAGAAAAGGGAGAGGGTAAGGGGGTTGGATTATTGTGGAAAGAAGGAGAACTTGGAGAAGGAAACTAAGGGTGGAGCTCTTCTTCAAAATACATTCCATAATTGGGCTTGTAAAGGTTAGTGAGCCAGTTACTCACCTATGTATGTTTTGTTCTTATTTGATGAATGTGGATTTGCAATGATTGTCAATGTGTTATTTTTGCTATTTTTGGTTTATGTTGGGTGTATGAAAGAGCTTCTTCCAGTTGGAAGACAATGCTCATCATGTATGGGGAAGGGAAGATGTGAACCTCCTCGGGTGTATTCTTATTTTAGTATATGGAAGCCTTGAGGGCATGTTGGTAATTTTGAGCCTAGAGGGCTATAAGGCTAGAGTGCCTATTTGGGATATCCCTGTGAATTTTATTATTTGGATGGCTTGAGGCCATGAGGAAGAATAATTTTGTTGTCTTGAGGCCATGAGATAAGCTATGATAATTATTTGAGAAGAATGATTATTATTTGAGAAGAATTACACCTTGGAGTAGAGAGAGTGTACTTCCCTACCCCTTTAAACTCACCTCAGCTGAGTCTATGTATTGTGTGTAAAACCATTGGGTGTTGTGTGTTGATTGTTCTAATGTTGTGAAGTGTTTTTGGTCTATTCTACCCTAGGTGTGTGGATGATCTACGGTAGGGAGGAGAGCTTGTTGTGTGGTATATCCTTACTTGTTTGTCATGCAGGTTTTATTTGGAGCATGTTGAGAGGATTGGATGAGTTTATCTTGTTTAGAGAAAATGTTCACTTTCCTTGTTTGTAATGAGAGCTTGGTCTCTTTAAGTTCTTCCTGGATAAGTTTCTTTTAAAGAGGGGAGATTGCTTCCTCTGAAAGTTGTAAAAAAATTGTATTGGGAGAAGAAAGTAATTCCTCCATTAGAGTGATTGTGTGTTGTGAAATCTTACAGTTGTTTATTCTTGTTTATCAAATTATAAGTGTGAAGTTAAGTGTTTGATCTAGACAAGTTGTCAAGTTATTTCTGATTTTATTTAGTGAAAAAGTTACATTCACTGGATTATAGAAGTTGTAAATTTTCCTTTAGAAAACAAATTAAAAACTTGATTTAGGTATACAATGGAGAATAAACTAAACTGATTATATGTTTATTTATTTATTGAAGTGGAAGATTTATTAGTTCTATGTATTTACTATTTATCTTTAATTTAATTTGAGTTAAAATGTAACTTGATAGATTAAAATTATTAGATGAAAAATACAGATTCAAATGGTTAGTTGCTTTCTATTTCTCTCAAGAATTGGTTAAACTTGCAAATTAAAATGTTGAAGAAAATGCAAAATAAATTCGTTAATTCATAAACTAAAATGTTGTATGAAATATGGAATTTTGTTATGTATAAAATATATATATATATTTATTTACTGTTAATTGTTGGAAAACTTTGAAATTTTACTACTCACAGATATGTATATATATATATATATATATATATATATATATTTATTTATCCGTAATTGAAATTGAGAAATTTTTTAAACTTGTATATATATATATATATATATATATATATATATATATATATATTTAATTAGTATTAATAAAAAACTTACGAAGCAGCAAATCAATGAGAGAGTTTGCTATTTTTAATGTTTTACACAGTCGAAATGTATATGATATTTGGTGGGGGTTTAAACCCCCACCAAAACCTTTAAACAATGAGGGTGTGGGGAGGGGTGGAGCCCCACCCACACCCCACGGAGTGGGTTGTGGGTGGGGCTCTGCCCCTCCCCACACCCCCACCGAGACCTAACACCCACACCCCCGCTCGGCATAACACCGCAGCCTGCGCACAGGCAACCCTCCCTGTGAGCCTCCATAGCCCCCTCGCAGCCTGTGCTTCACACCTCCCTTTCCTCCGTTTGTGACCATCGTTGTCGCCTGCATCCTCCATTCTGCCGCCACTCCTATGTGGCCAAGCCACCACTTCGCCCACCTCCAAGCTTCGGTCTCCCCTACGCCCATCGCCATCCTTCGTCGCCGCCATAGCCTCCATTACCCTACTTCATATCTATCACAAGCAAATAAAAATTAGGGTATTCAGTTTCATGGCTATGGGTTGGATTAATACAAAGCATTTGGTATCTTTGGGTGGAGTTTTAATTTTAAATATTATTTAAGCAATCTTATGCATATATATGTATGTAGATATATATAAAAGGTTATATATATATATATATATATTTGGATGTATAAGTGGAAGATAGGTGTGGAAATCACTTACAAATGAAAACTAAACTATTATATATATATATATATCAACATATGAATAAGTAAGAAATGTTAATTCGGAGTTATTAAATGCCCATTGATTTACCAAGGTACAAAATCAAATTAACTGGATAGATTAATATAAGTAAATAAATAAATAAGTAAACAATTAAACATGAAGTTAATCAAATCAACTTGAAAGAGGAGGAAATAAATAATGCAAGGAGAAAACCCATTAGGGCCAACCCGTTGTCTAGTAATTTAAATGCTAAATTTTAAAACCAACGTTAAAACATAGTGAACATCATCAAGCAACTAGTGAGTCCAACATAGTGAAGGCACATGTAAGGTTATTGTTCTGTTAACAACAGTATCGATGACAACATAAACATACGCAACCGAGCATGCTTGTGGGTGCAAGGGGGCTTTCAGAGTTGCAAGGGGAAAATTTTTGATAGTTCGTATCATGACCACATGACGCATGTGGACATGACACACGAGTTAGCGTGTTGTGACCACATGTGAAATGTGGGCATGACATTTGGTATCAGAGTGCAGTTGTTTCAAACACTGGGCTTATTTAGGCACATTATCACTTCTGCAATCAAACTGACTAGCGATGACCTCATTTTGTAGGATGCCTCCCAGATGAGTTTGGCGAGTACCGACCCACCGTACTCCACCCACCGAGGTGCGTACTGATTCTTCAGCTGTGAGACCGGATCAGCCAGTCCCACCAGAACAGCCAATTCCACAGGTTCATCCAGTTCTAAAGACAGAACCAGTTCCTCAGGTACCGTAGGCACTGTTGATGATCGTTTTGATGCAATCATAACAATAAGTTAAAATTCACATATAATGAACTGAAACTATACTTGAAAGATAAGAAAGAATCATTTGAGATTCAATAATCCCAAGTCTACAATGGTTCGGTTGGTCAAGTTCAGTTGGTCAATGTGAAGCTATAATGTTCAAGGGGCCTTACGTAGTTTAGGTTTGTTTGGTGGCTTACTGGACTAAGAATATGCAAAAAGGTCATAGATTTCAACAAGTATTCTATTCATTTGCATACAAGTGTTACCAGGCTGCAAGTTTTAGATAGTTTTCTTGAATTTTTGCAGCTTTCTTCTTTATCTATTTATGAAAACTGTCTACTTATAGCTCTGTTATACATGCTTCTTCAAATTTGAGACAATTTCCTTTAGATTTCTACGTTTTCAGCTAAATATTTCAGATGGGTTGGGAAAAGTTAGAAAGATCTAATCTATACCTCATTTAATCTACCGAAGGATCTAATTGTTTCTGTTATGCACTATGTAAATACCACAGTAATTTGATCAAATCCACAGTAAAAACCTTAAATGCAAGTTCTGAGCATTTTCACAAACATACATTTAAAATTGCAAGCTCTCAAAGAAAATATTTCAAAACACAAAGAAGGGCAGGAGAACACTCAGAAGATAGATGCAGAACTCCATATTCTATTGTATTAGAAACGAATAGTCATACATGATTTACAATGTAGGAATGACTCTTAGTTTCATTGATCATACTATAGAGAACTTACAAGCTTTACAGATACAGTAAGGCAGCCAGACATTCCACGCGCACCTTACTGCAGACAAACAGGCGACCTCCTTCTTCTACACTAAACTATGCTAACTTGCTGTATGTTCCTAAAAGAAAAAACTGTTGTAACCCTTGTTGCTTTCCTAAAATCCCTGTTGTAAAGTATTACAGTGTAGAGAGGCACAATATAAAGACATTCTGATTGTCCTTACTACAGCAAAAACCTAACTGAACCCCTGGTTCAAACCCTTGGTTACAGCAATAAATACAGGTGAACCAGTTCTCAAAAATATCTCTGAGCAGTGTCAAATCTGGGCGAAATATTGCACCTTCTGAGAAGTTCCGGTAGCTGGGTAATAACTTCTGTTTGTCTGTTGTAGTAATACCTTTAGCTGCAACTCTATCCTTTAGTTGAATGGCCTTGACTTTTTTGCACTTCATCCTTATCTTCCTGCTCCTAAGATCAGATTTCCTTCCTCCATGAGGTCACTGTGTTGACTTTCCAGCTGCTTCCTCAACTGCAAGCTTGCAAGACAAGACAAGCAATAAGTATTTCATTTATCACATAAACAGAATGAAATTAAAATAACCGTTTAAACCCAGGTGACTGCGCAAGATTGTGGAAATCGGATCCAGAATACTCCTCAAATGCACCCAAAATGCGTTCAGACTGCTCAAAATTCATCGGGTCAACTATCGCTGACCGGGAAAATGCCACAGGCGCCAAAAAAACACTTTAAAATTCCACCGCTTCATTTCCCGCCCATTGGCATGACTATCGCTATCGGCATGTCAAAAAACATGTTGGCTGATATTCACTTCATCTGCATGATATTTCAGAAATATGATGCTCTCCCTTCTGAAGGTCCAGATGATGTCATCAGGATGTTTCGCTTCTGCATATTGGGGAAAAGAACAACATCATCATCATCATCATGTTGAAGGAAAATAGGAGGATATGGAATATGATCCTGCTGCTGAGGAAAGGAAAATGATGGTGACGTCATCGTCATATTTGGGCTTCATTAAAATGCAAAAGATGACGTCATCATGATATTCAGTTAAGATCAGGGGATAATTGTGATATTGGGTCACCTAAGGAGCATGATCAGGATGATGAATGTAATATGACCCCTTTACGGCCAAGGCAACCCTCTCGAAAGATCAAGATGATGATGATCATCAGGATATTTGGGGCTTCTATCGAACTTAGAATAAGACGTCATCATCATATTCGTGAACCGGATCATGCTTTGGAAAATATCCTGCCGAAGGGAAAATGTGATGATGATGATCATCAGGATACTAGCTTCTTCGTTTTATCGGGATGATGTCATCATGATATCCGGAGCCTTTGTTAAACTTAGAACCTGACGTCATCATGATATTTCGCTAACCGGATCATGTTTTAGAAAATATCCTGCCGAAGGGAAAATGTGATGATGATGATCATCAGGATACTTGCAAAAGGTTGTATTTCTCGGCAGGAGGACTTCACAAAATGTCAGGTGGACAAACAAGATCATGATGATCTTGACAATATGACAGGATAAAAAATATGATGATCCTCCTCATCGAATTATCATGATGACGTCATCATCATATTTTGTCTTCGGAGCATAAGGATGAGTTGAGGTCATCACAGGTTAGCGCTAGGGTGATATTCAAAATAAGATCATGCTGTTGAGGAATGGAATATCACCTTCTTCTTAAAAGATAGGGTGATCATCATGATCATGCAAAAGGAGATCAGGAGGATATGAATATGATGATCCTCTTTATCGAATATCATGATGATGTCTCCATCACTTAGCGAATTTCAGCGAATATGACCCTCGTGAAAGATCAGGATGATGATCATGATCATGCAAAAGGAGATCAGGAGGATATGAAGTCGTCATCATCATATTTCAAATTTCAGCAAATATCATGATGATGACCCTCCGATAGGATTATAACATGCGCATGCAAATATGTCGATGGTGGATTTTCTAAGTCAGGGTGATCTTATAATATCAGCATGATATTATAATATCAGGCGATGCAAAAATATCATGATGCTCGCGATGCGAAAGACCGCTCGACGGGGGAAACTTACTGTGACTTAAAGTTGACGTCATCATGATATTTGAACCTCAGGATATTATCGGGGGGGCGTTTCAAATATGATGATTATGTCTTCATACAGCAAAACCAAGTTTATAAAATATGACCCTCCTAAAAATCATGATGCTCACGATGCGCATAAGGCCTTTTGACGGGTAAAGGGCACTACCACCTAAGATTGATGTCCGGATATTGCGACTGCATGATTTTATCGGGTGATAGACCAAGATTATGATGACCTTGTCAACATGAAAAAATATGATGACCACTTGTGATTATCAGGTTTGACCAAAACTTTGACTGTGCATAACTTCCACATATGGACGAATTTTCAAGTGAAGTAAAAGGCAAACCTACATGGAATTTCAAGCTCTTTTTAAATATGAGGTCACAGAAATAAAATATGAACTTTGACAAACTGACCTCATGATGATGACCAACCTCATCAAATATCATGATGATGATGCACCTGACCTTCATTTTTACTAAACCACCAGAAAGCAGACAAACACAAGCAGAAGCAAAAAGCAAAACATCAGCAGGGGTCCCCATTTTGCTAAGGAGCATAATGGGGCATGTTGTGAACATCACAACAACTAGCAACCAAAACAAAACAATTAAATTCAGAGTGTTCAAGGAAACTAGATGAAATGAACTCATAACTTCCACATATCTTTCCTGCAAATTACTATTCAGCTTGAGACTCAAAGTATTCAATAAAGATGCATGAACTTCCATTTTCAGTTTAGTTGTGTGCATGTGATTAATTATCCTCATCTTGAAGATCGGTTGAAAAAACCAGTGACTGACATTAGCCTACGTAGGTGAGGATATTCCCTCATAGCCGACCGGATAGAGCCTTGCTGCCAGCGAGCGTCTATAGCCCCGGCAAGGTTATCGTTACAATTCTCCTAAGTAGAGCCCCACTGCCAGCGAGCGTCCATAGCCCCGGTAGAGTTACTTAGATGGCTTAATCTGGATTTTCAGTATAATCCGTTTTATTTATTTATTTATTTATTTTTTGCTTTCCAATTTTGAAAGATTTCATAAGGTATAGCAATTTGTAACTTCATGATGCAAGGAGTGGACACTTGCTGAAATTAAGCTGAGAATTGTAATGGTAGCAAGGGTGACCTCTGATTTTTCACCTAATATCTACACTGGTAGGTTCAACAAACCCAACGATTTTAGGTGTGTCATCGTGAGAAACCTGCTTCGAATTCTCAATCACATTTATTGAATACAAAACTTCAGAAAATGAACAACTCTCTACATTCATGACAGTGACAAATTATGCGTAAATTGCAAATGGTTAACCTGAATATCCTAAATTTTATACTGTTTTGAATGGTTGCTAGTTTTGCTCCTTAATACTCTAAAGTAAAATAAAGATCCCTGCTGAGGAGACAACAAACAAACCAAACAAACAGGCTGTACAAACAACACAACAAAAGAAAAAACTGTACAAACAGAAAGAAACAAAAAGCAAAAAACAAACAAAAAGGAACTATACAAACAACCAACCTAAAAAAGAAAACAGCAAAAGAAGAACACAAAAAACAAAAACAACTACCCTACCAGACTATATACAAGCCTCTACAAGGCAACTAGAAACCTAGGAAAAAGACTCAAAAACACCCCTATTTGCATATTTCTTTAGGTTGTGCAGGAGTAACAGGGTACTAGTTATGGTCCTCATCATAGCAGATTTATCTTTGAATTCTGAAAAAAAATCTGATATTCTAGATTCATTGTGTTTATCAGAATAGCCCTTAATGACTAATAACTGAGGCAGCTCATCAGGTTTATGATTAATCCATATGCATGTCTTATGTCTTGAATTTCCATAATCAAAATAGCATTTATCATTGTTTACTAAGGAAAGGAAAGAGACAACCTGATGTGCCTTTAGCTCTGTGGAACACACTTGTTTATTAATAGCTGGCTTCTCATTTAGCTCTGCATTTTCATTGCCCAGCTCTATGTCTAGTCCTTTTTCAAGTTGAAAGATGAATGACTCTAGATGTATCATTTCTTCATCTTCATCTAGCCTTGTTCCTTCATTCTGGATGTTTAGTTTATCCTCAAATTTAGCAAACCTCTCCATGTTCTCATTAGTTCCCTACACATCAGCACTTAAGTAAGTATCCTCATCATCATAATCTGACATACAGAAATTAATTATTTCTAAATCACTTGAGAGTAAAGGTGGGAAAACATCTTTTGATTGACAAGAGTACTCCCCTGTTTTATTTTCAACATAGCATGGGGGGGATGTCTGATTATGCACAGCAGCTCTATGATCCTCTATATCCTCTTCTTTCAAGAATTGCTCATCAGATGACTCACATTTGTCATTTAGTGAAGAGTCTAATCTTATTGACCTGCAACAATCTTGATTTTGATCATTCAATTTAAAGAAGTCAGGTGTAACACTAGGATTTACTTTCTTTTCTATGACTTCATTAGCTTCTATAGTAGGGATCTCATCAATTTTAGTGCATTTTAATTCTGCCAATGCTTGTTTACATTTCTTTGCCAAATCATGTTCGTTAAAACTTTTCAAGTCAGACCCAGAGGTTTCTTCTTGACAAATATTCCTTAGTAGTTCCATATATTTATCAAATGTATCAAGATGAACCTCACTTTCCTTTTCTTTTTCATTAAATCTTTTTTGCTTATCATCTAGAAAAGGGACATGAGCTGTGATTTCTTCTCTACATTTTTTAGGATATTTATACTTTTCCCTAACTTTAATCACAGTCGGATCCTGACGAAAAGACAATTTTTTTTTTCTTACCATCACATGATTCCTGGAGAGAGATCTTACTATCCTTTATTCCTAGCATTGGTTCCATCTTTGTATCCTCTGCACATTTAATGACCATTGATGCTGCATCCTTCTGTCGCTCAATAATCTCCTCATTTCCCTGCCAACTTTCAGCCTTATACACATCTGAGAGAGAAATTAGTCCTTTCAAATATAAATCTAATCTTGTAAGAAAAGATATACAATTAAGCTCACCATGCTTTGTGGACTTATGTATCCTACACCTTCCAAATAAACCATAGCTATATAAATTTTTAGGATAAAGCTGGTTATTCAAAGCTTTCTGAAATGAAGGAATGTCAACTTGAAAACTGTCCCTATATGAGTCCATTAAAAAATGGGACCTTCTTTCAACTTTTTAGACCTTTGAAATTTTATGAGATCTAACATTTCTCAGAATATAACATTTAAAACTCAAAATTTTAATTTTAACCCTAAACCAAATCAGGCCCTCCTTCTAGCACCAGAAAACTGTTGATGATCGTTTTGATGCAATCATAACAATAAGTTAAAATTCACATATAATGAACTGAAACTATACTTGAAAGATAAGAAAGAATCATTTGAGATTCAACTAATCCCAAGTCTACAATGGTTCGGTTGGTCAAGTTCAGTTGGTCAATGTGAAGCTGTAATGTTCAAGGGGCCTTACGTAGTTTAGGTTTGTTTGGTGGCTTATTGGACTAAGAATATGCAAAAAGGTCATAGATTTCAACAAGTATTCTGTTCATTTGCATACAAGTGTTACCAGGCTGCAAGTTTTAGATGGTTTTCTTGAATTTTTGCAGCTTTCTTCTTTATCTATTTATGAAAACTGTCTACTTATAGCTCTGTTATACATGCTTCTTCAAATTTGAGACAATTTCCTTTAGATTTCTACGTTTTCAGCTAAATATTTCAGATGGGTTGGGAAAAGTTAGAAAGATCTAATCTATACCTCATTTAATCTACCGAAGGATCTAATTGTTTCTGTTATGCACTATGTAAGTACCACAGTAATTTGATCAAATCCACAGTAAAAACCTTAAATGCAAGTTCTGAGCATTTTCACAAACATACATTTAAAATTGCAAGCTCTCAAAGAAAATATTTCAAAACACAAAGAAGGGCAGGAGAACACTCAGAAGATAGATGCAGAACTCCAGATTCTATTGTATTAGAAACGAATAGTCATACATGATTTACAATGTAGGAATGACTCTTAGTTTCATTGATCATACTACGGAGAACTTACAAGCTTTACAGATACAGTAAGGCAGCCAGACATTCCACGCGCACCTTACTGTAGACAAACAGGCGACCTCCTTCTTCTACACTAAACTACGCTAACTTGCTGTATGTTCCTAAAAGAAAAAACTGTTGTAACCCTTGTTGCTTTCCTAAAATCCCTGTTGTAAAGTATTACAGTGTAGAGAGGCACAATATAAAGACATTCTGATTGTCCTTACTACAGCAAAAACCTAACTGAACCCCTGGTTCAAACCCCTGGTTACAGCAATAAATACAGGTGAACCAGTTCTCAAAAATATCTCTGAGCAGTGTCAAATCTGGGCGAAATATTGCCCCTTCTGAGAAGTTTCGGTAGCTGGGTAATAGCTTCTGTTTGTCTGTTGTAGTAATACCTTCAGCTGCAACTATGTCCTTTAGTTGAATGGCCTTGACTTTTTCGCACTTCATCCTTATCTTCCTGCTCCTGAGATCAGATTTCCTTCCTCCATGAGGTCACTGTGTTGACTTTCCAGCTGCTTCCTCAACTGCAAGCCTGCAAGACAAGACAAGCAATAAGTATTTCATTTATCACATAAACAGCATGAAATTAAAATAACCGTTTAAACCCAGGTGACTGCGCAAGATTGTGGAAATCAGATCCAGAATACTCCTCAAACGCGCCCAAAATGCGTTCAGACTGCTCAAAATTCATCGGGTCAACTATTGCTGACCAGGAAAATGCCACAGGCGCCAAAAAAACACTTTAAAATTCCACCGCTTCATTTCCTGCCCATCGGCATGACTATCGCTATCGGTGTGTCAAAAAAACATGTTGGCCGATATTCACTTCATCTGCATGATATTTTGGAAATATGATGCTCTCCCTTCTGAAGGTCCAGATGACGTCATCAGGATGTTTCGCTTCTGCATATTGGGGAAAAGAACAACATCATCATCATCATCATCATGTTGAAGGAAAATAGGAGGATATGGAATATGATCCTGCTGCTGAGGAAAGGAAAATGATGGTGACGTCATCGTCATATTCGGGCTTCATTAAAATGCAAAAGATGACGTCATCATGATATTCAGTTAAGATCAGGGGATAATTGTGATATCGGGTCACCTAAGGAGCATGATCAGGATGATGAATGTAATATGACCCCTTTGCGGCCAAGGCAACCCTCTCGAAAGATCAGGATGATGATGATCATCAGGATATTTGGGGCTTCTGTCGAACTTAGAATAAGACGTCATCATCATATTCGTGAACCGGATCGTGCTTTGGAAAATATCCTGCCGAAGGGAAAATGTGATGATGATGATCATCAGGATACTAGCTTCTTCGTTTATTAGATCGGGATGACATCATCATGATATCCGGAGCCTTTGTTAAACTTAGAACCTGACGTCATCATGATATTTCGCTAACCGGATCATGTTTTAGAAAATATCCTGCCGAAGGGAAAATGTGATGATGATGATCATCAAGATACTTGCAAAAGGTTGTATTTCTCGGCAGGAGGACTTCACGAAATGTCAGGTGGACAAACAAGATCATGATGATCTTGACAATATGACAGGATAAAAAATATGATGATCCTCCTCATCGAATTATCATGATGATGTCATCATCATATTTTGTCTTCGGAGCATAAGGATGAGTTGAGGTCATCACAGGTTAGCGCTAGGGTGATATTCAAAATAAGATCATGCTGTTGAGGAATGGAATATCACCTTCTTCTTAAAAGATAGGGTGATCATCATGATCATGCAAAAGGAGATCAGGAGGATATGAATATGATGATCCTCTTTATCGAATATCATGATGATGTCTCCATCACTTAGCGAATTTCAGCGAATATGACCCTCGTGAAAGATCAGGATGATGATCATGATCATGCAAAAGGAGATCAGGAGGACATGAAGTCGTCATCATCATATTTCGAATTTCAGCAAATATCATGATGATGACCCTCTGATAGGATTATAACATGCGCATGCAAATATGCCGATGGTGGATTTTCTAAGTCAGGGTGATCTTATAATATCAGCATGATATTATAATATCAGGCGATGCAAAAATATCATGATGCTCGCGATGCGAAAGACCGCTCGACGGGGGAAACTTACCGTGACTTAAAGTTGACGTCATCATGATATTTGAACCTCAGGATATTATCGGGGGGGCGTTTCAAATATGATGATGATGTCTTCATACAGCAAAACCAAGTTTATAAAATATGACCCTCCTAAAAATCATGATGCTCACGATGCGCATAAGGCCTTTTGACGGGTAAAGGGCACTACCACCTAAGATTGACGTCCGGATATTGCGACTGCATGATTTTATTGGGTGATAGACCAAGATTATGATGACCTTGTCAACATGAAAAAATATGATGATCACTTGCGATTATCAGGTTTGACCAAAACTTTGACTGTGCATAACTTCCACATATGGACGAATTTTCAAGTGAAGTAAATGGCAAACCTGCATGGAATTTCAAGCTCTTTTTAAATATGAGGTCATAGAAATAAAATATGAACTTTGACAAACTAACCTCATGATGATGACCAACCTCATCAAATATCATGATGATGATGTACCTGACCTTCATTTTTACCAAACCGCCAGAAAGCAGACAAACACAAGCAGAAGCAAAAAGCAAAACATCAGCAGGGGTCCCCATTTCGCTAAGGAGCATAATGGGGCGTGTTGTGAACATAACAACAGGCACCACTTGCCTCACTTGATATGGGACCACAGATATTACAAGCCTTATAGGCTATCTTAGATAGGCTTCCATTGGCTACAGTTGAGCCATGCATAGAGCTACGTGTCGAGCCCTGCGATGTTCCGCGAGAGGAACCACGCATGAGGCCATGAGCTGAGACTCATGTCAAGCCACGTGTGGAGCCCCGCGTAGAGCTGCAGGGAGTACCACATGTGGAGCCTTATGTCAAGTTGCCTGATACAGAGGAGGTTGATTCAACTGGCAGGGCTCGTAGCACGAGCCTCACACATCATGCCAGGCATGACGAGATAGTGCGAGTAGAGCAATTGGGTCCTAGGCCTTATGATTATCATACAGATGAACCTATCAGGGGGCGCAGATATAAAGGAGATTCCATCAGGGACATATTGAGATTGAACCCTCCTACTTTCATCGGAACCACAGAGGGAGCTGAGGCAGAGGCTTGGCTTATCAATCTAGACAAGTGCTTCGCATTACATCCATACACAGGCAATAGGAAGGCCCGTGTGGTAATACACTTACTACGAGATGCTGCAGCTACCTGGTGGTGCACTGAGGAGTGCAAGCGTCACCTCTCCTTAGACACCCTCTCATGGGAGACCTTTATTGAGTGCTTCAACGCGCGATACCTATCAGACTATTACAGATAGCATTGTATAGATGAGTTCCATGACCTACAACAACGGGGACTCTCAGTGGCACAATATGAGAGTAGGTTTACAGAGTTATCTAGATATGCGAAGTATCTCCATGACGAGAAATTCATGGTGCATAAGTTTATCAGAGGACTAAACCATAGTATAGCAGGACCTGTTCGGATGGTAGATCCCCAGACTTCGAGTGATGCTACCGAGAAGGCTTATATTGCTGAGGAGATTCAGGGATAGGGGCAAAATTCTCGCCCTCAGTTCCAGGATTGGGGATAATAGCAGTATCAATAGAGTTTCCATAGGCCAACACAACCATCCCCTAGAGGATGATTCAGTACATCATCATTACCTCCTAAGCCCCCACAACAACAGTAGTCACAGCAGCAATAGAAAGCTAGAACATAGCCGAGGTCACATGCGGGAAATAATAGAGGTTGGTAGCAGCAGGGCCCGCGCAGGGATCAGAGATAGCAGGGACCACCTGTGGGAACCACGAGGCTGCAGCAGTCATATAAGGGCTCATAGGGGTCCATTGGTAGATCAGGACAACAACAATCAAGTAGGACTTAGACTGTATAGGTACAGTTTAAGGGCCCTTGTTATGTTTGTGGTGAAGCTAGACACCTAGCTAGAGAGTGCCCATAGGGTTTTACAGCAGGGGGACAGCATCGTGTAGGAGGTTTCAAGCAAACTGTGGGTGATATGGGTAAATCCCACTGTATGTTTGTAGCAGTTGAAAACCACCAGGCTGATTTCTAGGCTTCAGTCATAGAGACAGCAGGTATGATTGGAGATTTTTCCATCTCTATCCTTTTTGATTCCAGAACTATCGACTCTTTTATGTCTACATCGTTAGTGGAACATTGTAGGCTAGTGTCTTCTAGGCAGGACATTAGGTGGGAGGTTGAGTTGGCCTCTGGGGCCAGGATGTCAGTTGATACTGTTGTTAGAAATTGCAATATTTCCTTGGGTTCTTTCATTACAACATGTTACCTTAGGGTTATGCCATTAGGATCCTACAGCATAGTTCTTGGTATGGACTGGCTTGCGGCTCATAGAGCCAAGCTAGATTGCCACCAAAGGATGATTAGTTGTTTAGACGATCATGGCACTCCAGTCGAGAGAGTGGGCATATAGAAGCCCATGACTACTCGTATGATATCTACTTAGCAACTTAAGCACTGCATGTGGAAGGGTTGTTAGATGTTTGCTATCACAGTCAATGATAGATCTGAGAATGAACCTGAGACTACATTAGATGATCACCCCATCTTGAGAGAATTTGTCGATGTTTTTCTGCCAGAGTTGCGAGGTATGCCTCCACACAGAGAAGTTGACTTCCACATCGATTTGGTACCAAGGGCAGAACCAGTGTCTCGTGCACCTTATAGAATGACTACACATGAGCTTATAGAGCTTAAACTGCAGATAGAAGAAGGGACACATATGACCTAGCGTTTCACCATGGGGTGCACTGGTTATCTTTGTAAAGAAGAAGGATGGATCTATTTGACTATGCATGGACTACAGACAGTTGAACAAAGTGATAGTGAGGAACCGATATCCTCTGCCTAGGATTGACAATCTTTTTGACCAAATGCAGGGTGCCAAAGTGTTTTAAAAAATTGATCTAAAATTTGGGTATCACCAATTCTGAATCATTGAGGTAGATATTCACAAAACTGCTTTCCAAACTAGATATGGCCATTATGAATTTACAGTGGTACCTTTCAATTTGACAAACGCCCCTACAGTGTTCATGAGCCTCATGAACGGGGTGTTCCGCACTTGCCTAGATTGGTTCGTGATCATATTCCTACATGATATTTTGATCTATTCGCAGACCGAGGAGGAACATGTGGACCATTTGTGTCAGGTATTGCAGTGTTTACATGAGCATCTGCTTTATGGCAACCTGGTGAAGTGTGCCTTTTTCAGGATAGAAGTGCAGTATTTGGGGCACATATTATCAGGCGATGGCATCTCCGTAGATCCATTGAAGATCAGAGCAATTCAGGAATGGCTAGTACCCACCAATGTAACAGAAGTAAGGAGCTTTATGGGACTAGCCGGTTACTACCGTAGGTTTGTCGAAGGTTTCTCTAGGATAGCACATCCTATCACTTCCCTTCAGCAAAAAGGGAAAGGATTCACTTGGACTGAGTAGTGTGAGAAGGCCTTTGGGATCCTTAAGGAACGTCTTACAAGCGCTCCCATATTAGCTGTTCCAAATCTGACAGAAGATTTTGTTGTTTGCATGGATGCATCATTAGAGGGATTGGGAGCTGTGCTTATACAGGGTGGTAGAGCAATTGCTTATGAATCACGAAAACTTAAAACACATGAGCTAAACTACCCTACTCACGATCTAGAGCTAGCAGTTGTTATTCATGCTCTTGTTCATTGGAGACACTTTCTTTTAGGTCAACATTTTGAGCTCCATTCAGATCATCATAGCTTACAGTACATTTTCACTCAGCCTAATTTGAACACCCGCCAGCGGCATTGGATGGAGTTCATGTGTGAGTATGACTTTGATGTCCACTACATTAAAGGAAAGGAGAACGTGGTCACCGATGCTTTGAGTCGAAGGCGCCACGAGATCCTAACCCTAACTTTGAAGGTGGATTTGAGAGGATGTATTCTATAGCATCTACCTGAGGATGAATGGTTTTTAGAGGTGCAACAGGAAATCCAAAATCAAAGGGTCTTGAAGGGCAAATTTGTAGGATATTCCCTTGAGTTAGATGGATTGCTTAGACATAGGCAGCGCATCTATGTACCCCGTGCGGGTGACCTACATACAGTGATACTCTCTGAGCCTCATAGAGCACCCTATGCAGCTCATCTAGGACTGAAGAAGATGCATGCAGATTTGCAGCTGTTATATCATTGGGCTGGGATGAGATGCGACATTGTAGAGTATGTTGCTCGATGCCTTGAGTGTCAGAGGGTCAAGGCCGAGCATTAGCATCCAGCAGGACTTTTGTATCCTCACGAGATACCTGAATGGAAGTGGGACACCATTTCCATGGACTTTATTGTTCGTCTACCTATATATTTGGATGTATAAGTGGAAGATAGGTGTGGAAATCACTTACAAAATAAAACTAAACTATTATATATATATATATATATATATATATATATATATATATCAACATATGAATAAGTATGAAATGTTAATTCGGAGTTATTAAATACCCATTGATTTACCAAGGTACCAAAATCAAATTAACTTGATAGATTAATATAAGTAAATAAATAAATAAGTAAACAATTGAACATGAAGTTAATCGAATCAACTTGAAAGAGGAGGAAATAAATAATGCAAGGAGAAAACCCATTAGGGCCAACCTGTTGTCTAGTAATTTAAACACTGAATTTTAAAACCAACGTTAAAACGTAGTGAACATCATCAAGCAACTAGTGAGTCCAACATAGTGAAGGCACACATAAGGTTATTGTTATGTTAACAACAGTATCGATGATGGCATAAACATACACAACCGAGCACGCTTGTGGGTGCAAGGGGGCTTTCATAGTAGTAAGGGGAAAATTTTTGATAGTTCGTATCATGACCACATGACGCATGTGGACATGACACATGGGTTAGCATGTTGTGACCGCATGTGAAATGTGGGCATGACACTTTGATTGCTCAGTTACAGTTGATACCCTGAGAAGCATAACCAAAGCCTTATATTCCAACTCATCTAGAAGACACTATTGGAAAGCTTTTATTAGCAATTGTAAAGTGTTATTCTAGACTATAGGTAAGAAGTATGCTAAAGATAATAGAAAAGAGGAATCAATGCTCCAAGATACCTTTCTAAACTATGAAAAGAAATTATAATTGAGACTTGAAGATAATGAGGCCTTAAAACAATTAGAGGAAGCAAAGCATAAGTTAAGGATATTTCATACTATTAGGAATCAAGGTACAGGGATTAGAGGTAAGTTAAATTGGTTAGTAAAAGGTGACAAAGGGACTAAATACTTTTTAATCAAAGTTAAAAGATAAAAATGCCAAATAGGATATTGGTCCAGTGGTAGAAGACAATGTGTGTTACAAAAATAATGAGGAAATCAAGGAGGTTTTTAGTACCTTTTATCAGAAATGGTTCACAGGTAAACACAACTCAAAAAATACAGAGAGACACAAGTATTTTGTAAGGCAATTTGCCCCAAAAAAGTAATAGAGGATATGAGAAATAAGTTAAAAAAATAATTACAAAAGAATATATCTCTAAGGCAATCAAGTCAATGGAAGATGGTAAGTCTCCAAGCATTGATGGAATTCCGGTGGAATTCTATAAATCTATTGAAAAATGGATTGTTGATGACTTGTTGGAGGTATACAATGAAGCAATTTCTGCAGGTTCATTAGGTGAAGAAATAAATAGAGGTGTGATTAAACTCCTACCTAAGGATGATGATAAAACAAACATGAGGAACTAGAGGCCAATCACCTTGCTTAATGTTTCTTATAAGATTATAGCCAAAATTCTAGCAATGAGACTTATTGACATTCTTCAAGCCATTATTAATCCCACTCAAATAGGTTTCATAAAAGGGAGATACATTTTAGAAAACCTAATCACAAGTTGGGAGGCACTAGATTGGGCAAAAAAGAGTGGGCAAAATGCAAGTATTCTATTTCTAAACTTTGAAAAAGCCTATGATAGAATTGAATGATCTTTCATTTTTATGATGCTAGAATCTTTAGGCTTTTCAGAAGAATACTACAGTATGGAACCTAGAATGTTATTCAAGGATGTTTTTGTACATATAGACATAAATGGATCACTTTCTATCCTGTTGAATCTAGAAAGATCTATAAGGTAGGGATGCCCCCTTGCCCTTGCATTGTTTGTTATCTCTTTTGAAGTTCTCTTCTACATTTTGAGAACTAGTCTGATAAAAGAAGACTTAAAAGGCATCCTTCTTCCTAATAATGAATCCTTACTAAATGTACAGTTTGTTGATGATACTTCCTTATTCCCCATTCTAGAAGAAAGAAACCTTGCTAATCTTGATGAAAGATTGATGATCTTTTGTAACGTGGGAGAGGCAAAAATATCTCATGCTAAATCTCTTTTGCTATGTTGGAATGACAATCCTCCTTGGTGACTTGATAGGGGCCATTGGCAATGGGGGTGGTAATAGAATAGTAAGATTTATCGGTATTCCCTTCTCAGTTAACCCTTATTTGAAAGAGATGTGGGATTGGATGTACAAAAAAATCTACAAAAATCTTGGTATGTGGGATAAACAGTATTTATCATTGGCACGGAGAGTTCAAGTTTCCCAAAAAAATTTGGCTACCTACCCTATTTATTATGCTTCAAAATGGATGTTTGCAAGTTATCAGGTCAGTATTATTCAAAAGAAGATCAGGGACTACTTATGGTCCAATGGTAAAGGAAACATGAAAAACACCCAGTTGCTTGGAACTGGTGCTGCTAGAGTAAGAAATATGGGGGTCTTGGTTTGAAAGATCTCAAGATCTAAGGTGCCACTTTGGTGGAAAAGTGGATAGTGAGGTCTCTAGTGGGGACCAAGCCTTGGAAAGTTCTAATCCGTAACAACCTTAGAAATGCAGTGCCCATTCAGGCTAAGGATTCGTCAAGCCTGTGTTTGTCTGATAATGTGTTAGGAGACTTTAAAGCTAGAACCTCAGGGTCTATTGCATTTACCTCCATATGGAAACCTTGGGAGACCATCAAATCTTTCATTGAAAATAGAGATGTCATTAACTATAGCAGGAAACACATTGATAATAATAGATCTATCTAGTGGAATTTGAAGCACAATAGTAAGGTGTTATCCCAAGTTCAGGGTTGTTCAGCAAAAACTACTTTAAATTGGGAATCAAATCATTTGAAAATACTGTACACAACAATGCTTTAAAAAGATAGACCTAGTTTAAAGAAGAATTTAACACCCCAGAAACACAAAGGAGAACATACTCTATCCTTGACAGAGCTCTACAAGGATTTTTGATACAAAACTATTTTGTTGAATGCATTACATTGGATGTCATCAAATGGAAAGATGGCACAATATTTGAATAGATGACACCAAAGAAGCTTTACAACGTGTTGACTGGAAATGGGGATATTTTTGCACACATTGACTCTTCCTGGGATGTCATGCTTGATCCTAAAGAGATGCATAAAACACTATCTGTTATCTGGTCTAGTGTCCTTGAACCGAAGAAAAATTGTTTTAGGTGGCTTTTATTATTAAAGAAGATGACATTAGGGTATGAGATTCCTTTGTGTCTTTATTACAATCTACCTAAAAGTTGTGAACATCTCTTCTTTGATTGTGTCTTTGCAAAAAAAGTTTGGAGTATTTTCTGTGTTATTAAAAGAGTGTCTATTTGAAGTTACTGTTACTAAATTTAATGTCCTATGTGGGTTTGCGAGTAATGTTGATTCTAAGACTAGTAAATTTTGTTTGTTGGCTAGTATGGAGGTTTTGTGGGATTTGAGGAAGATGAGGAATGAATGTGTGTATCAGGGGAGGGGTAGAATGCTTGTTGGGTCTCTTGTAAGACTCACACTTTGTTATATCTCTCAACAGGCAACATATACTTTCAAAATTCCAATGGAGAGGTTCATGAAGATTCTAAATGAAGGTGAGGCAATGTTTTATAGAGAAAATATTAATACTGTAGAATTTTGGCCCCATGAATACAGGAGGTCCAACCCAGTGGTCCATATGGATGACATAACTCAGCAAAATAGGCACAGTGAGCAATATGTGGTAGAGGAAGTTATAGAGAAAGAGGTTGTTTGTTAGAAATTTGATGATGGGGCCAATGAGGACAGGCCTTCACCCAAAATTGTCTCTCTTAGAGAAGGAGAATCCTTTAGGAATAGGGAGACCACAGATAAGACTATACCAGGGACAAGCATGCACCAGAACTAGATCAGCATAACAGAGGTGGAAAAGTGATGAACAGTAAGATGATGATTGGACAAGAAAGGAATGAGGAAAGATAAAATATGTGAATATAAAGATTTTGATATGTAATATGTGATAAAACTACTCTTAACTTGCTGGTCCATAAAAAAAAACTACTATAAGATGTATTTTTTATTCAGAGTGTGGCTCCCTTAGCCACCTGCTGTATATTTTGCTTATTATTAATAGATATGCAAGTTAAAAAGAAAGACATCCTCCAAGGTTGGCAATGCACCTTAACCATGTAAATTAAGATTAGGTTGGCTCAAAAAAATTCCTGCGGTGGAAAGAAATGAAGGAGAACCACAACACACCTTAGCTTGTACCTAAATCCACTCACACATGCCATGCCACACTTCCAAAATCATCAAGGCAAATCAACAATTAGCGTAAACACCCAAGGTCAGTCAAACTTATGTTAACACCATAATCGTTTAAGTACACACTTCCTTAAAACCAAAGACAACTCTATTGAGAATGAGTGTCTCAAACTCATTGTAAAACCCTAGCTCTGATGTTGTTAACTCTATTAGCCTGATAGTTTCTTTTTGGTGGGACGCAGTTCACAGTCCCTTCGATTGTCTGAAAAGCTCATCGGCTGGAGGTGCTCATATCACTGAGACAATATCCCAAGAATCTGCAATGCTACGATTTTAGTGTAACCTATTGTCTTTGGTGGGACTAGGAATGAAGTCTCTTCAATGAGCCAATGGCGTTGGTTGGTCATTCACTATCTATGAGACAATGTCATTTCATCGGGACTATGAAGTTAGTTCCCTCGATGGGTCGATAAAGAGTTAACCAAGCAATACCTGCCAGTCCACCAGTCTGTGGTGGGACCTTGGAGTAACCTTGAGAGGAAGTGGGGGATGGTGGTAACCGTCAACTCTTTGGATGTGGTGGAAGGACAGAAAAGCCAATGCTAAGTTGGCAATGCATATCATAAATATAGACATTTTGGTGTGACTTTTCTATATCTATGGAAGGTGTTATGAAATCCCTCTGATATGGCAAAATGTTTGACTAATGTGTATCTCAAAGGGACAAAGGGAGTTTAGTGGGACAGGTTTAAGTGTCTCCCCAACACCTCAACATGGACTTGGTAGTTAAACTGCTTGTGGCCATTAGGCTGTAGGAAGTTATAACGACTATCGAGAATGTATGTTAAAAGAACATTGAACATTCTGTAATAGTGAAGTATTGTTTGATTGAAAGAACAAGGGAATTGTAATCCTACCTAATTTTCTCCAGAGATGGAACAAGATGTAAATCTCCAGTAAATGCTATGAGCTTGACATTTCATTGTAACTTGTACACTTGTTGCTAAATAATACAATGGCTCTATGTTTTGGAGTGTGGGGTTTTTTACCTGAAAGGTTTTTCCCCACGTAAGCCTTTGTGTTCTTTTCTTCTGCTCTATCTTTCATGTTTAGTGATTATATTTATTAAATTTGTTTAATGCATGTTGTTGAAATTGGTTTAAATTGCAATCAATTTCCTCTAAAGGTTAATGTGGGAAATGAACTATGTTTGATTCTGCTTTACATCATAGTAGTATGTGTTTTGAGGTAATCAGAGAGAATGATTGTTACTGGAGACACTTACTGATCTCAGATGCTTATTTTGGGATGAATTGTATTTTCCCTTCAATTAGTATTAGAGCCAAGTTTCTAGTTCTAGGTATTCCTTCTGTGAGGATTTCTTAGTCTGACAAGCTTGAGGAAATCTGAAGGAATCAGCTAAAGATTGATCCTTTGTTGAGTGAGAGTTGTTTTTTCTTGTGTGAATTTTTAGGAGACAACATGCAGCTTGAAGGATGGTGAAGACGGAGAAAGTGGAGTTGGTCACTTTGAAATGATGTTGATCTGGAGCTCATGATAGGCAATAGAATAATTATGATGTATGGGGTGGTATTTTTTGCTTTGTGGTTGTGTTGTAGCAAATATTTCATATTGGGTTTCTGTGAGTGAGGCTCCTTGGTGATATGGAGAATCTTGTGTTATTTTTCAGCTATGGAGTAATGTGCTTATGCTGGGTGTTTATTCTTTGTATTAGAAGGCATTGTTCTTTATTACCACGATTGCATATAGGCTATGGAGTTGATCATTGGATGATATGGAAGCTTTTGTAATAGCCTATCTCCCTTAGATGCATGTGCATGTTGGTGGTTGTGGAGTTGGCCTACAAGTGGGCCTAGAGTTCCTGGACTTCTACTTCCTTTTGGTTGGTTGTACTTGCATAGCTCAAATTCACATTCATTGGATCTAATGGTTTTGTAGATTTTGCATTCAAAATCTATGATTATGCTTATCTATGTTATTTCATTCTTTTGGTATAGTTGTTATGGTAATTTTTCAGACTTGAGGGTCTTCCAGATGATAAGTGGATATGGATTTGCATGTATGTCAGTGACATGGTGGCTTTGCATCTTTTACATGGTTAATCAAAACTTGTGGAATTGTAGATCTATAGATAAACTATTTTTTAGATTATGATTCCTTGGGTGTGCTCTGGATGTAACATAGTTGCAAGTTTGCATGTATGCTTCATGCATGGTGTGAGGAGGTTCATAGATTTCTCAATGTGGAGATGTTGGTATGTGATTAGCCACTCATAATTTCTATAGTATTTGCTTGATGGGTTCCTTGACTATGGTTACTCATATGTGGACTAGTTTGGAAAATCAGATCTATGGTTGATTTGATGTTTGATTCTTATGTTCTACATTTTATCTTCTTATTATCTCAGTTTACAGGTTAGTAATGTGATGATTAGTTTGCATGTTTCATGTTTTGGATGTACAAGTTATGCAGTTTTGTGGGCTAATCACCTATTTGATTGCAGTGGGATAACTCAGATGTGGACTATCTATATCCACAACATTGATTCAGTATTTATGCAGACTTTGTTAGTTGGCCTTGTCTATGGTCATTTGTGCATTAGTATGTTGCACTGGGATGAGAGGATGGATGATTAGAGTGCCTGGATAGTTGGTTATTGGGACTTGTAGAATGTTTATCATGATGTCATGAATAGCTTGGTTATATAATTTAGTGTGAGCTTTTGACAGTGATGGTTTTATCTTCTTGACTTAGAGATCTTGGTTCTACTTTATTCTTTTGTATTGCTGATATTGTAGGTGAAGTATTTGATTGTGTTAGAGCCATGGATTATCTTCATTGAGAGGATGGTTATCATGATGCCTTGATAAGCTCAGTACCATAGTTTCAGTGGGAGCTTTTGCAGTGATGTGAATTCATCACTTGGTGATGGATGATCTTCTTTAGTGTGGCAGATGTTACTAGGAGGATCTCTTAGATCCTATTGCTGCAGAAAGGTTCTTTCAAATTTGCATGGACACTACTTGGAGATAGGTTATCTTCATGATATTGAAGATATGTAACATCTTGGAGCCATGGAGGAGCCATGGAGGACTCATGGAGTCTTTGGTTGAGATGTCAATGGTGCTTGACAGTTGATGTTGCTTTAGAGTTTGTTTGTTTTATGTCACTATATACTCTTGTTTATGCATTAGATTTTTGGCATGATACATTTCTCTTGAGACCATGTTATGTTCACTTGGAGCATAGAATCTCCTAAGGGGATGGTAAGATCATGATGTCATGACAAGTCCCTAATTTAGATGATTGGAGCTTTGACAATGGTCTAGTGATTCTTTGTGTTTTGGGTGCATAGGTCATGTGCTTGAAAACTTCATGATGGTGCAATCATGCATTTGGAGTTTAGCATGAGATGATTGTTTGTAGGTGCTCATGGATACATGGAAAATGAGGTGAGGCTGCATTTCTCTTAGGATGAGAGAAGTGTTATTGAGATCGTTACACTTGAGGAGATTTCAGTAGAAAGTCCGAAGAGAATACACCTTGGTTGGACGTGAGTTCAACAGAGACCTATGAAGAGATTGCTTTTGGAGAAGTCATGATGGCTTGCATATCTTGGAGAAGCATTCTCATTCCCCACTCTTGATCTACTCAACTGTTTATTATTTGAGAGGTAATTGCCCATTATATCTTTCAGATGTGTTATGTTTCGTGCTTTGGTTCTCATGGGATTGAGTTGATTCATGGTGATTGACTATGGAGACTCATTTGAGTATGGTTTAGCATGAGTCTATACCCTTTATCTTTCATAGATATGGATCTTCAGCTATGTAGTTAGTTCTGGAGGATTTGTTTGAGGGATGTTTGGAATGGTTATCTCCTTGTGCATTTGAGTTTGTGATATCATTCATTAATGATGACTATTAGGAGATGGTTTATGGGCTATTTTCCTGAAATAGGAAAAGGAGTAGTTTGATCTTCTTTGAGAAGCTTACATCCATGTAGTTACATGATACATATGTTGTGTTTGATCTCTTGAGATTGAATGATTTTGGGTGTTGTTATGTTGTTCTCTTTGGGGTTTTATGGAGGAGATCATACTTGACATAGTTGGGACTTAGAGGTGTATGTAGGAGGATTTTCTATAGATATCTGATGTGTAGAGTTTTTCTCTTTGTCTCAGTTATCTTCTTGGATGGTTGGTTCCACATTACATTGGTTTGAGGTTTTGTTGGAGTTATTGTGATCACTAGCTTGTGGTCATGTGTTTTCACTTATGTTTTTCGGTGATAACATGGAGGTTCCTTTATCTCTTTCCTTTGCTAGGTGTGGAGAACTTGGGAGAGCTGTGGAGACTTACGGTGAGAGTTATTTTTATAGGTTATTGATTTACAGGTTTTGTGTAACATTTTGGATGGTTCCTTGGTACTACATTTTGTTGTTTACACTTTCTATATGACACTATTGGTAGACTTGGTATTCCTTGATTATTTTCAGATTTGCATTACCCATGTAGTGGGAACTCTTGGATGTGTATGTCATTCTTTGATAGGTTTGCACATGGAGTTTATGATCGTAGTTTGTGTGTGTGTGTGTGTGGCATGAGTTTACTATGTTTTGTATACATTGGAGGTATGTGTGATTGGGTGGATTAGAACTTGTTGTGTGTGCTATTTTTAGTCATGTGGGTTATTTAGTAGGATGAGAACAGTTAGTTTCCTGGTTGTTGTTCTAGCTGATGTTCTATCTTGTTTTCTAGAGGATGTCTTCATGGTTGTGTTTAGGTTGAAGCTTTGAAGTTGATGTTGTTAATTCTTTTGTATAGCTTGTGAGCATAGTGGAGTGGAGGAAGTATTTTGTAGCCTTCTCTATCAGTTGGATCTGATGCTTGTGTTCTTTAGAATGGTGCATATATGCCTTGGCTCATTCCTTTTCCTTTGGTGGATGGCTGGAACTATTGTCTGTGATGGTGGACGTCTTGGATGTTGTTACAGTTGTCTTGGAGCACACAAGCATTGTTTAAGATTCTTGAGATTGCATGTATGGCTGTGATGATGTGATTTATTGACTTCAAGTGTTCGAAGGGGTTTAGTGAGTTCTTCGTCAAGTGGGAGAATATTGAGAATGTGTGTCTCAAACTCACTATAAAAACCTAGCTCCATTGTTGTTAACTCCTTCATCAGCCTAATAGTTTCTTTTTGGCGGGACACAGTTCACAATACCTTTGATGGTCTGAAAAGCTCATCAGATGGAGGTGGTCATATCGCCAGGACAGTATCCCAAGTCTCTCAAATGCTATGATTTCAATGTAACCTGTTGTCTTTGGTGGGACTTGGAATGAAGTCTCTTCAATGAGCCAGTGGTGTTGGCTATTCATTCACTATCGGTGAGACAATGTCATTTCACTAGGACTATAAAGTTAGTCCCCTCGATGGGTTGATAAAGAGTTAACCAAGAAATGCCCGCTAGCACTCTAGTCTATGGTGGGACCTAGGGGTAACCACGTGAGGGAGCGGGGGATGGTGGTAACCATCAACTCTTTGGACATGGTGAAAGGACAAAAAAGCCAATGCTAATTTAGCAATGCATATCACAAATATAGACATTTCAGTGTGACCTTTCTATATCGATGGAAGGTGTTATGAAGTCCCCCGATATGGCAAAATGTTTGGCTAATGTGTATGTCAAAGGGACAAAGGGAGTTCGGTGGGATAGGTTTAATTGTCTTCTTGACACCTCAACATGGACTTAGTGGTTAAACTTCCTGTGGCCATTAGGCTGTAGGAAGTTATAATGACTATTGAGAATGTATGTTAAAAGAACATTGAACATTCTGTAATAGTGAAGTATTATTCGATTGGAAGAACAAGGGAATCGTAATGCTACAGAATTTTCTCTAGAGATGGAACAAGATGTAAATCTCTAGTAAAGGCTATGAGTCTAACATTGTATTGTAACTTGTATGCTTTTTGTTGAATAATATAATGGCTCTATGTTTTGGAGTGGGGTTTTTACCTGAAAGGGTTTTCCCCATGTAAGTCTTTATGTTCTTGTCTTTTGCTCTATCTTTCATGTTTAATGATTCTATTTATTTAATCTGTTTAATGCATGTTGTTGAAACTAGTTTAAATTGCAATCAATTTCCTCTAAGGGTTAATTTGGGAAATGAACTATGTCTGATTCCACTTTATGGTATAGTAGTATGTGTTTTGAGGCAATCAGAGAGAATGGTTATTACTGCAGACACTTACTTATCTCAGATGCTCATTATGGGATGTACCATATTTTCCCTTCAGACTCATAGACCACACACCATGCTTGATTGTAATCTACAATATCCCACAAACATCTTGAAATCCAACAAATTCCTTTGCAACAACTTTCACCTGAAGAAAGTACACACCCGGTATACGAGCAAACATCTCTACCATAAATTGCAACTCAAGAAATCAACTTGAGGAGCACCAAACAATGAACAACTTCAACTGAAGGTAGATATGAACCTTATAAACACACTTCTAGAACTGCAAGACCTAAAACCACTCTACGGAGAAATGTGGAAAAAACATATTTCTCCCAGATGCCTTTACAATACATAGTTCACATACTGGTGAACACACCTTCCTCTACACAACAATCTAGCACACCAAATTATGAATGGAGCACCTCTGAACACATCTGACCTACTCAAACTACACAAGGAGATCTTCAACATGGATGAAATGTGGAGCCAAACCAAAACACCACTTTGTATTCTAGAACACTCTACAACATAGTGTTTCCTCTTTTACTCAAATATTCTCAAAAGCACTTGGAAACCAAGCACCAGAAACATCTCATCAACAACTTAAGCACTTCCTCATCATCAGAGACAACATCAACTCAATACCAACTACTCAAACTCTTGCAATAATCTCTTACTCATATAGTTGACACAAATAACAACACAATCTTGTTGACATCAATGACAACACCAACTACACATACTTGCAACAATCTCACCCTTTGTCATGGATGGAAAAACATGATGTGAAAACTATCAACACAACAACATCCTCAATACTCTACTTCATACCAACTCTTTTTCTTTCTCTTTCTCTACCCTTAGCTTACTACTCTCCTTTTCTCAATTGATTCTTTCCTTTTTCACATCATTCTCTCTCCCCCTTTGACATTAATGGCAAAGGGTGACACATCTCTCTCTCACTTTCCCCTTTATTCATTACTCATACTTGTACCTGCTCACCACTACTTTGCAACATCTTTTATTTTGTTGCTCTGCATACTCCCCCTACACAACAACTATATCAGTTAGCAACCACAACACATAACCTTTGACACAACCTACACACTAGCACTTACTCCCCTAACTACAACAACCAACAAAGCCACTACCTACTCCCCCTGAGAAGGTAGCCTCCACTAGACTGATGCATCTCCTTATGCATCTAGTTCAAAGAAAAAGGGTCAATAACCCCCAACTTCTCTTGGAGATACTCAAAAGTATCCTTTGGAAGAGACTTAGTGAATATGTCAGCAACTTGATCCTTTGTAGGCATATACTCAAGCTTCACTTCATTCTCTACAAGGTCTTCTCTTTGAAAAAGTGATACTGGATTGAGATATGTTTTGTCCTTGAGTGCATCACCAGATTCTTTGAAATGTAAATAGCACTTGTATAATTGCAGAAGATAGGAATTAGTTCATCATATAGAACTCTGATATCCTTGAAGGTTTGCCTCATCCACAACACTTGTGTATAGCAAGATGCTGCTGTAAAAGCCAAAAACATCTTGATGGCTTCCATTCTAGCCACCGGAGCATATGTTTCCTCAAAGTCTATTCCTTCTACTTGTGAGTAGCCTTTACACACAAGCCTTGCCTTGTTTCTTACCACTTCTCCATTCTCATTCAGTTTGTTCTAGAATACCCACTTAGTTCCAATCACAATCTGGTTTGCTAGTTTTGGGACAAGTTCCCAAGTCTAATTCTTTTCAATCTACATTAGTTCTTCTTTGATAGGCTTGATCCAATATTCATCCTTGCATGCTTCAATCACTATTTTAGGTTCAAATTCAAAAAGTAAACATAGATTTATCGGTTCTTCAACAACTTTCCTTCTTGTTAGTACACCTTTGCTCTTGTCACCAATGATCTGTTCTTTAGAATGATGCTTCTGCACATACTTGGTAGTTTTAGGAATCATTTCCAGAGCTTCTTCCTCTTCAATCTGCACTTCATTTTTCTTATCTTTTTCTTCTTCTCTGCAAGAAGACTCATCTGATTCATATCCATTCACCTCTAAATTCTTCTATAGTTCTTCATCAACCTTGACATTTGCACTCTCAACAATATTTCTTAGCCTCTTGTTGTAGCACTTGTAAGCTTTACTTTTAGTAGAATATCCAAGAAAGATACCTTCATCAGAACTTGCATCAAACTTTCCTAAATTTTCTTCATCTCTTTTGATGTAGCATTTTCTTCCAAACACTCTGAAGTATTTGACTATAGGAATCCTTCCATACCATAGCTCATAGGGAGTCTTTGTGTTGTTTGCTCTTGCTTGCACTCTATTCAGTATATAAATAATAGTATGAATTGCTTCTCTCTAGTAGAATTCTAGTAGATTTGCTTCTTTCATCATTGACCTTGTAGCTTCTTGAATAGTCATATTCTTCTTTTAACTAGTCCATTCTGCTGAGGATTCCTAGGGGCAGATAAATACCTCTTTATTCCATGGTTCTGACAGAACATGTTAAACTCATTAGAGGTGAACTCTCCACCTCTCTTAGACCTCAAGCATTTGATTTTCATATCCATTTCATTCTCAACCATAACTTTGAATTCTTTAAACTTATCTAGGACTTCTAATTTTTCTTTGAGAAATGTAACCCATGTCATTCTAGAATAATCATCAGTTAGTAGCATGAAATACATGTCCCCTTAAAAACTCCTTACTCTGGTAGGGCTATAAAGATCTATATGCATCAATTCTAATAGTCTGGTAGAAGATTGATATTTGACTTTGAAACTTCTTCTTGCTTGCTTTCCAACTTGACATTCCTTACAAACAACATTGATAGGCTTTGTAATCTTTTGTAGATCTCTCACAGATTCAACTAAACTTATTCTCACTAGGCTATCAAAATTGATGTGACACATTCTTCTATGTGGTAGCCAACTCTCACTTATCTTAGTCATGAAACAATAACCATCAGCACCTTTGAGCTGATAGACATTTCCACCTGTCCTCTTTCTAGCAACAATCACAGTTCCAGAATCTTTTTTGATCTCACAACCATCATCCTGAAACTATAAGAAGAAAAATCATGCATAGCCTCCACGAGGACCCCTACGATGATTCAAAGCCTTGTCTTGTACATGCAAGCATGAAATAAAGTCCTTTAAGCAGCGAGCCTCTTGATGACATGTCCTCTTTTCTTGTCTTGTGTTGTTTCCTCTTTGTCGATTTCTCTCTCCCTGTTTGCGACGCTTTTTGACACTTGTTGTGACAGTTGTTAACTTGAATTTTCTAAGCTTTTGACCTTGCTCCTAAGCCTTGTGAGTGTCTTGTAGGTGATTTTTCACCTTTCCCCCTTGTTTTTCATCTTGTCCACCTCCTAGAAGCCTTCTAGAGGTCTCCTTATCCATCTCCCACTTTTAGTTTTTAGTTCTGCTCAACCAATCCAAATCTCCCCCTAGTATTTCTAGATCTCCCCTAGGAGATCCTACAGATGCAAGTGAAGATTTGGATTCTTCCACATGACTGGCCTATTTCTTGAAGTAGAACCCCTCCTTTTATTCTCTTCTTGCATCTCCAAGCTTGTTTTTCTACTTATGACCCTGTCCAGCCGAAATCTCCCTCAAGCAACCTAGGGTCACCCATTGGGTGACCCTATTGGCAAAAGGGGTGACCCTGCCATTTTTGCGGCCACTAAAAAACTCGAGTTTCTCACTTTTTTTTTCTATTTTCACTTGTGTTTCTTCCAGTTTGCATGGTTTTTGATGCCTAATATAGAGTAAACTATTTCATGCACCCACACATGCATAATTAGCTCTATTTGATCTCAAATTAACTCTTCAATCAATCTCATGCATTCCCTCACCTCCATTTCCTCTCCAGTGATAAGCTATTATTGCTTCATCACTCTCTAATTAGCTGAGTTCACTGGGTAATCAACCTTGTTAACTAATCAATCAAATGAGTTAACTCTTCAATCAATCCCTTCTTCTAAACCTATAAATACCCCCTCCCTCAAGCATAAAGGGAGACAAATTCATTGTGCACACAACTCTTGCCAATTTTTGCTCTCCAACTTAGCATTCAAATGCACTCACAAGACGAAGGCACCTTTTGCTTTATTTGTTTAACCAAGAAATACTACGCTGCTTCATTTTATGCCATTATTCTCAATCCAAGTTCTCATTGTGCTCATACAAGCTTCATCAAAGCTTCTTTTTGCTTCTTTGTGTCATTTTGTTGTCAAGAGGATCACTCGTTGCCACTAAAGGATTCAAGGTTGCCAATTACAAGGATTACTAAGGGTAGTGGAGTCAACAAATCTTCATTTCTTCTAGGTTCATTATTTTTGTTCAATTCATAGTAATTAGAAAATCAAATTTGCTCTTGGGAACAGTAAAACATTGCTTTTTCCTTGATAATTAGATCTTGCATGTTAGATTAATTGCTTTCATATTTCTAGATCTAGATTATTAGAAAAAGTATTTTTCTTTTCTTTAGATTAGATTACATCAAAATCATTAAAAACCCAAAAATATAGGTTAAATTTGCATTAGAAAAGTCATATAGAATTGCATACATATTCCTTTTCATAGATTAAAAGCATTTTCATTTCCAAGATTCTAATTATGAACAAGATCAAAGAGAATCCAAACATTCTCTCTCTTTCAACAACCCAGCCATACCAAATGCATAACATAAACCTAGAAGGATAAGGTCAGAGATACATCGACCCGAACAACCTTCCACAAGCACATCAAATACTCATCTTGATGAGGAGGTTAAAAGGTTAGAAAAACATCTCAAAGAAACCAAAGATGCTCAAGAGGCATTAAGGATTGCCTTACAAGAAGAACAAAAAGAAAATGCCGGATGTGAGGAAGCTCATCACCATGAAAATATTCGAAGAGAACATCCTAGAAATGAAGAAACACCTAGAGTTGCCACTCTTGTAGATCTAATTGCAATGCTAGTGCAAAGAATCATAATTTTGGAAGTAGGTCAAGCTACTCCAGAAAGAAGGCTCAAGTCTTATGAACAGGACCAGGGGGCATCTCAAAATCCCCCCTACCTCAATTATTATTCGTGACATACTAGTAATGATACATGTCTGAATGGGAATCCTCCTATTCAGAACAATTCAATGAATCCGACAATGGGTTATCAAAACCCACCCAGAGGGTTATTTCTATCAACCCCATAATCTCAAAGTGCCTTCTTAGGAATGTATCTCAAATATTTGAAATAACCTTTCGACCAAAACATAAGAAGTGTGTAGTTACCTTGTCCATTGCCAGATCTACTAAAGTTCAAAGGAGAAGGAGATCCAAAATCAACATTAAAGCCTACACTACGGCCATAAGAGAACTCCAGTGGGATAGGGTTGTAGCAAAGATCTTCCTAAAAACTCTTGAAGGCATCACTTTGGATTGGTATTATCATCTCCCAGAAGCTTCAATCCATTCATTCAGATAATTGATCAGGGAGTTTGTCATGGCATTCGACATGAACAAACTCATTAAAATAAGGATTAGAGAATTCGTCACAATGAAACAAGAACCAAACGAATCCATAGCACACTTTGTCACCCTATGGAGGCAAGTCCTCTATTCTTCAACTAGTGCTCCAAACATGGATCATCAAGAACTGTGCGATCTCTTTTTACATGCCCTTAACAAAGACATGACAGAAGATGTTCAAAAAATGCCATACAAATCCTACGAAGAGGCATTGGAAAGTACTTTGAGGATTGACCAAGCCACCATCGACAGTGGTAGAAAATTCTATGGTTCAAACATAAAGCTAATAAACGAAGACATGGGAAACAATACCTTTGTCGTTAAAATCTTCAAAAACAATAGGAGCTCAACCACAGATGGGGCTACGGATAAACCCCCAATCAGGAAGATAAAAGATGACTATAATGGGAGAGATTACTATCCTCCTAATGTAAATGCCATAGATCGACTTAGAAACAATAGGTACTACCCTCGAGACAACTACCAAAATTGGAACTGCAATAGAAATGGGAATGGAAATGATGGAAGATATGAGAGACCCCCATATGAGTTCAACCAATTTTGTCCTTTTCATAGAACAAGGGGGCATAAAATAGAATCTTGTAGGGAATATAATAGGTTGATAGCAAGACTACCGGAAGACCAACAATGCTTGTTCATAGAAATGCTCTTAAACCCAAGGAGGTCACACTGGTTAACAAAGATACAAGACAAAATCAAGCTCCAATAGCACCACAAAATGCAAACATGAGAATTTATTAGGACCTATTCCCTACACACAAAGATAAAGAAATGACAAACCAAAACAAAACAACACAGAGTGGTAACCCCAAAATCTCACCACAACTGGGACAAAAAAGGAGAAGCTAAGATGATGGGATTAGTCGAGATCATGCATAACAAAGAAGAAGAGAAAGACCGTGAGGATGAAAAATGAGCAAATAAAAGCATACGAAGGTGTCATCTCAGTGGTAGAACTAATACCAGCTCTAATCAAACCTTATGAGCTCATAGAAGATCTAAAGAAAATGTATGCTCACATTTCATTCATTGATTTACTTAGGAACTCCCCTTCACATCACTTAGCGTTACCAAAAGCAATAGGTCTAAAATACCTTAGCCAAATTACAGCACCACCCAGTGAACAAGTCAATCATGTGGACTACAATCTTAGCCCACCAAACTCAGAACTTAAAGATCTGGTGTTTTTCTTTGACTTACAACAGATGCCTTATGAGGTTGAGTTAACAAAAAAAGGGGACCCAACACTATATCTTCAAGTGTGGATATATGATACATGCATCAAACAAACATTAATCAATGATGGGGCTACAGTGATTATAGTTCCTTTCTCCCTTCTAGAGAGGATGGGATAGAGACACACCAATATCACCGCCTCACGAGATACTCTAAGCAGATATGATAATCTCAAAGTGGCTACCATAGGTAAAATTACCCTTCCAATAACTTTGGGACCCAAAACCATTCCAACCACCTTTTATGTCATCGATAAGGACACAGGATATAACTTGATCCTTGGGAGGCCATGGATACACAGAGTGAAGGTTGTGCCATCCACGTTGTTTCAAGAAGCTCAATTCTTACACTTAGGGAAAGTGTATGTCGCAAAGGGAGATCTAAAACCTTTCAGTATGTTAAAAAAACACACCAAACAAATGCTCAGGTATCCCCATTGACTACGAACTCCCTACCAACAAGCTAACCATTCCTAACCCTACACCTCAATCGATATGCATCAAATAAATGGAAATCCTAGAAAAGACCATAAACACAATAGAGATCAAAACTCTAGAGAATGAGCCACTACCAAAACAAAAGGAAATGGTTCCCAAGGATAAAACTATTGAGATCATGGAGTTGATATAGTGAGATGGACCACTCCAATTCCCCCTAGAGATACTCATGATCAACATTAAAGAGGCCTACAAAATATTCCCCTACATAGGGGAGAAGCCTCGTAGAATCAAAGGACCGGTGTTTCAAACCACTACATTAGATCTAAGAAATGCGGACCCACATGCTTTCTTAGATGCAGAGGAAGATATAACAAAAGGTTATACACCATTGTCACCACTGAGGGAATCACATCTCCCCGATACACTAGAAGAAACATAATTGTATGAGCCTCTCACAACAATAGAGGACTCACATCAACCTGTGATACCAATGGAAGAAGCGTATTCTATAGATAATGAATCAACTAATGCTATAGGGATGTTACCTGATGTTTATGGTATCTAAACCACAACAAAAGCCAACCACCTCCGCCTCAATTCAATCAAATGAACTCAATGAATGGGAAGCACCTTAGGTACAAATATAAATGGTTGAAAGAGTCCCTGACAAAGACGAAGAAAGTGAAGCTAGCTTTCATAGAGAGTGGAAGATAAGGGTGACGGTTGGTGTTGATGACCCTATCATTTTTGAACTCCCAAAAAGTTATATCGGTTATGACATGGACTTGAGACCAGAACCCAATGGGAGGACAAGCATAAGTTTTGTCCCTCCTGATGAGCAAAGGGAGCCACAAACTCCCCTTGAGCTATTCCAATTCTTGCAAAGAATCCAAGAGAGACCAGAGGTGAAGGTCTACACGCAAGAACAATTCAACTTATTAGTAGAACTATCAAATTATAACGGAGTTCTATATTGGACTCCCTCTCATCAACATGCCTTTTGAGACTTACTTCATCTCACAATGTCAAGAGAAGCCACCAAATTGACAACAATAGATTGGAATGATAAACCCTACACAATAGGAGAACTTGTCCTAAGAAGAGGTAGCACGAAGAAAAAGAAAAGAAGACGGAAAAGAGGTTTTTTGGAAGACTGGAAAGGTCCTTACATGGTTAAAGAAGATGTTGGAAATGGTGCTTATCTCTTGTGCACAATGGAGGGAGAGGAATTTGGAAAAACCGTCAATTCCTTTCACCTCAAGAAATATTATGTCTAAAAAACTAAAAAAATCATAAAACATAAAAATACAAAACATTATAAAAAATCAAAAATGTCAAAAACAATTTGTTTCTTGCATTTCTGTATCATTTTGTTCATCATGCATTATAGTTAGTGACTTGCTTTGGTACTATTTTCTTTTCAATAAGGATTCTAATGTTGTCTAGATATATGTCATCCTTTCAAGACCTAGAGATTCCTCATTCCCACAATTACAATTATCCCCCTTCACTCCCAGTGATTCTAATCAAAACCTAGCTCTTAGCTTTACACTGATCCTAGTCTTATGAGTCAAGATGTTAGGTCTAAACAAAGTTAGTATTCAAACCTATAGTGTTCAAAGGAATCTTGCAAGTATACCTTCCCAATTCTTCCCTAGTAGTAGAGAAGTCCAACCAGATTACAAAAACTTTAGGTGGTGCTCAGCCCCTTATCTTCCCTGGCCAAAAACGTCAGGAAAATCAAAACTCTGAAGACAACAATCTAAGATCTGAGTGAATAAAAAAAATGACAGATCAAAATAAGAGTATTGAGAGATCAAAGTATTGCATATCAAAAGTTTTAAAAAGCATTCATTTCTTGCAAAGTCAAAATCCAAAAAAAAATGAAAAAATCAAGTGAGGAAAATACAAAAAAAGTGAAAAAAAGAAAAAAAAGAAAAAACAAAGAGAGATACAAAAAAGAGTGAAAGAGAGAAGATTGTTGAATGTTTGTACTCTTGGGTGGAGATTAGTCTAAGCTCAAAGCCTCAAGGGTGACATTCTAACAGAGAAAAGAGAGGCACAAAGCACAGACATGCACTAGCTGAGCAAAGCCAAAGAGTCTAGTAGTCTCTAGGATAATCTTCTAGCAAGGGACCCTTGTTCTTCCTTTTTTATCATTTACCCCGAGTCTACTTTTCTTGCCATCTATGATCTAACTCTAGTGAACACCTATAAAAATTGCTACTTGTCTAAAGTTGAAAGCTTATCAATTTGTCTTATCTAGATAAAGATCAGTGTTTAGCCTTTAGTGAAGTCTAGAAATCAAAAACGCTCCATATCCATTTCCACTCCCCACTTGAGCTTTTATAAAAATCCCATCTCACTGCCTCGAATAGATCTCTTATATCAAGAGAACTTGTGATCCCCTGAATTGAAAATCATACTTAAGAGCACTCGCATTGTTTGTTCCACATTGCATTCATCCCAAAAATCACAAAAAAAGAGTCTCAAATCAATAAAGTCAAATGTCATATCTCATGACATTCAGTAAGAGTAAAATTTTCATTTACAACATTTCTTGTGTTCTTGCATTATCATATCGTGAACTACATCTCATATATATGTCACTAAAAAGGCTACAAAAATATGTCATTGTTATCATACTTGCATTGTTAAAAGAGTTGAAAAGGTCAAACATAATAAAAAAGTTCCCAAAACTTCCAAACATGCACAAGAGATGAGTACAAATTTGATAAGAGAAGAACCATAAGAGGACAAACTTTCATAGATACATCCAAAGTTTACATATACAAAGGTATCAAAGAGCGAAGAAAAAATGCTCTCGAGAGAAGTAGAGGCTCCCCATGCAAGGGGGCATGATTTCAAGAAAGGAAGTCAAGGGCGGTTCCCTCCAACAGAACCCTTAGGACTTTGGCTCCTCTGTCTACGAGTACCACTTGTCACTCCATGAGATCTATGAGAGTGAGGTGCTCTACTGTGAGCATGTGACAGTGAGGCCCCCACCATGCTAGCATCACATCATCTAAGATTAAGGTGAGCCATCTCATAGAGTACCTAGTTCTCACCCTTAAGCATGTTGATCTGGGTCTTCAACTCTGTAGTTATTTGGTATCCATGGTAGACAGGAGCAAAAATGTTAGTGTGTCTCCCCACAATAGGGGGCACACCAAGATCATCTAAAAGATGATCACGAGTCATCCTAGTGAAGGGAGAAGCTATACAACATTAATCTTGTGAACAAAGTCCCCCCACTCTCTTACATTTCCTGGAATAGCAATTCGAAAAAAGACCAAGTTAGTCCCACATAAAAAGAGAAAGGACAAAGATACATAAAAAGCAAATAGATTAAACTTATGTGGATCACCAAGTTGCCAATCAGGATCAAACTAACCCATCACCTCATCAAAATTAGGACATCAAGGAACCATAAGAGGACCTTTGGGGATGTCAAAAACATCATCTGAATCATCAATGTCATCAAAATCCTCATCCTTGGGAAGGGCCTCATCTAATGAATCATTACTATCTGGAACATAGTCCTCATTAGTGGACTCTAGGTTAATAGTCACAATCAGAGATCGGGAAGGAGTCCCTCTCCCTCCCCTTCGTCCTCCTCTAGAGACCCAAGTAAGAAAGATGCCTGGAGTCAAAGGAGTCCAAATGACATTTCTCTGTCCAATCTCACCCATCTCCTGAACGGTCTTGTAACAAGTAGACACTGAGGGCAAGTCCTCAAGGACATCCCCACCAAACTGTTCGAAGACACAATCAACCCGATGGCCCTCAACCAGATTGTTACGGTCTATAATCTTGGATACCTTGCAACAACACTCTCTGATCTCACCATCTTGGGCCCAAGCCCCCTCCATGTCGTGATAAGGATCAAAGATCATGTCCTCATCAGTAAGAGTAGCAATTATGGGTAAAGTAGCATCAAAGTGACCAACATGCATCCACCTCGCTACTTTTGGTAACCATCTATCTGGAAGTAGAATGAGCTTCTAGTAGGGCCTCATATGCTCATATATCCATGCCATGATCAAAGAAGAGTGGCTGAAAGCTAGAGCCCCTCACTGTGAAATCTGATAAAAATCTCTGTAAACCACGGCCAAGATGTCAGGTCTCCAAGCATAAACTATGCCCTCCTCAATCTCACGAATGAAGGGTGTCCAACACCATCTTAGATGAGCTGAGGCCTTGTCTCCTGACAACCTCAAAGCACTCAAACCAATTAGGAACCTCCTCAAGAGTGGGATGCGGTGTCGTCGCACCGAGGTAAGATGAACTCCTGTGTGGTCCCTAGGGTTATTAACCCCCATGAACATAGCCCAAGAAGCCTTATCCTCGTAGGACTCACTAACTGAAAGAGATAAAGGCTATCCTCTCATAGGATCCCCAAGAATACGATACACATCATAAAGAGTGATAGTCCACTCTCTAGTGATCTGTGGGAACTGAAATGTGTTTCTGCCTGCATCCCAGTAAGTTAAAATGTCACAGCATATGCGAGATACAGGATGAATCATAGGCACATGAGAAACTCTAGCTAGGCCTACCCTCTTCAGTATAGCACTATCCTCTGTACTCAATGAAGAAAACATCCCTGAGAGCCATCTCTTTTCTGGATAGGCATTCCATCAGATACACATGTCTTACAAAATCAGAAGAGAACTTTAGATTAGATCTTGTAAACTCATAAAAATCTATAAAAATTGTAAAACTGCAGAAAACCTTACACAAAAAAAGAGCATACAAGCCTTCAAAATTGCAATAAGCAGGTAGATACAATAACCAAATCATGTCAGATCAAAGTGAAACAAGCATTATCCAACTTGAAATATCAGTCAAATTTTGCCCAATAGGGTCACCCCCAAGTGACCCAGGTGCTTTGCAGGATCTCCCCCGGGTGACCCTGTTACTTTTCAGGATCTCCCCCAGGCAACCCTGCTGTTAGATAGGATCTCTCCTGAGCAACCTTGACTGACAAAAGGGGTGACCCTAGAGGTGAATCCCTCAACCAAAAATTACTCTAAAAACCTCATTTTTAAACCGATTTCAAAAAATGAAAAACCAATCTTGCTCTAAACGACAAGACAAACACAATGCAATAGAGAAAATCATCAAAAACGGACAATTTTAAAAGATTTTTCACAAAATACAAACTAGGTTTTAGAGAAGACTTTTTCACTGATTGTACACCTGATTCTCCATAGCTGAAGAAGAGGTAGCCATCTCTACGATCCCCTCGACGATACCTTTCTAATGACTTCTCACACGAATGATTTTGTCCTTGTTTCACTCCAATCTCACAAATTGGCTTACTTTGTTTGCCCTTAGCTTAGTTTCTTTACTTTTATGCATTCATTTCATGCATTATTTTGCATGTTCTCATCCCTACAGGTCCAAACCAACAAAGGCAAGCAACTAGTCGAACTCAAACGGTCCATGGTAAGGTCGTTATTTTAGTTTTCATCATTTCTTTTGATATATTTAAATGTCAAACTAATACTAGTTATTGTAGGTACAAATTGTGGGAAAAATTGACAACAGGTAAGGCTTAGTTTGGGAACGGTACTTGCCTTTCATGTAGATTACCATCCCTGAGGGGGCAAATATGTAAGCACAAAAATCATGCACAGCCTCCATGATGACCCCTATGATGATTCAAATCCTTGTCACATACATGTAAGCACAAAATAAAGTCCTTTAAGTAGCAAGCCTTTTAATGACATGTCCTATTTTCTTGTCTTGTGTTGTTTCCTCTTTGTCAATTTCTCTCTCTCCCCATTTGCGATGCTTTTCGACACTTGTTGCGACACTTGTCGACTTGCATTTTCTAAACTTTTGACCTTGCTCCTAAGCCTTGTGAGCATCTTGTAGGTGAGTTTTAACCTTTTCCCTTTGTTTTTCATCTTGTGCACCTCTTAGAAGCCTTCTAAAGGTCTCTTTATCCATCTCCCACTTTCAGTTTTTAGTTTTGCTCAACCAATCCAAATACCCCCTATTATTTCTAGATCTCCCCCAAGAGATCTTGTAGACGCAAGTGGAGATTTGGATTCTTCCACATGACTGGTCTGTTTCTTGAAGCAAAATCCCTCCTTTTCTTCTCTTCTTGCATCTCCCAGTCTATTTTTCTACTTGTAAAGGGTAAAATTTAGATGTTTGGTTTTTGGTAGTTTTATGTGTATATCCTCTTTTCGCCCTTTCATTCAAGGACCTAGGGTTGAGTTGCAATGTACTATCCTACCCTAGGTCACTGTGGGAATGTAGGGAAACTTAGATTTTTATGATTTGATTGCCAATTATCTTTTCTTATGTTCAACTTTACATCAAAACCCTGATTATGCAAATACGACAGCAAATAGATGAATATAAAAAAATGCTGATACAGAAAGATGTAAAATGACAAATAACTTTGCACCTATTTTTGAAGTTCAGAGGTGGAAAAGTTAGGGACTAAAGAGCGAGTGCCCAAGTCCAGTCCCCTACGTTTTATCAGGATCTTCGAACAAGATTTGTAACCTATTCTTGTTGTACTGAAGGTTTTCCCATCGCAAAACTTCGAGGACTAATGAGTGGCTGTCCTAGTCCAGGGAGTTGTTTTCTTCTTTGATCTGTAATTCTAACACTCTGTTGTACCCTCCAATAACTTCACTTTCTCCAGATCCAACACCTGTAACCTACAATCATGAAAACTTTGGGAGGGGGTTGTGGTGTTTAGAGGCTTGCATCAGTCAAGCCCCGGAGAGGCATTCAAGCCTTCCGAACACCATTGTCAAATAGAGATTGTGTGCCCTTGTGAAGCAAAGGCAAAACTAAATGATAAATGCTCACAAACACAAATGATATCACCTTGTTGTAAAGCTCTCATGGAAGGAAGAAGTTCTTCATGTCATGAGGAGATGGATGCTCAAATCGGCAAATACAAACACATGGACAACACAAATATGCTCTTACAACACAATGAAAGCCTTGAATCACCTTTAGAACATAATAGCTTGCTAGTAATCATCTAATTCAAATCATGTAATCATCTAGTTTACAAATGAATGCCTAAACATGCTTTTATATGCAACTGCAAACACTCCCACCAAGAATTTCATAATTTAAACTTACCGTGTTGACATAAGACCCAAGTAACGATCACAAGCCGACACCCAAAAATTGGGACTGCCCCAAAATAGGGCAGGACTAGGGTATGAGCGCCCAAGTCCTCTCCCCCTATTTTGGGTAGGATTTATCTCAATTGGTCCTCCTAGGTCCTATTTTCCAAGACACGTAGGGGTTTTCTCATCGGGATGTTGAAATATGATGTAATATGTCCTAAGTGCAGATAAAAGACCTAAGAGCTAAACCTTATGAGGGAAAAGCCCCCAAGGGGACATTTTCTAACGTTACATTTAGCCCCCACTTTAATGTATGTATAAACACAAGGCTAATACATGCATTAAAGTATGGTCAACAAACACAGCAAACATGCCAAGCACGGAGAAGACACACCAGACACATTGAAGACAATGATAGGAGCACAAAACATGGAGAATACATTGAATGCATAAAAGACACGTTAATGGATATAAGATAGGAATGATTTCTTTTCTTTTCTTTTTCTCATATATATGAAATGTAGATGCAAGTATAGGAAAGTAGACAAACATCCCATAATGCAGGATGTACTCATCTCATAGGTCTTTAAATTGCATATGGGGCAACACACATGCAAGACACACCAAACCTCCCATAATGCAGGATGCACTCCTCATGTAGGCCTTTAGACTAGATATGGGGCAATAGACACACCAAACAAAGCAAGCACACCAAAAAATACACTTTGAAGACATGGAGAAAACACAGTAGACAAGCGATGGAGTGTTCCTATTTCTAGGTCCAACACCATCTCAGACACATTACAGGCACACATTGACAATTGTGCTTTGCCACAACAATCACCGAAAACACGCTTAGGGGTTGAGTTAGTCATAGAACTGCTCCTCGCCTCCATAGAGGACTTTTGAAAATGACAGGATGGGCACTCTCTGCAAGAGATACACCACCCCCGCCTCCACAGAGGGCTTAAGATGATTGATTGGTTGATTGATTACAAACAAACTCAGAGTGCAGGAGGGACTCATCACCACCAGTCTTTAAACTGTACCTAAGGACAAGCACATTGCTACGTTCGTCCACAATAGATAGCTTACCTTATATATGCCCCCACCTTAAGGTGGTTGATATCACGCATTGATATCAAGCACGTTAAGGTAGGAAGAAACACACAAGGGAACACAAACTTTTGCAACGCCCATGCCCCCTGGAGGTGATATGTACTTTACGATCGCCAAATGTTCCCACAAACACATCCCTGCAAGAAACATGTTAGTGTCCATAATAATGATAAACAAAAACATCAATGCATATGATCAGTCACAAAGAACCAAGGTTATACTACGAATTCGAAGATCGAGGATAACCATGGGGCTATATCACAAAAATCTCAGAACTGAGTGTCACGAAAGTGAGATTCAAAGACAAACAAAGTGCATGGAGAAGCAGTATTGTTAAGGTTTGTAAGTGAGATAAAGATCATTAAAATCACTACGCAGAAAGCATGAGTGCTTCTACTAGCCAAACATTGGATAAGGTATACAACCCCATCATCATATTAGGAACTAAGTCCAATTTTTGATTTCTCACGAAAGGGACGCTAGGTCTGCATCAGTATAAATGTTTTTCATCATCCGCCTGCTAGATAGAAACACTAGAGGAAGGGAAACAATAAATGAGAGAGGAGAAACAAGTGTCTTAGGGATAGTCACATAGGAGGGTGCCCCCAAGTCACCAACTACAACGCTATGTCCATAAGACACAACACACAATGATGAAATTAGAGAGAGGCAATATAGAAGAATGATGATACAAATAGAAGAAGGTCACAATAGAGGCAGTCTCTTGGTATCCCAGACCTTACAAGAGAATCAGGGGTCATCCCAGGAGGCCTAAACAACACATAACACATCACAAGGGAAGCACATCACGAGAGAGATAAAAGGTTAGATATACTTACTTGTATGATCGTTGTATCAGATTGTTGAACTTGCAAACCTCTTGGAGAGGTACTCAATCATGTTTAGTGCAAAGTTTGAGTGATTCTTATGAAATTCTTGTTTATTATCGTATAGTTCTTGTTTCTCAAATCCTTGTTTAAATGAAACTTTTTGTTGCTTATGAGGGGGAGAACCACTATTATTTCTAGTTGCTGACAATTGTCTTACTCTTTTCTAATTTTTAGCAAGTTTTCATTATTGATGTCATCTATTGTAGTAACAAGAGTCATTGCATTGGTTGTTTCATTTTTTTTATGTGTTTTGATTGTCTCTCGATCCATATAAGGATAACGGAGGAGGAACCTTAGCATAAATTCCATTTCTTCGTGGATGAGGTGGGTTATGCAGTTTTTCTTTATCCACTTCAATAATTCCCACAATATTATCATAGTCTAAATATTCACCATCCTCTACTTATACTAAACCTTGTTCCACCATATTGTTATTAGTATGTTTAGGGAAAGGATTAGTGAAGATTTGTAAATTTTGATTCGGCAGAGCAACCGACTTATTTTTGTTATCATTCACAAGTGATACTTGTATGATATTCGAATCAATGAGGTCTTGTATTTCATGTTTAAGATGAATAAATCATTCAATGTCATGTCCTTGTGTTCAATGAAAATGAATGTTACTAAATTATGTTCACACCTAATTTAGTTAGACCTGATTTGTAGTTGTCACAAAAGGAGTAAAAGAAAACTTTTTAGTGCATGCTCAATCAGTGAATGTATGACATCTTGGCAAGAGACAAACAAAGATCATTTGTTAGGATAATCTGGCAGTCCAATCATAACTGTCAAACCATCCTGACAAGTGAAATTCTGATGACAAGATATCAGACAGTCAATGAATGATAGAAAGAATCTAACTGGTTTTATCTTTCAGTTATGAGATGTTTGAATTATTCAAGTAATCACAATTCAGTGTGAAAGAAAGGTATTTATAAAACTATCATTTCATATCATGTTTTGAACATATTTTTCATATTAGTTTCATTTATTCTATCCAATGCATTTTATTCAAAAAAGTAAACATACATAGATCATTTGCATAAGGTAAAGTAACTAATCATATTTAAAGAAATGTTTAAATGTGTCCCACACAAGCCATGGGAGTGACTAAACTGAGCAATGCAAACATGGTGCAAGCTATACATCTAAGGATAAAAGGAAAGAGAAAGAACATATAAAAATAATGAATATCCATCATTGCCTTTTTGGAAGGTTGACATTCTTGTCTTGGTAGCTAGTCTTCATGTCCTTATCTTTTGCTCCTGATTAGGATAGTGTACCTAAAAAAATTGGAGGAAAGCCCCATTAGAAGCTCCGAATATTCAAAATCAACATATGCTTTATCAACAAACATATAATCTTGCAAACATTATGCATCTTATGTGATTGGATCAAATCAGACACATGCAATAAATCATATCATCATGAGGAAGATCAATCAACTTCAAGAGGTATGTTTTTATGCTAACTTGTTTGTTCACTATGCAGGTATAAAAAAAGTAATGTAGCTGATTTGAAGACATTTAAAGCATGTGGATAAAATGTGGCTCCCACAAGGGTAGAGCCCAGCATGTTTCCTTTTTATTCATTTGAAAAGGATATCAGATTGCAATAGACAAAATGCACTATTCAAGAGATATTGTGCATTGGAACAATCAAACTTGCAAATGGAGTGAAGTCATCACAATAGAAGTGAAGAGGAGCAGTTACTCCTATAAACTATGCTCACTTTAGAAAATAGTTTATCAAAATGAGATAATCATGTTCAAAATGCTTCATCACATGCTATAGAATGAGCAGTAATTCTAGTCAAGAGTTTTCAAATATGTAAAAGATAGGAGTACAACCATAAAAGGTACTTTTCCCCATCTTCTTGTCAAGATTGAAATATGAATTTTCTGTTCAGATATACCTCATAGATAGGATAGTTGAATAAAGAGACAACATATATACAACATCATGTGTAAATCCATTTGGAACAATAATGTAAAAGAGACAATATATTAGAGAAATGTATCCTTTCATCATAAAAATATCATGTTCTTTCATGCATAAATGAAATCACATCTCATCATGGTAAAGATCAAGTAAAACTGTAGCAGTATCAAGTAATCACATGAGGAACAAATTACAAGAGCCATAAATGGAATATCAAGCATCCTCATATCTCCATTGCATTCAAGGTAGTGAATAAGGTTTCACCCTTTACCACCTCACAATGTCACTAAGCACTGTCAGATAGTTCTGTTGTAGTAGATTAAAGAGGCAGTGGTGAAGGAAATAACAACAGTCATTAATGACCCAATCACCATGAGGGAGCAGTCACAAATAACAATCTTATAGAGCAATAGAACCTAAGACTGTAGCAAGGTCTTATGAAGATAGAAAACATGAAGAATACAAAAGTGCCTAGAGATGCCACACATAAAGCTATAACAGTCTTGAAGCTGCATTGAGCACAATGCAAAGAGTAGATAGTCATCAAAGAGGAGCTGCAATAGTCATCAACAAAGAAATAGTCATTAATGACTATCACATAGTCAAGAAGAAAATCATAACTAGTTTAAGGACTTGCAGTCTTGAAGAGATTTGAAGATGAAAGAATATGAGTACAGTTAGGTAATGAGTATGTTGCACTAGTGTAACTCATGAATGCTTGTATCAGTCAACAGAATAGTGATTGGGATGACTGGTAATAGTGCAATACAATTATGATGAACCTACATTTGATAGGATTAAGGCTAACACACAAGTAGATGACTTATAAGTGGGAATCTTGGATTGCACTGGAGATGGAACAAGCAGGTCATCAAATGTTCAAATTCTTTTGGATATATAGAGGTTGACATTGACTATAATGATGATTAGCAGGGACAAATGTCAGTGACCTTGAGAAAGAAAAAGAGAGAAGTCTACTAAGCTACAGGAGGATAGTCATTGTTGTCTTTCTTCAAGGGTACTGTGACAAATGCATACAACTTGTTCTCAGACTTGAGGGTAGGGATGTTAGATCCAAGTCAAGAGGTAAATATCTTCACATATGTATATCCAGAGAATGCACTCACATTACTGTATACATAGGGGAAAGCTCAAGGAGGTAGTGGGCATATAGACCAGAGACAGTAACAGAAAAACACATAGCCTTTGCATGGATAACATATGAAATGGAAGAGAGACATCATAAAGTTATAAGAATGGGAGCAACAGTCATCTCTTTTCCATAGTAGATAGTTTGGCAATTGATCTTTGAAGATCTTGAAACATCCTTTAAACTTGTAAAGCCTTTCATTCTTGCAATTGTAAAGTATGCAACGTAATGAAGCAAAAGGACACTAGGTATATTAAGGAAATGATTGATGAACAGTCATGTGATAGAGGACAGACATCAAGAAATCCTTTCAGTAGTATGGAAGCCTGTTTTGGAACCTTATTAAAGACAAAGAGTAGTTATACTATAGAAATTGAGGACAAAGTATAGTCATACAACATGAAAGCCCCCCTTTTCACTAAGTTTCATTCACCAGGCTAGTTAAGGAATAGTATACAGAGTCATGAGAAACTATTATGTATGAAACATAGAAGGCTAGTCTATCAACGTAATGACATGTCCAGTTTTAAGAACACTACTATTAAGGTAGCACAATAAAGAAGAAAACATGCATATGATAGCCACTGTCACTAATATTCCCCTTTCTCTATTTCTTGTTCACATATATCACAGTCTGTAAGCCGTTGGACAAAACATTCATGTAGTCTAAAGCTATGAGCTGGTTAACAATGAGGGTACCGTTACACTATTTCATAATGAACAATGATAACAGTAAAGCCAAAATATAATGAAAATAGTATGTGCATGACTGTCATAGTCAATGAGAAGCAATCTTCTATAGTGTACACCAAAAGGGAAGGCCTTTTTCTATATTTCATACAACAAAATATGTGAAGGAAAGTATGTTTCTAATGTCTAAACCATCAAAAAAGGAAAGGTTGCCCTCAAAACCCATATACTTTTCAAACCCTTGATGTATTTCTACAAAAAAAGAAAATGATACATAGAAAGGTTCTGTTACAGTATGGTCGTGCTAGAGAAGGTGGTATTTTTTTGAAATCAAAAACCCATGTCAACTTTTCTTCAAAACCATTGAGTTGTCATATCTATAGAAGGAGGAAATGAGAGAAGGAAAGAATACAATGTCATAGCCAGAGGAGTATCTTTTCTACAATGAAATTACAAACCCTCATCTTCTTTTTTGAAACCCTTGTATCTAGTATATATACAGAAGGAGAGAAATGAAGTCAAAGAATTCATATATAGCATGGCCGTAACAATAAACGCCTTTTCCTTCAAAGTATCACAAAACCCACATCATAATTTTGAAACCCTTATCAGTATGAGAGATAGAGTTTGAAAGAAATGCAAGTGACAAGTCAGACTGAGTACTCACCTTGTATTCTTGCATTAAGAGAAGCTACAGAATGAGTCATTTTTTTTCTTTGAAACCCTTCAAAAGATGCATGGAGATGATTGCCATAGCAAAGAAATGCAGAGAAATAAGAAACCATGGTGAGCAAGTCTAATGAAAGACTCATAAATGCTCAAAGAAATCATGTGGCCGTGGCCAGAAGGAAGACACAGTCATAAGGAATCAAGAAAAATGACCCAGCTATTAACACAGAGGCTTACTTTTCATATTTTTGCCAGAAAATGAAGAAGAATTGACCAAAGAAAGCTCAAAATTGCAGAGAGGAGCATATGTCTATCAAACCCTAGCTGCCGGCTGAGTTGCAGAGACAGAGTGCAAGTAAAATGAACATATCAAAATGACCAAGTTTAGGGTTCTCAAGTGCTTTTTGGACGATGAGTTGGTGTCTTTTCTTTTCATCGGATTTCTTTTGACTTTAAAAAATAAAATCATTTGCCTTATCCAAAACCGAGTTCAAGACTTGTTTAAATCTTGTTACTTAATGATTTAACCATAGGGGCGCCCGCGAGCCAATATTTCATTCTTTTTCATTCGAGTTTTTGCTAAGTCAAAATTGCAAATCATCACAAGGTAAGGCTTAATGCCTTTTATTTCCTTTTTCACATGATGGTCGATAGCATAGAAATCAAATTAAGTCGAAATGACTTATGCCACATGGAGACCAAGTCAATGGTCGAAATAACTTATGCATGTATGCCTTTCAAAATGCATGTGCAAGACAAGTCAACAAGGTAAATCATTTTGAGACATGGAGCAATAAGGTAAATGAACAAGGTAAATTCATTATGAAGTCAAATAATGCCAAAGGTGGCAGTGATGAAGACAGAAGGTAATAATGCATTGTAGAATCAAATAATAAAAGATATGGATAAGATAAATGATGCATGGAGGTGGAGTGATAAGGAGGTATTTGTTATGCCTTGTATGCATGTGTAATGCAACTATAGATTTTTTCCTTTTGCATGGAGTAATAAGGATGTAAAGATGTATTTATCATTCTTTTTGATAATGCATATTTATTTTTGCATGTAATGAAGTTAAGTATTTGCATGGGAGGCATAATGAGAGAATATTCTTTATTTTTCATGCATGATGGCTTTTTTCTTTTTGGCATCATTGATTAGTGAAATCGTGCAAATTATGCAAATGTAAAGGGAGAGATAAGGTGTTATTCTTTTTCTTCCATTTCTTCATGATTTCACACTATAAATAATGTAAACAATTAATAAAATAATATTTTATAAATTACTTTATTAATTTGTCACAAAGTTGTAAAATTGAAGAAATTAGACAATTTAAGACTCATAATAGAGTAATCATGCAAAGGATTACTTTATTCATGGTCCACATTATCTACACATACAAAATTATGCAAACATGGAGGAGTTGAGTTAACTGAAGACTTTGGGGTCTTTTTGCATGACTCAGAGGACAAATTGGGAGATTTTGGTCAACTCTTGGGTCAAATACATGGAGACAAGCAGTTTTGAGCTATTTTTGCTCATTTTGATGCAGTTTTGACCCTTATTTTTAGGGATTTCATTGTTTGCTCATGGATCAAATTGGAGATCTTATTTTTAGAGGCAGTTGACTACAATTGACTTTTATATGCCTCTTAGAGAGAGCATGTTATATATTGTAAGGAAAACCTAGTTTTTCCTAGTTCTTGCCTTTTTTCTCTTTACACTTTGAGAGAGAAAGAGGTTTTGTAACTCACTTATTTGTAGATTTATAGAGATTACAGTAGGCTACAGGTTCTATACTTTGTCATTTATGCAATTATTTCCTTTATTTTTCAGCTTGATCAAGTATCTACCTTCCATTAATGCAACTTATATGAGTGATTTGATGAGATTTTTTTATGTTTAACATCAAAACCTTTAAAATCATTGTCTCATTAGCACTTGTTTGTATTAGATAGCATTGAAAATCATAGGTCTTAGGCTGTGTAATTGGAAAACCTTTCTTTTATGTTGTGAAAAAATCCCTTTTCCTTCAAACAGAAAATATTTTCCAGCCTTCCTTAGAAACATTTTTGTGATGAATTTGTTGAAAGTAGTTTGTGTGGATAGATTTTCTGAGATCTATTGTGAATTAGATTGCCAAGTTTTCATCATTATTAGGTTCATCACCATACTTTTATAGTTTTATTTGCTTTTAGAAAGATCCTTTTACCCTTTTTTCACATCAAAGTCATAGATCCAATTAAATATTTTAAGGGAACTAGCCCATAATCTAGAAGTTGAAACTTGACATAGGTCACCCACAACCTTGAGTTTGATCCCATGTTTCGAAGGATCGTTGACTATCACAACTTTGCATCACAGGTGCAATCCTAATCAACAACAGTGACAAAAGGCATTAGCATTGAAATAAGGTCCTTGTGCTTTACTAGGATTAATAGGCTTAATTAGGGGAAGCTTTAGAATGTTATTACTCACAACTTAATTCATGATAGAATGATAAGACTCAAATATCAGAGTAAACTTTCTTGGTTGATATGATGTTTTTTTCGAATTACCGATAGCAGACACATTAGAAAAATTGTTTGTGTTTGGTTTATTAATCTTGATGAAACTCATATTATTATTATTCCTCTTAAAGTTGTTTTTTGATGATCCACCCATGGATTGACTAACTTGAGCTGATAAGTTTTGGTTTTCATACCGACTAGACGAAAGTTGGTAATCACAAAGGGCGGTGCATAAATGTTGAAAGGAGTTATACTTCATCAAGAGGATCTTATCACAGATGTTAGGTTGTAGATTTGTAATAAATAGCTTCTGAACATCCTCATCTTTCATCTGATACTGAATTTGAGTATATAAAGCTTGAAACTGACTAATGAATTTAGTTAGCTTCTCTTTCAAACCTTGCTTGCAATGAACTAAATCAATTAAAGAGACTTGAGGTCTAATGTTTGCTTGAAAATGTTGTAAAAATTGATCAATCAACTGCAAAAAGGAGGGTATTGAATTCAGAGGTAAAGAGCAAAACTATTCTAAAGCGGTATCTTTGAGAGATCGTGGGAAAAGTTTTGCCAACAAGTCCTCTTCAAAATAGAAATTGAACTACACATAGCTATGAATGTCGCCACATGAGTATTAGGATCACCTTTTCCACCATATTTTTCAAAGTGAGGAGTCTCAAACCTCTCGGGCATAGGAGTTCTCAAAATTGCATAGGAAAGGGGATTACGAGCATGATATGTTGGTATATTAGGTTGTGAAAAATTTGTCAGATTTGTTACCTTTTGTTGTAAAGCAGTCATGCCCTGTAGAAGTTGGTTTGGGATGGCATCATTGGGAGATACAATTTGCTATGAAGAATTGGAACCAAAGTGAGGAGGTGGTTGAGCTTGAGATATGATAGGTGGAGGCTAAGAATAGGTCAATGGGGGTTGGATATAATGGTAGATGGTAGGTGTTTGAGAATAACTATATGTGATGGGAGGTTGAGAATAAGTGGGATGAAGAGGTGGCTGAGAGCAATTATTCATAGAAGAGGTCCCCTTAGGAATCAAATTCTGATAATTAAATCCCACATCTTTGTAATTAGTGTCATTAGATACTCCAATACCAGTGGTAGCATTACTACAAGTGTTCGCATCAATTGTTAAGATCGTTGATGTAAATGTAGATATTCCAGTAGTTGGTATAGGTACCGATACTTGAGTATGAGACAGTGACAAAGTGTTATTTATCACTTTTACACATTCAGTCACTGGCATGATATTGGTTTGTAGAATATGCACTAAACCATGGATTGTATTAACACCATCTTGTCCCTCTTTTATCAATTCTCTTACATGGTGAATCACAGGTATAGCTTCTTCGACTATCCTCTCAGTTTGCACATAGTCTTGAAATTGAGCTAGGTCTTTGTCAAGTTTATCTATTTTCCCATCAAATAAATATCCTGTTGTCTCAATAGTATCATCAACGTCATGAAAATTTTTCTCTTCCATTGTACTTGTGATGGGTGTAATATCTTGTAACATTTGATTTTCTCCTTTTGTAAAGAAGGGGTTCAATGTGCCAAATTCTTCAAGAGAACTAGATCCCATATGTATTATGCTTCTTCATAAAGGGATATCTCCTTTAGGGTAGTGAGTTACGAGACTCATGCAGCAATATGCACAAATTTTAGGTGCAAGATATGTTGTAAATGCTTGGGTTTTTTGTACTTTTTCAATGCAAATATATGAAAGAAAAGGTGTTGTAAGGATTTTGATCAGGGATAGAAAATAATATGTCTGATATTAGTCTAATACAGCAATAATATCCTTCACAACACAATCTTGATTCAAATCTAAGATGATGACAAGTCAAAATATAGTGAAAATGCACTAAAATATGTGATTTTTTCACCAAATATCAATACAAAAGAGCATGAAAAAGGGTGTTGTGAGTAAAATGATGATGGAAAGAAAATTATATCAGTAATAACAGCCACCTAATTCCAAAATATCTGTCACAACACACTTCTAGTGCCACTCAAGGTCAAACCCTAGTGAAAATATAGCAAAAATAGGTAGTTTTTCACACTTCTTCAATTCCAAGACCTAGCAAAAGAGGTGTTGTAAATAATTTAAGGATGATATTATTCACCTCAATCTATTAATTTTTTTACAACACACTTATGGTGCAAACTAGGCTAAACCCTAGGGCAAAAATAGCAAAAATAGGCAATTTTTCACCAAAATTTCAATACAAGAGGCCAATAACAAGGTGTTGTAAATAATTTTAGGAGAGGAAGAAGATAATACCCCTGATATCAGTCAATTAGTGTAAAAATATTATTTACAACATGCATATAGTGCAAATTTAGAGCGTTGATAAGGCCAAATCTAGTGAAAATCAATGTTTTTCAAGCCCTAGGTTTGAGATGTTGATGTAAAATGCTATATGAATGTTTTGAAAGATGATATATGATGAAAATTACATTCTCTTAGATCTAAAAATTATTTCCATCCTCTACTATGCAAAATGCAAATGCAAATCTAATGAAAAATCAATGAAAATGCTAGTTTTTGTTGAATTTTTCTATGCAAAAATGCAAATTTTTGAAATCTAAATGAAAATTTGTTCCAAAATGAAAGACTATAGCCAAATTAAAATTTAAATGAGCCTCTAAAACTAGTAGAAAATTTTGAAACAAGATTTTACCTACAAACCCTAGATTTTGGAATTACTAGGTTATATGCAAAATTCACAATTTTCAACAAAACCCTAGCAATTTTATGATGAGAATGCAATGTAAGATATTGAAATTTTCTAATTTTCTGCAATTTAAATCAGATCTAATGCAAAAATCATAAATTTGATGAAATTCAAATTACTTAATGCAACATGCAAACCCTAGAATGCAAATTTTTTTCCTATTTTTTCCAATATTTTTGTAAATTTTCCAATGCAATAAGATGAATGAATATATGAATAAATTAAATTAATGTAAATATGAAGCAAATCACTCAGCAAGGTGCAAATAATTCCAATAACACGGGGTCACCAAAATGTAAAGGGTAAAATTTGGATGTTTGGTTTTTGGTAGTTTTTTGTGTATATCCTCCTTTCACCCTTTCATTCAAGGACCTAGGGTCGAGTTGCAATGTACTATCCTATCCCAGGTCACTGTGGGAATGTAGGGAAACATGAATTTTTATGATTTGATTGCCAATTATCTTGTCTTATGCTCAATTATACATCAAAACCCTAATTATGCAAATATGACAGTAAACAGACAAATATCATAAAATGCTACTACAGAAAGATGTAAAATGACAAATAACTGTGCACCTATTTTTGGGGTTTAGAGGTGAAAAAGTCAAGGACTAAAGAGCGGGGGCCCAAGTCCAGTGCCCTATTTTTTGTTAGGTTCTACGAACAAGATCCGCAACCTATTCCTGTTGTACCGAAGGTTTTCCCATCATGAAACTTCAAGGACTAATGAGTAGGTGCCCTAGTCCAAGGAGTTGTTTTCTTCTTTGATTTGTAATTTAGACACTCTATTGTACCCTCCTGTAACTTCACTTTCTCCAGATCTAACACCTTTAACCTACAATCATGAAAACTTAGGGAGGGGGTTGTGGTGTTTAGAGGCTTGCCTCAGTTAAGCCTAGAGAGACATTCAAGCCTTCCAAACACTGTTGTGAGATAGAGAGTGCATGCTCTTGTGAGTCAGAGGCAAAAACCAAATGATAAATGCTCACGAACATAAATGATATCACCTTGTAGTGAAGATCTCATGGAAGGAAGAAGTTCTTCATGCCATGAGGAGATGGATGCTCAAATATGCAAATACAAACACATAGACAACACAAATCTACTCTTGCAACAAAATGAAATCCTTGAATCACCTTTAGAACACAATAGCTTGCTAGTAATCATCTAATTGAAATGTTATAATCATCTAGTTTACAAATGAATGCCTAAACATGCTTTTATATGCAACTTCAAAGACTCCTACCAAGAATTTTGTAATTCAAACTTACCGTGTCAGCATAGGACCCAAATAACGGTCACAAGCTGACACCCAAAAATTGAGACTGCCCCAAAGTAGGGCAGGACTAGGGTGTAGGTGCCCAAGTCCTCCCCCTAGGTCCTATTTGCCAAGATACTTAGGGATTTTCTCATTAGGATGTTGAAATATGATGTAATATGTCCTAAGTGCAGGGAAAAGACCTAGGAGCTAAACCTTATGAGGGAAAAGCCCCCAAGGGGACATTTTCTGACATTACAATGCTTCTAAACTTGTCTAGCTTGGATCTTACTGGGTGAACCAGGGTCACCCCCTGGGCAACCATACTGGAAAAAGGGGTGACCATGTCATTTTTATAGCCACAAAAAAAATGAGTTTCTCACTCATTTTTGCTCTATTTTCACCCATTTTTCTTCTAGTTTGCATGGTTTTTGCTGCCTAATATAGAGTTAACTATTTTATGCACCCAAACATGCATAATTAGCTCTATTTGATCTCAAATTAATTCTTCAATCAATCTCATGCATTCCCTCACCTCCATTTCCTCTCCAGTGATAAGATATCATTACTTCATCACTCTCTAATCAGCCGAGTTTAGTGGGTAATCAACCTTGTTAACTCCCTAATCATCTTTGTTAACTCATCAATCAAATGAGTCAACTCTTCAATCAATCCCTTCTTCTAAACCTATAAATACCCCCTCCCTCAAGCACAAAGGGAGGCAAATTCATTGTGCACACAACTCTTGCCAATTTTTGCTCTCCAAATTAGCATTCAAATGCTCTCATAGGATGAAGGTGCCTTTTGCTTTATTTGTATTACCAAGAAATTCTACACTTCTTCATTTTATGCCATTGTGCTCAATCCAAGCTCTCATTGAGCTCATACAAGCTTCAACAAAGCTTTTTTTTGCTTCTTTGTGTCATTTTGTTGTCAAGAGGTTCACCCGGTGCCACAAAAGGATTCAAGGTTGACAATTACAAGGATTACTGAGGGTAGTGGAGTCAACAAATCTACATTTCTCCCAAGTTCCTTCATTGTTTTTGTTCGATTCATAGTAATTAGAAAATCAAATTTGCTCTTGGGAACAATAAAACATCGATTTTTCCTTGATAATTAGATCTTGCATGTTAGATTAATTGCTTTCATATTTATAGATCTATATTATTAGAAGAAGCATTTTCCCTTTTCTTTAGATTAGATTGCATCAACATTATCGAAAACCTAAAAAACATAGGTTAACTTTGCATTAGAAAAGTCATATAGAATTGCATACATATTTCCTTTTCATAGATTAAAAGCACTTTTATTTCCAAAATAATTGAAAATATAAAAAAAAATGTTTTGTATATCATTTAGCTTGCATGCATATAGAAACCCTAGAATAGAAAAAGTTACAAGCCATCGATTCCATCATGAGGTAATCATAGTTCAACAATCCAACAAAACCCTTGATCACATCGCAAGGTAAACACCAAGTTAAAACACATGTCAAAACCCTAGGTTAACTAAACCCTAGGTCAAAACCCTAGATCTGGTTAAGGATAGTAATCACACTACTTCCTCTATCATGATTCACGAATGTGCTTAGGAGTGAGAGGAGAGTGGGTAAGGACTATCTGTGACGAGATCAAGGAGATCCATCCATGACCTCAACAAGAAACATTTGTTCTACCACAAGGAGACCCCTTTATCCTCTCGTTGTTAGAAGAAACTAGACAATTACAACTACAATGAGAGTTCCTTTGAGATATTGAAATAGCAGAAGCTATCAACGAAAACAATCGCTTACCCACACATAGGTGGAATCTAAGGAATCCAAACAGAAGGAGAGAAACTAGTGACCCTTCAGGTCATAGGGTTATCTCAACTACAACAACAATTGAACGAAGCATACAACTAAACACACAACAACAAAGGCCACTGAACTTACTGACCCCTCTCCATGAAGTCCATCTCTCCAATGAGCCGGACCCATGCCATGTCTCACCTCCTCTCGATTGGCTACTTCCATGTGAGGGAGAGTGACATGGCAGATCACCCCATGGAAAGGAGGGAAGGGTCCGTGTGTGTGCTGAAATCTGATCCGATAGCCCCAAGCAACTGGAGTCATGATTTTGAGCATACAAAAACATAAGATTTTATCCCTTGCTACACATTTGTTTAACACTCAAGAGGTTATGTCTTAAACCCTTAAAGAACTTCATCATTTTTATGCTTGGGATCAAAACTGATTGAACCTTTTCCACATATCTTAGCAGGTGTATCATCACCAAACCTAACTAGTTCTCCATATTTTTCAAGTTTAACAAACTTACTCTTATCACCGGTCATATGATTAGAGCATCCAATGTCAATGATCCAATAGTTATTTTTCTATCTAGCATGAAAAATAGACATCAAGGTGCATTCAACATTTGTACTCACTTCTGGAGCCCTTTCCTTCACACATCCCTCAAAATTAGTGGAAATGTAAATTCATCTTTTAAAGATATGAAAAAGTATTCACCATCCTCGTCATCTTCATAATCAGATTCATCATCAGATATACTTGCATCTTCTCTAACATAATAACTTTTCTTAATCATCTTATCTTTGTTCTCTCTTTTTTTGTTATTTAGAGCTCTATTTGGACATCTTGAAGCATAATGACCTATCATTCCACAACTGAAACACATGAAAGGCAACTTACAACTATACTTTCCAGTACCCTTTTTCATTCTTCTCAAAAATTTAGGTTCCACATCATCAGAATCCTCCTGATCTGATTCCACGGTCTTCTTTGATTTGCAAGCCTTAAAAGTAGTTTTAACTTTTTCACTACTTGTACCAAATTCTCTTATTTCAAAAGAAATTAAAGAACCATACAACTAATCTCTAGTATATTGATACAGATTTTGTAATTCTTCAATAGAATAAACTTTATGACTATAAGATTTGGGAAGAGTTTTCAGTACCTTCATTACCACTTCTATTTTTCCAGTTCTCCACCAAGACCTCTGATGCCATTGACAACTTCATCCACCTTATACAAGTAGCTTGTGATGTTATTATCTTCAAACAGTTGTAGGGTATCAAACATGATTTTTAGATTCTGCATCTTAACTTTCTTGACCTTATCATGTCCTTCATAAATGCTTTCTAACTTTGACCAAATTTCATTAGCATTTTTCATATTCATAACTTTCACCAATTCAGAATAAGTAAGACCACTTAAAAGAACATACCATGCTTTACCATTATTTTCATAGGCCTTGATCTCATTAGTAGTACTCAGAACATTCTCAAGTATAGTGTATCCAGACTCAATAGACTTCTAGGTTTCAAATCCAAGAGAAACCAGACAACCTTCCATCCTTAATTTTTAGAATGCATAGTCTGATCCATCAAATAGGGGAACATCTTTCTTGTGCCCCATCCTAGATCTACCTCAAGAAGTTGAGCTTTATTCCAAGGAACTGAGATTTTATACCAATTGTTGAATCCACAAGACAACTGAGAGGAGGGTGAATCAGTTGTATCTTAAAACTTCAAAACCCTCACAAACATTTAGATCCACATTAATTCAATTAACAGGCTTAATCTTTTAGAAAAATTAATCATGAAAGTAGATAACAAAAATAGAACCAAATCAACAACAAACACAAGGAAACACCAGATTTACATGGAAAACCCAAGAAGGGAAAACCATGGTGAGGATTAGCTTAGAAAATAAAGTAATATCAACACTGAATACAATAGGGCTCACTGCCCAAAAGAAAGAAAGGCTCACTGCTAGAATAGAAAAGAAGATAGAGAAGAATGTTATAGTGAGAAAACCATCTCAATGCAAGAAAGAAGTCCAGGACAACATCACCAATGCTTTCACAGTCTTACTGAAGAATTGTAGACACCTTCTACTCACTGCATCCAGTAATCTAACACATGAAAGCTTGCACTGCATTTTAGAAATTCACACTCTACAACTCTGTAATTTGCATCACACCCATCTATCTTGTCATCCCTCAACAACTGAACACCTATTTATACTATCTTCAACCATGAAAACATTCTCCAAGGTTAGTAATGCACCTTAACCATGTAAATTCAAATTAGGTTGGAACCAAAACATTCCTGCAGTGGAAAAGAATGAAAGTGGACCGCAACACACCTTAGATTGAACCTAAATGCAATCATACACACCACACCATACTTCCACAATCATGGAGGGAAATCCATAATTAGTGTAAAAACCCAAGGTTGGTTGAACCTGTTTTAACACCATAATCATTTAAGTACATGCTTCCTCAAAACCAAAGATGAATCATGAACCACACACCATGCTTGAATGCAATATAGAATATCCCACAAATATCTTGAAATCCAGCAAATTCCTTCACACTACAACTCAAGAAATCAACTTATGGATTACCAAACCATGAATAACTACAATTGAAGGTAGATATGAACCTTGTAAACACACTTCCAAAAATACAAGACCCGAAACAACTCTACGGAAAAATGCGGTGCAAAAACATTTCTCCCAAACACCTCTGTAATACACAGTTCAGACACTGGTGAACACACCTTCCTTTGCACAATGATCTAGCACACCAAATACTAAATGTAGCACCTCTAAACACCTTTGATCAACATATCCAAACTGTAAAAGTAAATCTTCAACATGGAAGAAATGCGAAGCCAAACCAGAACACCACTATGTATGCCAGAATACCTCTACAACACATTGTTTCCTCTTTTATTCATATTTTCTCAAAAGCACTTGGAAACCAAGAACCAGAAACATGTCATCAACATCTTCAATACTTCCTCATCATTAGAGATAACATCAAATCAATACCAAACTCTCACACTCTTGCAATAATCTCTTTCTCATACAGTTGACACCAATGACAACACAAGCTTGTTGACATCAATGACAACACTAACTGCACATACTTGCAACAACATGGACTATAAGAAAATAATCTTAGAGTGCAAAAGAAGGATGAGCTTGAAGGATCCCCACCGTAGACATAGGGGCATGATAATGAATAACATGATTGTGAGGATGACATAATAGACCATTCCCTAGTTTGTGCATAGAGGACCATTATGAATTGAGGCATGAGGTCTCAATGATATGCATAAAAAAAGATATGGAAGTGACAATAACAATCAAGAATAAGTCAAAACTTGAGTAGGTTCAATTGAGATTACGAAGAGTAAGTCATGACTAAATGAGATGACCAAGAAGACCATGAATGACTAAACCCTAATGCACATACAAAAACTTATCCTTACAATATAGTCATGAAATCAAAGGCTAGATCAAGGAATGGCTTTCTAGAGATAGGCCAAAACAAATAATAAATACTTAAACATGACAACATATACATATGCCCAAAAATTTTCAATGGCTCACTAGTGACTATGCTAAGTGTCCATAATGAATATGAATAAGAGTTTGAAACAAGGCTTTAGAGCATAGAGAAGAAATCTCAATCAATAAACATTAAAAAACTATTTAGATAATCTTAAAGAGACCCCTAAGTACATATGAATTAGAACTTGGAAACAAAGTCACACATATGAAAATAAGTCTAAATGAAGGTTAGTAAGTTCTCTCAAACTTACAAGTGTCATTATAGAAAACATAATCCATATAAGGAAGGAAAAATCTATAATAGCAAAGTCAAGTTCAAATGCTAAACCTTAGCATACATCTTAAGCAATTCCAAAATAAAACCATGACTCCCTTGTGTACAATGCTTACATGTAAGACCAATGATGGAGCACATGCACTTCAAACACTTTATTTGGAATGTACTCAAAGCCCTGGAATGAATTTGAATGAATCTAAGTTAGTAGGACATGGGAAAGTTGAGTTCATATATTTGTAGAAAAGTATCAAGACATGCTATAAGGATCGTTGGTATCAATGGACATTAGCATTCACTAAGTGATTCCTTAAATAGGATGAAATATCAAAGTATATGTAATGTGATAGAATGATATAGAAGAGTTGCCTCACTTTGACTATGGAAGATTTGGTCACAATATTGGAAAAGAATATTTGGAAAGCTTTTGTCCCTTGTGTCAAATTGAAATTTCTTGAGTTTGATATTATGTAATTTCATTTTAATTTAACAAGCCTATGAATTAGCTTGCCTATATTTATAGGCAAATAATTGTATATCTGGATGTGATTTTTTATTTAGTTTTGTGTGTTTTGATGGACTATTTTAATCTAATTATATATTAATAAGTAGTACATTCTTATGTTAAGTTTAGTTCCTCATTTTTATCTATCTTTATTGCTTATTACTTACACTTATTTATATGCATTTGTCATTTATTGTTCATTTATTACACGTTATTCGCACTAACCTCAAAATATTTATTCGTTCCATTGAGATTTTTATTTGATTATCTAGGTTTATTTTAATGTCATTCAAGGTCAATACCGCAATGTGTACGAATCAACTTCAAGTTCAAAATCTTAAATTTTAAATTTAGCTTTACCACCCCTTTTTATTGGCCATTGTGAGCTAACTTAAAACATGTTTGTATGACATGGTATCATTTATTGGTATTTAAAGACATTCAATGTACCATTAATTAATAAGTTAGAGTATAGGAATAAAAAGAACATGTAGAGCATATTGCAATTTCTAAGGGATAATGAACTTCATCTGCATATAGGCCACTTCTATGATTGTGTATTATATCTTTGAATTTTACTCAAAATTGTAAAGCCAATCAAACCAGGATTTTTATGTAGGAGAACTTGACCCCATAAAATTGGTAGATTCCTTTAAGGTTTTTATAAACATCATAGTCCTTACAATCTCATCAAATATGAGATATTAGGGAAAAAAAGTTTTATAACTCTACACTTTACTAATTTAGATCCACAAATTAGAGTTCAAATCTGCAATGATTAGGATTGAACTTGCAACACTTGGGATTGGCCCTCAAGGTTTTCTACACCTATCCAAATTTTGAGCATTTATTAACTAGGGAGCATAAATTTTAAAATAGTGTTGAATCATGTCTATCCATTACCATCATCATTCTTTTTCAATTGATTTTAGAGCTATGTACCTATTTTTCTCTTTTTAATTATTAAATTTATTACTAGTCATTTACTATCCTGATTCTATATTTTATCTAGGATAATTGTGCTTAATTGTATGCATTTACTTACTAGCCTAGATTATTTACATAAAGAAAGTTATTTCTTTACATTGTTGGTGAACATGACTTTGCTTACATGACCAAAGGTTCCACCTCAATATGGGGTTTATCCTTCATTAAAGGGTTGTTGAAATTTGTAATTTATGATTTCTTTATCATATTTTTATATCTTGTTAAGATTTAAACTCTATATTCTATTGTAATTCATATACCTATATCTTTATTTATGATTTTGTGGTTCATTGATATGTATTATCTTTTACCCACCCTAAAAAAACCTTGCTTTGGCCTTTAGGGTTTATATAAATCACAAATATCTCAAATCTAATTTTTGAGATTGATTTTTCTAATTTAGATCAACTATCACCTCATTTCTATAAAATTTTTCCATCTCTCCCAAGGTTTCTCTTTTCATTGAATACTCTCTTCAATATGCAATCACCCATTCTTGATTAATAATTCATTGTTACATCATGAATTCCCATAGTTTGTTGTCTTTGGCCTCTATTCATGCATGTGACTTATAGATTTTGAGGTTTTCTCACCCCTTTTTTCTTCTAACCTGATTATCCTTTATTTTCTTGTGTTTTTTACCCTATAGATGGGAGGATTCCTTCTATAGAAGTGTTCTTTCACCATGCTTATTAAATTTCTTCCATAGCGTTTGTTACTATTTATCCTTACATTTGAGACACTCTTACTTCACTTTTCCATGAGCTTCATGTTGTCTCTACTTTTCCTACACCTAATGATAATAATGTTGTTGGGAAAATGTTTTCAACCTTGCAATTATATTAGGTTTATTGTTGATAGGATATATATATATATATATTTCCTAGTTACACCGATAGGTGTAAAATACAATGGGAGCATGGGCTGGAGTAGGATGCGTGTAAACATTTTTTGTTAACAAAAACTATGAAATGGATGACATACATTAAATTAATGATATATTGTAAATATGGACCATTCATTGATCTGATTGTATATATTTTGTTGGCTTGTCTTTCCCTAGAAGGTAACCCTATTTTATAAGGGCATTGGATTAGAACTTCGGTATTGTGATGTATTCTAAGAGTTTAATAGTGGTCATGTCATCTCTAAATCTTTGGTGGTGATAATCTTGTGAGAAGCTTTCTCTGCATGTATATTGTAATCGTTGTGATTTCTAAATAATATATTAGGCAGATTTTTGTGTGTGGGATTTTTCTCCCAAAAGGATTTTCCCCACGTAAATCACTATGTTATGGTATGCATGATATTTATGTTTATTCATGTGTAGTTTTTGTAATTGTTAAAGATCTATAAAGTTTTACGTTATCCTCCTCTCAAGATTAGTGTAGGAAGTTGTTCTACTACCTTAGCTTCCTTACAAGTGGTATCAGAGCCTGATCACCTTTGGTTTTAGTTGTGGGTTGTTGGGTTTTTTGAACTAATCCAAATTATTAGTGGAGCTTGTGTAGAAGACACTTTGTGATCTTGTTGCAGGAAATTTCATATGGCAAGTTCATCAGGGAGAATAGAGGTAGATAATGTTTTTGGAAATAATTTTGAAATGTGGAAGCTGAAGATGGAGGATCTATTGATAGATCAAGATCTATGCGATGTTGTTGATGGGAAGGTTTCAAGGCCTATAGATCCTACTTAGGCTACTTAATATGATGTTATGGACAATAAATCCAAAGCTCTAATTAGATTGTGTTTGGCAAACTCTATTTTAATCAATGTCCATGAAGAGACCTTTGCACAGAAACTATGCAAGAAGCATGGTGAGATGTATCAAGCCAAATCTTTAGTGAACAAGATTTTCTTGAGGAAGAACTTGTATTCCTTGAGAATGGAAGAGGGTGGATGAATTATAGACCACCTAGAAGCATTCAATATGTCGGTGGTTCAATTGGCATCAGTTGGTGTCAAAATGGATGAGGAGGAGAAATGTCAGATATTGATTTGTTCTTTGCTTGATTCATAGGATTCTCTTGTTATGGCTATTGGGAGTACTTGTATTACATTGAAGACTAAAGATGTGGTGGGTTCTTTGCTTTTTGAAGAGATGGGGAGGAAGGTATCCATCAATTCTAAGGGAAGATCTAAGGAAAAAGGTAAGAAGAATGAGAAGCATGATAAATCCAAGTCCAAGGGAAGATCCAAATCTCATGGAAAGTACAAAGTTGTTTGTTGGAACTGTAGTAAGCCTGGACATATTTGTAGGGAATGCAAAGAAGAAAAGAAGAAGAAAAAGAAGAGATTTGATTCTAATTCTGAGTCTAAGAATGAAGATGGTGATGCATTCACTGCAGCTTTGGCAACTCATGCAGGTAATGATAAATGGTTAATTGACTTAGGTGAATCTTTCCATATGACCTTTAAGAGAGATTAGTTTTCTGAATATGAAGAATTTGATGGAGGTAAGGCGTAATTGGGTGATGATTCCTATTTAAATATTGTTGGGCATGGTAAAGTTAGAATCAAGTTTACTAATGGTAGAATAAAATGGATTAATGGTGTGTTGCATAGCCCTGGATTAGCACAAAATTTGTTATCTATGAGATAACTAATAGATGCAGGTGTGTAGGTAGTATTTTTGGATGCAGGATGTAAGATGGTTAGATGTGCTATGGTGATTACTATAGGTGTCAGATATGGCACATTATATAAGATTGTTTCATACATTATTGAGTGCAATATAACTTCTGTGAAAAGAAAGTCTATGGAAGAGGTAAGGGTTTAATCTTCAGTAGATTTTCATGGCTTTGGGGTACCCTAGGGTGCTCTTTTTTCTGGATCAAAGTTACTTGTAGAGAAAACTATGTTATGGCACTAGAGACTTGGCCACATTGGAGAAAAGGGTCTAAGGACCTTGAAAAATAAAAACCTTGTTGAAGGATCATCTAATTGTAATCTTGAGTTTGATTTCTGCGAGCATTGAATTTATGGAAAACAAAACCACGTTCAATTTTACTCAAGTTCTCAGAAATCTTGTGGTGTATTGAATCTTATTCATTCTGATGTGTTTGGTCCTGTAGATGTTCCTTCAATTAGAAAATCCACATATTATGTTTCATTTATTTTAATGACTATAGTAGAAAGACATGGGTATACTTTCTAAATATTAAATCTAAAGTTTTTAGTTGATTTAAATAATTTAAAGCAATGGTTGAGTTGCAAACTGGAAAGAAAATAAAATGTTTGAGGACTAATAATGGCGATGAATTTTTCTCTAATGATTTTGATAGATTTTGTAAAGATTGTGGTATTCATACACAAAAGACAACTCTGTATTCTCCACAACAGAATGGAGTTGTAGAAAGAATGAACAGAACATTGATGGAGAAGGCTAGGAGTATGTTGATTGGTGTTGTTCTAGAACAAAGTTTTTCGGATGAAGCTATTGCCACTGCTCATTACCTAATTAACAAGTCTCCTACATCAGCTCTTGTTGATAAAACACCTATAAAGGCATTGTCGAGTCACAATCCTTCATTAAGACATCTTAGAATTTTTGGTTGTGAGGCATATGCACATGTGCCAAATGAGAATCGAATAAATTTGGAGAACAAGGATGTGAAATGTAACTTCATCAAATATAGTTATGGTGTGAAAGAATACAAGATTTGGGATCCTGTTGCACAAAAGGTAATATATAGTAGAAGTGTTATTTTTAGAGAAACTAAGCCTTCTTTTGTTACATTGTAGATAGAACAAAGTAAATAGGAAGATGTGATTCAATTTCCTTGTACACCTGAGAAAGTTGAATCGAGGCCCATGGATAGACAAGAAGTTGAGGAGAGCTCATCTAGTTCTAAATATTTAGAAGAGGAGGAAGAACCTCCAACTTAGATTGTTTGTAGGTCTACAAGGCATAGACAATAACCTAAAAGGTATTCACTTGATGATTGGAGATGTATTTTTCCTTTGAATACTAACATGGATGAACCTAAATCTATAGAATAGGCATTAGGTATGAATGATACAATATCCTGGAAGATTTCTATGGATGAAGAAATGACATCTTTGAAAAAGAATGATACATGGGATCTTGTACCATTGCCTAAAGGACAAAAACCTACTAGTTGTAAATGGGTGTTCAAGAAAAAGATTGGTTCATATGGAGGTATTGATAAGTACAAAGCAAGGTTGGTTGCCAAAGGTTACTCTCAAGTTGGGGTGTTGATTATGGTGAGATATTTTCTCCTATTGCAAAAATGACATCCATTAGATTTTTGCTTTCTATTGATGCTGTTTATGATTTAGAGGTTGAGCAAATGGATGTGAAAACTGCTTTCCTTCATGGTGACTTGGAGGAGGATATTTATATGACACAACTAGAGCACTATGTGGTGAAAGGTAAAGGTAACTTGGTTTGCAAAATGAAGAAATCTTTGTATGGACTAAAACAGAGTCCTAGGGTGTGGTACTAGAAATTTGATACATATGTGTTGAGTTTGGGATTTGAGCATTCTAAATTAGATCATTGTGTTTATTATAAAATTGATTGTGATCATTTCCTATTTATTGGATTATATGTTAATGATATGTTATTTATTCGTAAAGGGAAAGGTATGATTTCAAAACTAAAATCTCAACTTACTGCTAAATTTGAAATGAAAGACGTTGGTGTAGCTAGACACACTCTATTGAAATGCACTAGACAACTAAAGGGGGGGGTGAATTAGTTGTCCCAAAAACATTAACTACTTCTGCAATTTAAAATATTAATCACTTGTCCACCGATATTATGATTAACCCATGAAAGCATGAAATCAGAAAATTAAACACAGTTGCAAGATCAAACACAAGAGACACTAGATTTTTACGTGGAAAACCCTGTTAAGCGAAAAACCATCATGGGGGTTAACCCACAAGATATATATGTAAAGCACAATACTAAAAATTAGAGGCTCACTACCAATAGGGCTCACTTCCCAAGGGTGGCTCACTGCCAAATGTTTTGAACTAATATAATAGCATCTACTCCATGACTGTATTCAATTCCATTGAAGCATAATAATTTTCCTCTGCTTTACTCTACTTTTACACTTCTTTTCTCAACTTCACATCTTCACTCAAGGACATGTTTTCCACCACTCGTATTTATATGTTACATCAACCTTGGAATGATCATCAAGGTCAACATTACAATCATCAACCATTGGAACAATCTCCCAGGTCGGCATTACAAACATTTACAAAATAGGTCTTGACCTAACACAACATTATGCTAAGGAAATATAGTAGAGATGTATGTAGATCACACCATGCCTTAGATGGGACTCAAACACAATCTTCCATGCCACAACATGCTTCTGCACTCTTGAAGAGATCTCTGCAATCATTGGAATTAACCAAGTCAGCTAAGACTGGTTATACACTATGTTATCTGGGAACAATCTTCAACCTTGATCCAATTCCTTACCATTGACCAATGTAAAGGTAGGAACATGATCATGAGGTATCCACAAGTATGTTGTAATCACCAAGAGAAATCGCACAACTTTAACCACTTTATCCATGAGATTCTTCACACTGGAGCATATGAACTTCATTGTCTTCAACTGTCATAAAAGAAAGATAGCTTGCAGACCACTAAATCATGAACCTTGGAGTTGTAGGCACTTATCATCATCCCAGACTTCCCTCTAGAACTACAGAGAAAAATCCTTCAATGCGGAGGAATACGGAGCAAAATACTTTATCCCTGTGACCAGTGAATAATCAGAAAAAGCAAGTTTTACTCTGGTGAATTTACCTCACTCACTTCTCCATACCGAAGGCTCAAACTCAGGATTTAGCATCTTCAGACATGCCTCTAAATAACTTCTAATCTGCAGACCAAGATCTTCAATTTACAATAATTGCAGAGCAATATTCTGGACTGTTCTTCAGTATGCAACACATTGTCTTCATTGTAGTTTACTGCAAATCTTTGTTTGTTTCGAAGGGGCAAATTTTCTCAATATCCTCAACAAATAAGTCTTCTAAACAAATAAAAAAATTGGATACATTTGACACCAATGACAACAAAGATATGTTGACATCAATGAAAACATCGATTAGGCACATACTTGCAATAATCTCCCCCTTTGTCATTGATGGCAACATATGATGTGAAAAACTGCAACATCCATCAAGACAAGATTCTCCCCTATCTCTTTAGACACCTGCATTCTTTCTCTTTGAGTTTTTCACATGATTTCTCTCCACCTTTGACATCAATGGCAAAGGGCACATACTTGCACTCTGCTGCTCTGAACCAAACTCTCTTTTGAACTTTCTTTATCTGACTACTTCCCCTGAGAAGTATCCTTTATAAGCATCAATCCAAATCTAGAGGTAGAACTCTAAGCACCACCAGACTGATGCACTCTTGTGCATCTTAGTTGAGAGAAAGAGGGGTGATAACCTCTAACTTTTCTTTGAGATACTCAAAAGTATCCTTAGGCAGAGGCTTGGTGAAAATGTCTACTATCTGATCTCTTGTATATATATATATACTCCAACTTGACTTCATTCTCTGTCACTTTTTGTCTTAGAAAGTGATATCTTATGGATATATGCTTTGTCCTTGAATGCATTACTAGATTCTTTGATATATTTATGGCACTTGTATTGTCACAAAAGATTATAATTGGATCTTCATACACAACTCTGATGTCCTTTAGTGTATGCTTCATCCATAACAGTTGAGTGCAACAACATGTTGCTGCAATGTATTCTACTTCTGCAGTAGACAAAGATATTGAGTCTTGTTTCTTGCTTAACCTGGATACCAGCCCTTTTTCCCAAGAAGAATGCACCTCCACTTCTACTTTTCCTATCATCCACATCTCTGGCCCAATCTACATCAGTGTATGCATTGAGAGTAAAATCATTTTCTTTTGGGTACCACAAACCATAATCTATTGTGCCTTTCAAATATCTCAGTATTCTCTTAACTACCATCACATGTGACTCTTTAGGTTCTGCTTGAAATCTTGCCACAAGACAAACTATACACATTATGTCAGGTCTAGTTTGGGTCAGATAAAGTAATCCTCCTATCATAGATCTATACCTTTTCTGATCTACCATAGGTGAGTCATCATTTTTGCTCAACTTACAACTAGTTACCATAGGAGTGCTTACCCGTTTAGGGTCCTCTATCCCAAACTTCTTTAACAACTCTTTCACATACTTAGACTGAGAAATGAGGATACCTTTATCTAATTGATTAATTTATAGACCTAGAAAGAAATTCATCTCACCAAACATTGACATTTCAAATTCATTTTGCATTTCCCCAGAAAAAACCATGCACATACCTTCATTACCTCCAAAGATAATGTTATCAACAAAGACTACAACAATTAGGATTTGTTCATCATTGATCTTGAAATAGAGATTGTTGTCAGTAGTGTTTAGGGTAAAATTTGGATTGTTTATGTTTATTGTTTAGATGTTTGAATCCTCCTTTCACCCTTTACATTCAAGGACCTTAGGGTCGAGTGGTAGTGCACTATCATACCCTACGTTGCTATGAGATGTAGGGAAAATTGGATTAGGATATTTAATTATCAATTTTCCTTCTCTTATGCTTAATTGACCATTAAAACCCTAATTTTGTAAATGTGACAATAAACAAATGAATTACAAAAAAAGCTCTTGCAGAGGGATGTAAAATGTCAAATCACAAAGTTCCTATTTTTAGGGTTTCGAGGTGGAAAAGTCAGGGACAAAAGAGCGAGCGCCCAAGTCCAAGGCCCTACTTTTTGTTGAGATTTGTGAAAAAGATCTGTAACCTATTCCTGCTGCACCAAAGGTTTTCCTATCATGAAACATCAAGGACTAATGAGCAGGTGCCCAAGTCTAGGGGGTAGATTTTCCTTCTGTTTTGTAATTTTGACACTCCAAGATGTCTTCCTACAACTTCACTTTGTCCATCTCCTCAACCTGTAACTTGCAACCATGAAAACTTTGGGAGAGGGTTGTGGTGTTTAGAGGCTTGCCTCAATCAAGCCCTAGAGGACACTTAAGTCTCCAAACACCTTTGTTAGATAGAGAGTACGTGCCTAGGGAGGAAGAGGCAAAAACCAAAGGAAATAGTGATCACAAGTACAATATAATATCATCTTATAGTGTAGATCTCATGGGAGGAAGATGCTCTTCATTCCATGAGGAAATGGATGCTCAAATCTGCAAACACAAACACATAGACCACACAATTTTGCTCTTGCAATACAATGAAAGCCTTGAATCACCTTGAGAACACATGAACATCACAATGGCCATCTAGTTTCTAAATGAATGCCTAAACATACTTTTATATGCAACTACAAACACTCCCGCCAAGATTTTCATAATTCAAACTCACCGTGTTGGCATAGGACCCAACTAACAGTCACAAGCCAACTCCCAAACATTGGGACTACCTCAAAATAGTGCTGGACTAGGGCACGAGCGTCCAAGTCCTCCCCGCTATTTTGGACAGGGTCTATCTCAAGTAGTCACCCTAGGTCCTAATTGTCAAGAAACTTAGGGCTTTTCTCATCAGGGTGTTAAAATATGATGTAAAATGTCCTAAATGCACACAAAAGACCTGAGAACTAAACCTAAAGAGGGAAAAGCCCCCAAGGGGACATTTTCTGATGTTATAAGTAGTACCCTTACTAAACCCTAATTATATCAGATATTTATCTAATCTTGCATACCAGGCCCTAGGAGCTTGTTTTAGTCCATACAAAGCTTTCTCCAATCTACACACCATGTCACTTTGATCTGATGTCTGGAATCCTTCTGGTTGTTCAATATAGACTTCTTCATCCAATTCTCCATTCAAGAATGCAAACTTCACATCCATTTGATATACCTTGAAATTTGTGTAGGCTACAAATGCTAAGAACATTCTTATTTCCATAGGTGCAAATGTTTCCTAAAAATCTATTCCTTCAACTTGAGAGTATCCTTTACATACCAACCTTGCTTTGTTTCTAACCTCTTCACCATTCTCATTCATCTTATTCCTGAAGACCCATTTTGTGCCAATTACATTTTTATCTGCTGGTCTAGGAACAAGATCCCAAGTCTGATTCTTCTCTATCTACATTAGTTCTTCTTTCATAGCTTTTACCCAATTCTCATCATTCCAAGCTTCATTTACAGTCTTAAGTTCAATCTTGGAAATCAAAGAGAAATTTACTTGTTCTTCTGTAGTTCTTCTTCTGGTCATAATTCCTTTGCTCTTATCTCCTATCATTTGATCTTCAGAATGATTTAGTTTTGCATACCTTGGTGTCTTGGTGACAATTTCTGAAGCTTGTTCTTCTTCATCTGAACTGTCTTCATGTTGTACTATTTCATTGCTTGCTAAAGCATCTGGTTCATCTGATTCATATCCTCTTGATACCTTTCCCTTTCGTTCATCAACTTTGACATTTACACTTTCAATGATCTTCTTCAACCGATTATTGTAGCACTGGAAGGCCTTGCTCTTGGTGGAGTATCCAAGGAAGATACCTTCATCACATCTTGCATCAAACTTACCTAAATCTTCATTTGTTCTAATGTAACACTTACTACCAAAAAATTTAAAGTATTTCACAGTGGGAACTTTACCATGCCACAATTCATAAGGAGTCTTTGAACTGTTTCCTTTGACTTGAACTTTGTTTAGGATGTATACAGCAGTGTGAATTGCCTCTCTCCAATATACTTCTGGTAGGTCAGCCTCTGTCATTGTTCTAGTAGTCTCTTGAACTATCTTGTTCTTCCTTTTCACTACTCCATTTTGTTGTGGAGTCCTAGGTATAGATAATTGTCTTTTTATCTAGTGCAGTCATGATAGTAGGGTTCACAGAATAAACTGTCCAGACCTTGCAACAAAAGTAAACACAATGGAAACAACTCGAGGAAATGGAACAAATGCAAATTCAATCATTTAGTATATCATAGAATTCAAATACAATCTGGACAGAAACATGGAGGCTTATAATTAGGGCTCACAGGCCTAATTACATATATGCGCAAGATAAAGCTTTGAAGCTCTTTCGCATAAAATCTAAACTATTAGCTAACAGTATGTTATGAACTACTTTCCTAGGGATCTATTACATCCATATATATCATCTCTGGACCATTAGATTCCTCCACGTTGGCCAAGGAAGGTCACAAACCCCAATGAAGAGTTGTAACGTGTTCACAGATAGGTCAAACCTAAATGCATAGAACACTTCCTCAAATGAATGGAATAATGTGCAGACCTTGGGGAAGGTCGGCCACAAACCAAAGATCATTGAATGATGTGTCATTAAGATCCACAAGTCAAGGAATGCTCTGCAAGCCTTCTCCTTCAACTGATTGTCTAAGACTATCAGGATGCTTTGCTTTGAGAAAATAGTTGATCTTCTAATAGTGATAACTTTTCGGTGACTGATCCAAATGCTCTAAATTCTTGATATGATGTAGATGAATGAATGTAGATACTAAGTCTAGATCCGCAAGGTGTGAAATGCAACTGCAGCCAAATACCAGACCAAAAGCTAAAACTATTTCTGACTAAATTGCCTTAACTGAACTAGAAAATGCAAAGAAACAAACTGAACTGCAAACAAACTAAAATGCAAATGTTTTTGGTTGATGCAAGATTACTCTTGAACTAGGGATGCTCCTACATTTGGGGTTATTGAAAAAGTGAGTCCCTCGCTTTGCTGGGGCTAGGGGAGAACCAAGATGGTCCACCTCAGCCTGAGAAATCCATGATGAATCTTCTTTCAGTCGGCCTTTCCACTTAACAAGATATTCTTTGTATTTTCTTCCTCTAGTGTTGCGTCCAACTCTATTGTCCAAAATGTCTTCAATTTGCTCAAGTGCTTGTTGTGGTAATTGCTTCTTCAAGTCTTCTTCCATGTTGTCACTAAAATATGCTTCATGATACTAGTAAATGTCTACAATGTTGAAAATCGGTGAAATACCCAATGTCTCTAGTAGCTCCACTTCATATGCATTTCCTAAATCAAATTTCCTGCGTATCTTACAAGGTCCAAACTTCTTCATCTTCAACTTGTTATATGTCCCAATTGGAAATCTTTCTTTTCTCAAGTACACCATTACTTAATCTCCCACTTCAAATTCCTTATGTCTTCTCTTCTCATCTATCTTCTCTTTGTACTTACTATTCATATTCTCTAAATGCTTCTTCACTTGATTATGCACTGTCTTCTTATGATCTACAAATTCTTCTTCTTCTGCACTTCTCTTTTCTTCTATACTAATATCTCTCAATTCTGCAACTCTGGTAAAAATCTCAAAAGGTGTTCTTTCGGTACTCCTATTCACTAAATTATTGTATGCAAACTCTGCTTGTGAAATAATCAAATCCCAACTTCCAGCTTTCTCTCCAACCAAACATCTCAACAAGTTTCCCCAACTCCTATTCACTACCTCTATCTGTCCATCAGTCTATGGATGAAAAGTTGAACTGAACTTCAAATCTATCTTCATCTTCCTCCAAAGTGTCTTCCAAAAGTATCCAACAAACTTTGTATCTCTATCTAAAACTATACTCTTAGGTAATCCACGTAATCTCACAATCTCCTTGAAAAATAGGTCAGCTACATGCACTACATCAGTTGTCTTCTTACAAGGTATGAAATGAGCCATCTTTGAAAATTTTTCAACCACTACAAATATTGAATCATGTCCTCTCTGTGTCTTAGGCAATCCCATTACAAAATCCATGCTTATGTCTTCCTAAGGTCTCTCCGGTACTGTCAAAGGTTTATACAATCTAGTGTTCTGACTACTCCCTTTTACAACTTGACAAACTCTATAACTATGCACAAATCTCTTAACATCCTTATGTATCTGAGGCCAAAAGTAATGTTCACTCACCAAAGCCACTGTCTTATCAATGCCAAAATGTCCTGCCAATCCACCACTATGTTTCTCCTTGTTCAAATTATCTCTCATTGAACTTCTAGGTATGCACAACTAACTTCCTTTGAACAACATATCTTTTTTAATGAAATAGTCCAACCACTTACTCCTATCTATCACAATAGGTTCCTTACATGCTTTTCAAGGCTCTGCAAAATTAGTGTCTCCCTCATACATGTTCTTCAATTCATCAAAGCCCAACACTTTAACTGTCATCTCTGTCAACAAGTTTCTTCTTCTACTCAATGCATCAACAACTTTGTTTGATTTACCACTCCTATCCTTCAACACAAAAGTATAACTCTACATGAACTCTACCCATCTCATATGTCTTTGATTCAACTTACCTTGACTATTCAAATATTGCAAAGCTTGATGATCTGTATACAACACAAACTCCTTAGGCAACAAGTAATGTCTCCATTTCTCCAAGGCTTGAATTATGGCATAGAACTCTTGATCATAAACTAAATATATTCTCCTTGCATCATTCAACGTCTCACCAAAATATGCTATAGGTCTACCTTGACTTAATACTACTCCAATCACATTTCCACTTGCATCACAATCAACTTGAAGTACCTTATTGAAATCTGGTAATGCCAAAACAGGTTGCTCTGTCACTTTCTACTTCAACAACTCAAAATTTTTATCTACTCTTGATGTGCACTTGAAATCTTTTATGTCACCTCTTATTGTCTCTATCATAGGGTTACAAACTGAATTGAAATTTTTTATGAACTTCTGGTAGAAACTAGCCAATCCATGAAATGATCTAACCTCTCCAATGCTCTCCAGTGTAGGCCATTCAATAATTGCTCTTACTTTCTCAAGGTCCATCTTCAATCCTTCTGTAGAAATCACAAATCCCAGATATACCAACTCTTCCTTCATAAAACTACACTTCTTGATGTTTATCAACAATTTCTCTTCTCTTAGTCTTTGCAAAACTTGTCTAATATGCCACAAATGTTCTTCTTTTGTCTTAAACTCATATAGTCCTTCATTTGTCTTAAAAGTAGTCTTTTATTCATCACTTTCTCTAATTTTGATCTGATGGTACCAACTCTTCAAGTCTATCTTTGTGAAATATCTTGCTCCACTCAAACAATCCATGATATCATCCATCCTAGGTAAAGGAAATCTATACTTAACTATGATATTGTTTATTGTTCTAGAGTCAGTACACATTATCCATTTGCCATCCTTCTTAGGTACCAAAACTACAGGTACTGCACAAAGACTCAAGCTTTCTCTGATCAAACCTTTCCTCAACAACTCGTGTATCTGTCTATTCAATTCTCCATTCTCTATCGGTGTCATTCTATGTGCTGCTTTGTTAGGTAAACTTGGTCCTGATATAAGATCCATGTGATGACTAATACTCCTTATAGGTGGCAATCCTTTAGGTACATTATCTGATATGATGTCTTCATACTTTATCAGTAACTCTCTTATCTCCTCCAGTTGTGATTCCTCGGTCTCCTTCTTCAATGTTTTAGGCTTCTTAGGAATCAAGGCATAACACATTCTCATGTCTCAAACCATCCAAAAATTTTCTTCCATCTACCAAACTAATTCTAGCATTCCCACATACTTCACTCTTAGGATCATCTTCTAAAGGAATCAAAGTAATTATCTTTCCTTTTGTTGTTATAGTGTATGTATTCTTTCTCCCATCATGTATATCTTTTCTATCATACCGCCAAGGTCTACCCAACAAGATATGACAAACATCCATAGGCATAATATCACACAAGACTTCATCATGATAAGATCCAATATAAAAACTTCACCAAATATTGTTCACTCACCAACACCTTATGACCATACTAAATCCATGCTATCTGATAAGGCTTAGGGTGTTTCAATCTTTCCAAATTTAGCTTAGTCACCATCTCCTTTGAAATTAGGTTATCTGAACTACCACCATCAATCACAACTTTACAACACATACCTCTTGATTTGCATCTAGTTCTAAGCAAGCTTAAATTCCTTTGTGATGGTTCCTCATTTGTCCCTATTTGAAATAGTGCTCTCCTCATCACCAATGATTCTCCGTTCTTAGGTTTACCAACTGAACTAGGTGGTTCAATAGGTTCTTCTTTAACATAGGCTGCTCTTCCACAATTTTCTGTCCTCTTACTTGTACTACCCTAATTGCACTCAAATGCTCTATGTCCTTTGCCTCCACACTTGAAACAAGTACCTCTGAATGTCCTCTTATCAAATCCTCTTCCTTCTCTCCTGTATCCTTCATTTCAATATGCATTTTGATTACCTCTGTAATGAAAATTTCTGTCATCTCTCTGGTAGACATTGTTATCTATGTCATCCTTCTTGAATGGGCTATCAAACTTGTTCTTCTCTGCAAATGATCTATCTCCTCTAGAAAATGTCCTTCCTCTCTGAAATTTACCTCCTCTCCCTCTCTGTCTCTGATCATGTCTTTTATTCATCTTCTCTTCAACCTTCAGGGAAAACTAATATGCTTCTTCCAAAGATGTCATCCTTACCAAGCTTAGTTCTTCTTGAATGTTCAATCTCAATCCATTGATATATTTAGCCACTTTCTCCCTGTTTGCTTCACTATGTCTTGTTCTTATGATCATTTTATGAAATTCTTCAGTGTACTCCATAGATTTTTTTGTTTTGTCTTAGGTTGTGCAATCTTTTCAATAGTTCCAACTCATAGTCGGTAGGTATAAACTGATTCTTCAACTTTGTCACCATCTTGTCCCACTTTGTAATTTTCTCTTTTCCTCTTCTATTTCTTTCCAACTAAACTTCTTTCTACCAGTCATTGTTCCAAGAACAGAAAATCTCCTCAATGGCATCCTTCCTAGGATCAAGTGCAAACTACCTCAAGTTTGGAGATCAGGCTACAAGGTGATAACTACCTCATAATCAACGATCGATTGCAACACAAGTAACCTGCCTCAATTTGGCAATCTATCAACAACATGATCATATAGAATTCCCTTGCCACTTTGTTTAATTTTTTTCCAAAGATTCAAACTTTCACTCTGATACCACTTAGTGTAGTCATGGTAGGAGGGTTCACAGAATGAACTATCTAGACCGTGCAGCAAGAGTAAACATAATGGAAACAACTCAAGGAAATGGAACAAATGCAGATTCAATAATTCAATATATCATAGAATTCAAATGCAATCTAGCTGGAAACATGCGGGCTTACAATTAGGGTCGCAGGAGCATCCCTGGTTCAAGAACAATCTTGCATCAACCAAAAACATTTACATTTCAGTTTGTTTGCAGTTCAATTTGTTTCTTTGCATTTTCCAGTTCAGTTCATGTAGTTCAGTCAGAAGCAGTTTCAGCTTTTGGTTTGGTATTTGGCCATAGTTGAATTTCACACCTTGTGGATCTAGACTTACTATCTACAATCATCCATCTACATCATATCAAGAATTTAGAGCATTTGGACCAGATATTAGAAAGTTATCGATATCAAAAGATCAACTATTTTCTAAGAGCAGAGCATCCTGACAGTCTCAGACAATTAGCTAAAGGAGAAGGCTTGTGGAGCATTTCTTGACATGCAGATCTTAATGACACATCATTCAATGATCTTTGGTTCATGGCCGACCTTCCCCGAGGGTCCGCACATTAGTCCATTCATTTGAGGAAGTGTTCTATACATTTTGGTCTGACCTATCTATGAACATGTTATAACTCTTCATTGGAGTTTGTGACCTTCCTTGGATGACGCGGAGGAATCTATTGGTCTGGAGATGATATATACGGATGTAATAGATCCCTAGGAAATTATTTCATAACATAGTGACAGTTGATAGTTTAGATTTTGTGCGAAGAAGCTTCAAAGCTTTATCTTGCACATATATGTAATCAGGCCTATGAGCCCTAATTGTAAGCCTGCATGTTGCCAGCCAGATTATATTTGAATTCTATGATATATTGAATGACTAAATCTACATTTGTTCCATTTCCTTGAGTTGTTTATGTTGTGTTTACTCTTGCTGCATGGTCCAGATAGTTCATTCTGTGAACCCTCCTACCGTGACTGCACCATTATCCCTTGATCCTCACAGAAGAATTTGAACTCATTTGATGTAAACTCTCCACCTCTATCAGACCTCAAGCACTTGATTTTCAAATCTATCTCATTCTCAACCATTGCCTTCAATGCTTTAAACTTTTCTAGGGCTTCTAGCTTTTCCTTTCAGAAGGTAACCCAAAGTCATTCTAGAATAATCATCAATCAACAACATGAAATACTCATCTCCTTGCAAACTTCTTACTCTATTAGGTCCACATATATCTATATGCACTAATTCCAGTAGACCTCTAACAGATTGGTCCTTGCTCTTGAAACTAGTTTTTGTCTATTTTCCAAATTAGCATTCCTTGCACAAAGTATCAGCAGGCTTTACAAGCCTGGGCAAATCTCTTACAGCCTGAGTGGAACTTATCTTTATAATGTTGTCAAAGATTATGTCAAATCCTTTTGTGACATAGCCAACTTTCATCAACCTAAGCCAATAGGCCATAGTTATCATTTCCTTTGAGATGATAGATATTGTCTTTAGTCTTTTTACCGGTTGTAATCACTGTTCTGGAGCTTTCCATGATCTTGCATTTGTTGTCCTTGAATCTCAAACTATAACCCTTGTTGCACATCTGACCAACACTCAAGAGATTGTGCTTTAATCCTTTCACATACAAAACATCTTCAGTATTATGCTTTCCATCAAAAGAAATGGATCCTTTTCCACAGATCTTATGAAATGTGTCATCTCCAAACCTAACCAGTCCTCCATCATATCTTTCAAGAATTACAAACTTAATTTTGTCACCGGTCATGTGATGAGAGCATCCACTATCAATAACCCATTCATCTTTATCTTTAACAACCTGAACAGCCAATGCACTTTCCATTGGTTTTTCTTCCTTCACATAGCTAGTAGGTTTAGTAGACACATGTTCTTCTTTAATAGCAATAAACAAGCATTCATTACCAGAAGTACTATTATTATCTGGATCACCATCTGATACTCCTTCATCATCATCAAGACCTTCAACATAATAACATTTCTTTGGAATCCTTGGTCTATCAGGTCTTGGTTTAGGAACTCTTGTGGGACATCTAGAAGCATAATGACCAACTTTACCACAACTAAAACATTTGAAAGGTAATTTTCCTTTAAACTTATCAATACCTTTGGGTAGACCGTTAAGAAAGCTAGATTCAAGTTCTTCAAGCTCATAATCTGGTTCCACCTTGTACTTGTCAGATCTGGGGTTCCTTCTAAAGTGCTGGTCTTGAAAGCGGTCTTTATCTTTGGAAGGGAATCACCAAGTTCTCATTTCAAAGGCCGTCAACTTCCCAAGCAGATGATCTTTTGTAATCGTTGTTACTGTCATTATTTCCTCAATTACAGCCACTTTATGACTATATGATTTAGGCAGTGATCTCATAATTTTGTTTACAATTTCAATGTCCTCAATTTTTACTCCCACACTTTAATGCTGCTCACAAGTTCGTCGATCTTTTGCATGAAGGATGTTATGTTGTCATCTTTGCTCATCTTTAAACATTCATATTTGCCTTCAGACTAGATGTAACTTGGTGCCCTTAACAGATTCATCTCCTTCTTATAGATTCTTTAGCTTATCCTAGATTTCATGAGTAGTTTCCAGCTCCATAATCCTTATACTTTGATATCAAATATGGCGCTTACCAAGGCATCTTTGGCTTTTATGTTCAACTCAAATTTCTTGATCTCATCTTCAGTTTTCAGTCCATCCTTTGGTATTTCATACTCATCTTCGGTAATTTTCCAAACACTATCACCCAAGTAGAGGAGATGGGTCTTCTTGCAGATCTTTTCTATGGAATAGTTCATTTCATCAAATTGCAGACTTTCCTTCTTATATGACATCTTGGATCAGCCTCAACAGGTCAAGCTTTCTTCTAAGGATCCTTGCTTTGATAGCAATTGTTGAAATGCACTAGATAATTGAGAGGGGGCGTGAATCAGTTGTCCCAAAAACCTTAACTACTTCTACACTTTAAAATATTAATCACTTGTACACTGATATTATGATTAAACCATGAAAGCATGAAATTAGAAAATTAAACATAGTTGCAAGATCAAATACAAGAGACACTAGATTTTTATGTGTAAAACCATGTTAAGGGAAAAACCACAATGGGGGTTAACCCACAAGATATACATGTAAAGCACAATACCAAAAATCAAAAGCTCACTGCCAATAGGGCTCATTACCCAGGGGTGGCTCACTGCCAAGGGGTGGCTCATTGCCAAATGTTTTGAACTAATACAATAGCATCTACTCCATGCCTGAATTTAGTTCCATTGAAGCACAATAATCTTCCTCTGCTCTGCTATGCTTTTACACTTCTTTTCTCAACTTCACATCTTCACTCAAGGACATGTTTTCCATGAATCAATTACAAGTATTTATACATTACACTAAGCTTGGAATGATCATCAAGGTCGACACTAGAATCATCAACCATTGGAACAATCTCCAAGGTCGGCATTACAAACATTTACAAAATAGGTCTTGACCTAACACAAAATTATGCTAAGTAAATGTAGTAGAGATGTATGTGGATGATGCCACACCTTAGCTAGGACTCAAACATGATCTTCCATGCCACAACACTCTTCTACACTCTTTAAGAGATCTCTGCAATCACTGGAATTAACCAAGTCAACTAAGACTAGTTATACATTATGTTATTTGGGAACAATCTTCAACTTTGATCCAATTCCTTAGCACAGACCAATGTAAAGGTAGGAACATGATCATGAGGTATCCACAATCAGGTTGCAATCACCAAGAGAAACCGGACAACTCTAACCACTTTATCCATGAGATTCTTCACACCAGAGCATATGAACTTCACTGTCTTCAACTATCATAAAAGAAAGATAGCTTGTGGACCACTAAATAATGAACCATTGGAGTTGTAGGAACTTATCATCATCCTAGACTTCCCTCTAGAACCGCAAAGAGAAATACTTCAATGCAGAGGAATGCAGAACAAAATACTTTCTCCCTGTGACAAGTGAATAATCAGAAAAACTAAGTTTTACTTTGGTGAATGTAACTCACTCACTTCTTCATACTGGAGGCTCAAACTTAGGATTTAGCATCTTTAGACATGCCTCTAAATAAATTCCAATCCATAGACCAAGTTCTTCAATTTACAAGAATTGTAGAGCAATCTTTTGGACTATTCTTCAGTATGCAACACACTGTCTTCATTGTACTTTACTGCAACTCTCCGTTTCTTCTAGAGTAAATTTTCTCAATATCCTCAACAAATAGGGCTTCTAAAAAAATAACAAAATAGTATACAATTGACGCCAATGACAACAAATATATGTTGACATCAATGACAACACTGATTAGGCACATACTTGCAACAACATTCTTGGGATAGAAATTAGAAGAGATAGATTGAAAAGAAAGATATGTCTTGGCCAAAGTAAGTATGTCAGTTAAATTTTATAGAGGTTTAACATGTAGGACTGTAGACCATTGTGTGTTCCCTTTTTAGTTGGAACAAAGTTATCTATTTCAGATTGTCCAACATCTCTATTAGAGATGGAAGAGATGAGCAGGGTGTCTTACTAGAGTGTCATTGGAAGTTTGATGCATGCTATGGTTTGTACTAGACCATACATTGCCCAAGTAGTGGGAGTTCTTTCTAGATATATATCTAATCCTGGTACTAGAGTTCATTGGGATGCATTTAAAAGAGAATTCAGATATTTGTGTGGTACCTCAGAGTATTCCTTGTGTTATCATAGTAATTTGACTGAAGATGATATTTCCCTTGATATTCATGGTTATGTGGATTTAGACTGGGTAGGTGATATTGATAGTAGACGATCCACCTATGCTTATGTGTTTACTTTATTTGGTGGTGCAATTAGTTGGATGAGTAAGTGACATACTATGGTTGCTTTCTCCACTATTGAAACTAAGTATATGATAGTTACTTATGCTTGCAAAGAAGCCATTTGGCTTAAGAGACTGTGTTCATATATTGGAATAAAACAAGGTGTAGTGACAATTTATTGCGATAGTCAGAGTGCGATCTATCTAGCTAAGAACCCAACATTTCATGCCAGGACCAAGCACATTTATGTACAGTTTCATTTTGTTAGAGATATGGTCAAAGATGGTAGGGTGAAGCTGGTTAAGGTAGAGACTTTGATGAATGTTGTTGATTCTTTAACAAAGCCTATGAGAAAAGAAAAGTTTAGATGGTGTTCAGAGACTATGGGTGTTTTGGTCCCTAGGAATGAAGAGACGATGTTTACTCCCTCATGTTTCTCTTGCAAGGTGTTTGACAAGTGGGAGATTTGTTGGGAAAGTGTGTCTCAACCTTGTAATTATATTAGGTTTATTGTTGATAGGATATATATATATATATATTTCTTAGTTACACCAATAGATGTAATATAAAATGGGAGCATGGGGTGGAGTGGGATGCGTGTTAACAGTTTTTGTTAACAAAAACTGTTAAATGACTGACATACATTAAATTAATGATATATTGTAAATCAGGACCATTCACTATTCAGTTTTAGATCTGATGGTAGATATTTTGTTGTCTTTGTTAAATACCCAAAGTACTAAGAGGGGGCCGTGAATCAGTAATGTATTAAACTTCTTGTTTATTAAACTAGTAATCCATTTACCACATGCAATAACAAAGAAAATTAAACATAGAACAAACAACCAAAATCCATCACACTTGAACACTCGGATTTTTATGTGGAAAATCCGAAACTGAAAAAAACCATGGTGAGCGTTAGCTCACAATATATTATGTAGGAACAATACTGAATTATAATAAAGGTTCACTACCTTAGGGCTCATTTCCTAGGGCTCACTGCCTTGGAAGAAAGTGCTCACTGCAAGAATGGCTCACTGCCGAAACAGGCTCACTACCTAGAGAAAAAGAGAAGGAATAAGGGTGGATCACTACCAATTTGAACTTCTTAGATTACATCTACACATGTATGGATGTAGCTCCAATGAATGCTCAAAATACTATCTCAAAACTCTTCATCTTGACTACTCTATTTCACTGTTCTACTCTTACATTAGACAAGATCTCTCTTCTTGTGCTCTTATTTTCTACTCTATACTTCACATATTTCTCATATTCACATTCACATCTCATCATTCAAACACCCAATTCAATCCCATATATATATCGGCAACAAACAAAATCTTCATATTAGGTCAGCCTGATAAAGTGTATCGTGTAGTCATGCATTATGTACTCTGTTAGCCAAATTCATTCTCCAAAATCTATACCGGACCAAGAAAATATTTGGAATACCTTCACACATGTCAGCCTCACCTATTTCACCATTTAGGATTAGGTTCTAAACAACAAAACTCACTGCATACACATCATACTGTCATGTCAGCCTTAACCACAGATTGTTCACTGGTTCAGTTCAACTGTCAGACAACATCTTCCATTGCGGACCATAAGGCTTGTTCAAATCCATATCAGAGACTCTTCACATATCATATATTATACCTCCAGAACCGCAAAGCCAAATATTCTTTTGTGGTAGAATGCGGACCTCAAGAACACATGTCTTGTCACTCTCAAACTTCACTATACCAAGTAACAATACTTAGACATTCATAACTATCATTCTGGTGGAACTCAGAACTTGAAACTCTGGAATTAGAAGCTTCATACATGTGTTTACAACACCTTAAAACTGCATAACTAAATATGCCATAGTGGAGGAATGTAAACCAATTTAGTTGGGTGTTCTGTTCTGATTTCCCCTATTCTCTGCACTGCCGGACTTACTCTTTTTGAAGATAGACTTCCGGTACTTATCAATGACTGAAATTTTGAACAAATGATCATCTAAGGACTATGAAAAACATACCTAATTTGCATGATGTGATCTTCTACTATGGACTAATATCAGTGCAAACACTGTCTCCTTGTCGCTGCTTCAATATATTGTCAAAACTTGGCCAAAATGTCTAAGTCTTCTTTTTTGAACCAAAAACATTGTTCCAATCTTGTTCCTTTTCTTGTTGCCATCAATGACAACATCTTCAGATATCATACACAAGTTTCCAACAATATCCCCCTTTGGTGTTGATGGCAACACTAGATGTGAAAAACTGTTACAACTCCCCCTTTCTCTTTATACACTGCTCCCCCTAGCTTCATGCTTCATTATTTTTCAAAAAAATTTCACATGCTTCATTTCTTCTCCCTCTTTGACATCAATGGCAAAGGTTTATGGTACAAAGATATCTATAAGTTGCCAAAATCTCAAAAATCTTTTTCTACTTTACCGCATATATACAAGTGATATCAAAATGCTTACTGTTGTTGTTGTTCCGAGAGAGTATCTTTATAGATTATTTTTAGTTGTACCATTTCTTCATCCCAACTTGGCATCACTCAAAATTAGTATATGCCCATTAATCTGAGACACCAAATCTTTTGTTTTCTTTATTGTATCAGGGGCTTCAGTGTTTAGCCTTGTCTTGTCTGTCGCTACTATTAACTTGGTTAGGGATGCAATTTTGAAACTTGCTACCTCCTAGAGCTAACTCATTCTATGCTTTATGATATCCCTTTGGGACTACAACTTATGTATATTAGAATGAATTGTTTCAACTTGTGCCCTTTGATTGCCAATAGCATCTTTTTTCAGATCATAGGTTCTAGATATCTTCATTATCTGAGCTTCCCATTTATCTATTTTATCTTTTATATCCTTAGTCTTAACCGACCATGTAAGAAAAAATTGATACAATTTGAAACTGACTTCTTTAAGAGGTAACTATGCATATTCTATACTTTTGTCTAACAAAATTGTATCTTGAGAGGCTTTATCTTTTAGCTCAACCAATCTCTTACTATCTATTTCAGCGCTTCCCTTTTTCTTAGTAGCTTTTTCAAGAGACTCAAAATGAATGTTGATGGATTCCATTAACTTCTTTACTTGTACAGTAGGACCCAAGGATGTGTCTCTACTTATTCCAAGCATTAGCTTTTCAAAAGTTACTGACACATCTTCTAACAACTCGATATCCTCTATATGAGATTTTAGTACTTCCTCTTGTGCATTAGTTTGGAGAATTGTCCCAAGTCTTAACTTCTATAGAGGGGACATAGAGGCAAGATTAATAGGCCCTTGTAGAAGCTTAGGAGCAGTCAAAATTTGAGCTTCTTTCTGCTTCTCCAAGAACTCCCTTAAGGAGTCAGTAGTGTCTCTCTTCTCTTCACCATTAGACACTTCAGCTTCTTGTCTTTTAGGAGATATTTCTTGGCTCTGTTCTTGTTCATTTCTTTCTATCGCTAGAGTAGGATTGTTTATCATTTATTCATCTGTCTCTTCTCTCTGCACATTTTTTTCTTCACAGACATTTTCTTCTAATGTTGCCTCTTCTTCCTCAGATTTCTTTTCCTCCTCTACCTCTTTCTTCTCTTTAATTTGATTAGAGTTAACCAAAGGGGTAACTGTGCTTTGTTCCACATCTACCTCATGAACTGTATTATCTATATCATTTTGTTCTTCCTCATAAACAATGGTTGAGATTTTTAGCTCATGTAACACCCTCAGAGTTATTTCTTTAGTTTCCTTCACAAGTTTCTCTATGTCACCATGTTGGCAAGAGACTTGTATGTTGTCATTGATGGCAACAAGGCTCAGAGATATCTTCAGCATGACAGGGAGATACAACTCTAGAAGATCATAGGTCCGGATGGAAGAAATGGCTAAGTATGGACATGCACTGAGTAGAGGGCAGTAAGTTGGATAGTATGCTTCCACAGATGATGATCTGGTACTATGGTTAAGGTATAATGTTAGTAATTGTTTAGTGGTGTCATACTCTAGAGATTAAGTATTGACTTCCTCCAGAAGTCATCTTGAAGAAATGTCTAAGTCTGGGTAAGCAAAGATATAGCAGGAACAATGAACAGGGTATAGTGCAGTGGTCCACATTCCTTCGTAGGTGAGCATTTTGTTATAAGGCTCTGAGGTGTTGTAAACACTTATATGAAGTGTCTAATTCTAGAGTTGGGAGATATAAAGTACACCAGAAAGATAGTTGCAAGTTGCTAAGTAGATCGACATAGTGTTTGACAGAGCCTGACAAAGACAGATTCTGAGTTTTGATGGTTCACATTTCTTCGCAAGATGATATCATGCCTTATGGTTCTGAGGGTAAGTTTGGGAAGGTATAAAGAGTCCTTGATATGATTTTGGAGGTGTTTTGAGATCCGTAGTAAAAGTTGTAAGTTAGCAGATGAAACTGTCAAGAATGCTCTTGAGGAACAGGCTGACTGATATGTTAAATCATTGTATAGAGAAGAGATAATGTTTGAAGGATCTATCTAAGTGATTAAATGATTAGAACCAACCTATATGAACATGTTTGGGAAAATGTTTGGGTCCGCATAATATATATTGCATTGGATTAAGCTGACAAGCCACATCTTTCTATGTACACATTTTATTTCTTGATGCTGACCTGATTATGGATCAAATCATGATGCAGATATATATAAAGGTGATGAGTTTTAGTTGTGAGGTGTACGGAGAGAGCATGATTGAAGTGGGCATGCGAATAGTATATTAGAGTTAGAAGATCAGCAATAATGAAGAATTGGGATTAAGAATTTGGTTGCTAAATGACTGCTCCCTAGCATAGTGATAGATGCTTTTGCAATATTCAGTTTTCATGTGCAATTTGCTTTACAGTGAGCTTTCTTCATAAAGGAAGTGGTCCTCCATTAGGGTTTAACAACCCACAGGGTTTAACAACCCTCAGGGTTTAACAGCACTTATTGTAATCTTGCTAGGTTTAGGATTGAGGCAGTGAGCCTACTAGATCTAGTTGTACTTCATGGCAGTGAGGCAACATTTTCTAGGCCCATGGAGTGACCAAGCCTGAACATCATTATTTGTAAAGATTACAAATATATATTTTAGAGCTAATCCATGCCATGGTTTTTCCTGATTTGGGTTTTCCACTTAAAAATCTTGGTGTCTATGTGTCATGTTTTTATGGGTGTTGTTCATATGCATGTTATGCCTTTGTTTAATTAATTTTGGAAAATGGTTAGAAGTTTTAAAGGATATCAGAAGATTTTTAGAACACTGATTCACTCCCCCTCTCAGTGTTCCTAACATTCAACAATTGGTATTAGAGAAAGGTTCCTTGGAAGAAGTCTAACAGCTTGAGGAAGATCTGGGATAGTGCAATTATGGCAGCAAGAAGAATGGGAATTTTGAAAGCAATAGTGAACTAGAAGCAGCTCTTATGGATCTTGAAAATTTTGAGGCAGAAATCATGGATCTAAAGAATAACTTGCAAGAAGTTTATGAATGCATCGCAAAGCTAAAGGGACACATCAAGAAATTCAAGGACAAATACAAAGAGGTTAGTGACCAATTAATATTAGCAAATGAAACCCTAAATCTCTTGGAAGTAGAAAGAGCAAAAATAGAAGAAGATCAAAATTCAATTGTGAAGAGCGAATCAGAAGACCATATCAAACTTGAAAAAGAAAATGTGAGTCTAAAAGTAGATCTGGAAAAAGCCAAAAGCTTTGAAGAAAAGTTTAAAATAAGCTCTACAAAACTTGAGAAGTTATTGGTCAGTCAAAAACATCCTGTTGACAAGCAAGGCTTGGCATTTGAAAAGGGAGAGAGGTCAAAGTCAGGACAAGACAAATCTAAAGAAAGAAGAAGCAGAAACCATCTAGACAGAAATCAAAGAAGAAGACCTCCGGTGAGACAACCAAATGCTCAAAGGTACCCATCTTTCAATGGTCACTATTATAAATGCAATAAGTATGGTCTTAGAGATACTCAGTGTAGAAGTAGAATGAATCAAAATGTTCCATCTTTCTCTGGTAAATGTTTCAATTGTAAGAAGATTGTTCATAAAGCAAATGAATGCAAATGTTTGCCAAACTATTCTAGGAATGGTCAATTCTTCATTGGCAAGTGTTTCACATGCAATAGATTTGGACACATGGCTAATCATTGTAGAACAAGGATGAATTCATTTATATTAAGAAGCCAAGTACAAGGAAACATTGTATGCTTCAATTGTAACAAACTTGGAGATGTTGCAAGATTTTGCATAAGCAAAAACATAAGAAGAAACTATCCTGAGAAAGAGGGTAAAACAAAACAGAGGAATGAGAGGGGAAAAGAAATAATCAATGTGATTGGAACTAAGGAAGAGATGGATAAGATTTGGGTTGATAAGTAGTTTTAATTGAGGATAGATTCGCAACAACATCTGATGTGGATACCTTCTTTGAAGAATAAGTTGTAAGCACTAGTTCAAGGGGAGCAATGTTGAAAATTCAAAAACCACAGCTAGAAAGTGGGTGCTAGAATTAGGCATGAAGGTGTATGATGGAATCTGATATGACAAAGCTCTTAAAAGAAAAAAATAGAAGAAATAAAGTCAGTACAGCTCATTGCGGAGCAATCCTAATCGACTGTATTCTACATAAAAGAGTTTAACATCTTTTTGGAACAAGCATTAATGATGATTAGGTTAAGTCATGCAAAGGATAAAATAGAGCTAGTTTGAATTTGAAATCACTTTGCATCTGAAGCTATCAAGTGTTCAGAGAAATTGAAGCTGAGATTGATCAGCGACAACCAAGATTTGAAGCAGTTGAAGAAATTGAAGAAAGGAAACCCCAACACAAGGTATTTTCATTGAAACCTCATTTGTGAATCTATTAAATTTTTGCAATGGCATCTCTGCAAGTCATTGATATCACAGAATGACCTCAGCCTAAATTTAAGAAAAACCCATTTAAAGCAACATAAGTGGATCTGATGGGTGCATTTTCAGATATTCCTCATGGAGTTCTGTATGTTGATAATGTTAGGACATAAATTCATGTTGCCCTAGAAGAACATGGAAGGACAAAACTCACAGAATTATTTCTAGATCACCTATGAGATGGAGGTTATAATCTAAAAATGAATATAAGGCATTGGAGACAAAGAAATTTATTCAATACATTGAGTTTCCAACTTTCGCTGAGGATGAGTGGGTCTCGTATGTATTGAGCAAGGTTCATGATGAATTCATGTGGCTCGAGAGACCCTTCAAGATCACTAAGGATGCAATCAGATTAGTAACTGGACTCTACTCAACTAGATTGGTATCAGTTCTGAAAGCTATAAAGAATGACAAAGTCATGGCGGCCATCGGAGTCAAGCTTGACAAAAAAAACATTAACAATCAATGATATAGAAGACTATGCTATAACATTTGCATCCATGGTTATTGGTTACAATGTTTACTTCTCAAACTATGAAAATTTAGTATCTGGTACAACAATTTATATAGCCTTTGAGATGGTAAAGGAAGATGTAGAGTATGATCTTTGTGAACTGCTCTGGCAACAATTGATAAAAAATTTAAGGAAGACCAAAGAATAGAAATATCCATTCAAATATGGTATGTTGATTCTTTCTTTATTCTTCTACTGCATGCAAGAATTACCAGGTATGAAGAATCTTCTTTGGACAAATGATAAGCCTATAGCAATTCAAATTAGAAATCATCTGAACAATATAGGCAATATTGATGCTCAAAAATCTACCTTGTGGGGCTATTTCAAAAATTTCCAAAGCATGATGCAGTCTAGGGAAAGAATTCCTAAGGAAATCGTTGAGAAGTTCAAATAAACCATTTGTTTCATGGTCACTAAGGATCAATGTTTAATGGAGGCCGCTGAGCCCAGAATAGTCTGGGTTATGCCTATGGGATATGAGGTAGATGGACCTATACTGGAAAACTACACTGAATATATGCTGAGTAAACCCAAAGATGCCAAATAAGAAAGATTTGAGACTTATAAAGAATTACATGCCAAAATTCATGTTGAGGTAAGAAAACTTGAAATCTCTAGGAAAATGAGAAAAGTGGCAGAAGAAATTTCCATAAAACATGGATTCACAAAAGAAGAAGTGGCAAAGGCAAGGGAAAAGGCATAGGTTGTTAGGGAAGCAGAAGAAAAGAGAAAAGGTGAATCATCTAGTGCTCCAAAAGAACCCAAAGATGAGTTAGAAAGGCCATAGAAGGCAAAAAGAAAAACCAGAGCCTCCACTTCTACTGAAGCCACATCCACTCCCTTCAGTTCCACAACATCTGTAAATGTGGAAACTCTTGCCACCAGCTCCAAAAGAAAGAAGACTAAGGCTAAGAGAATGCGTGCAAGTATAACTGTTGATGAAGAAGCAATATAATTAGATGAGGAAGTAAAGAAGATGAAGACTGAGGACTCAAAAGCCTCAAAAACTAGCAAAAAGGGACCCTCTGATAAAAGTAGATCTGGGAAAGGGTCAAAGCAAGATGAGCCTCAAATAGAGGAAGCTAGTATAAGCCTTGAAGATGTTCTCAAAGACATAACGGTTGATGGAAATCTGAAACCCATAGCTCAATTGTATGATGAATATAATGATCCAGACAGGAGGATCATTGAGACTGCTGTTGTAGAATATCTAAACATCTACAATAAGGCCCTAGTTGAAATTATTACTGATCTACCACACAGCCTAGGTAACATAATGAGTATAATAAAAGAAGCATCCATGGCAAAAGATGTTGAGCTGAGAGAGCACTCATTGATATGATTATGTCTAGGAATCACTCTTGAGGAGAAGATCAAAATCTCAAAAGAAATCAAAGATGCTTTTAGGAACAATAAAAGAATGAACTTGTTGATGTTGGGAGAAACTGACAAAGTGGTCAAGGAAATAGAGGAAATCACCCTAGCAGCATTAAAGAAAAACAATATTCCCACTATCTATGATAATAAAGAAGCAAATGATGAAGACATATCTCCACCGGAGATGAATCAAAATCAAGGACCAGAATAGAGTGATCAAGTCCCCAACACTGATACAATGGATATGACAAATCAAGGGGAAATTGAAACTAATTTGCCTCCTGAGAAACAGGCTGAGGATGAAGACAATAGGGAACATATAAGGAGCCCTACATCGAAACAAAACACAGATCAACTAGAAAATATGGACATGGATTCTCTGGAATGAAATCAAGAGGAAGTATCTGAGAGAGAAAGAGACACTACAGATGTCTCAGTTGGTTCCAGGAGTTAGCAAGTTGCAAATGAGTCTGAACTCCTTCAAGGACCAATCAACTTGGCCTCATTGTCACCTATACAAAAATTCAAGTTAGTATCTATTGTTCAGGCCAAGGCACATGAAGAGATGATGAAATCACATGACCAAGACAGTAAATTGATAAATGATGCATCCATCATTCTAGAAAAGTTGATGCCAACATTTCAAAAGGATACCTCATTATTCTCTGCTAATCATTTCAAGGAGCCATTATACTCTGTAAGTACACATTTTTAGTCTTTTGAAAGGTCCATAGAAGCAAAAATTAGAAAAGAGTTTAATGAAAAGAGATTGATTGAGTTAAAGGCTATGTTAGTAAAAGCTAAAACTACATTAGAAAATGTGATAAAAGGCATACAATGTTCGATTGAAGAAGCCTATAAAGTTTATAAGTTTTGCTTATCTTGGCTAAAAGTTACAAAGGAATTAGACGATAAAACAAAAGTTTTGGAACTCAAACTACTTACTATCTCTGAGACATATAATCTAACAGTTGACTCATTAATGCCAAAGAAGCTCAAGTTGCAAGCATTCACAGTGAGTTAAGCAATCTAATGAAGAAAAGGGGAGAAGTTGGAGATAGGTTGTGCCAGTTAAGGGGATTGATAAGTCTAAAAATTAATTCCATGACCAATGGCAGATGAAGCCATGAAATCACTTGCACTAGTTGATAAACCATTAGATGTGTAGAGGGTAGAGAAGCTAATTTTTCTAATGAATGGCCACGTACATATCCTAGAAAGTGCAAGGAATAGATGGAATGGAGAAATAGCTCTAATAAAGACTATCTATCATTACATTTTGCCTTCAGTCACAAATTAAAATGAAGATTATACTTGTAAATATGCGGCAAAATACATCAAAATTTTGAACACTTATCATAATTTTTGGTTCTGGGTAGCACCCTTTGCCATTCATGTCAAAGGGGGAGAAGAAGATTAGTGAAAAATGGGTAAACATCTCAGGGGGAGTCAGAGAATGAAGTTTATATAGTAAAGGGGAGTAGTCAAGCATTTTTCACTAAGTGTTGCCATCAATGCCAAAGGGGGAGATTGTTGGCAAGAGACATTGCTCTAGTATGGACTTGTATGTTGTCATTTATGGCAACAAGGCTCAGATATCTCTTCAGCATGACAGGGAGACACAACTTTGAAATATCATAGGTCCGGATGGAAGAAATGGCTAAGTATGAACATGCACTGAGTAGAGGATAGTAAGTTGGATAGTATGCTTCCGCAGATGATGATTTGGTAATGTGGTTTAGGTATAATGTTAGTAATTGTTTGGTGGTGTCATACTCCTGAGATTAAGTTTTGACTTCCTTCAGAAGTCATCTTGAAGAAATGTCTAAGTCTGGGTAAGTGAAGATATAGCAGGAACAATGAATAGGGTATAGTGCAATGGTCCGCAATCCTCCATAGGTGAGCATTTTTTTGAGGTTTTGAGGTGTTGTAAACACTTATATGAAGTGTCTAATTCTAGAGTTGGGAGATCTGAAGTCCATCGGAAAGATAGTTGCAAACTGCTAAGTATCGACATAGTGTTTGACAGAGCCTGATAGAGACAGAGTCTGAGTTTTGATGGTTTGCATTCCTCTACAAAATGATATCATGCTTTGCAGTTTTGAGGATAAGTTTGGGAAGGTATAAAAAGTCCTTGATATGATTTTGGAGGTGTTTTAAGATCCACAGTAAAAGTTGTAAGTCAGTAGATGAACCTTTCAAGCATGCTCTTAAGGAATAGGCTGACTAGTATGTTAAATCGTTGTGAGGAGAAGAGATAATGTTTGAAGGATCTATCTAAGTGATTGAATGATTAGAACTCACCTATATGAATAGGTTTGGGAAAATTTTTGGGTCTGCATAATATATAGTGCATTGGATTAAACTGACAAGCCACATCTTTCTATGTACACGTTTCATTTCTTGATGCCGACTTGATTGTGGATCAAATCATGATGCAGATATATATAAAGGTGATGAGTTTTAGTTGTGAGGTGTGTGAAGAGAGTGTGATTGAAGTGGGCATGTGAATAGTAGAGCAGAGTTAGAAGATCAGAAGTATTGAAGACTTGGGATTCAAAATTTGGTTGCTAAATGACTGCTCCCTGGCATAGTGACAGATGCTTTTGCAGTATTTAGTTTTCATGTGCAATTTTCTTTACAATGAGCTTTCTTCATCAAGGAAGTGAGCCTGGCAGTGAGCCTCCATTATGGTTTAACAGCCCTTAAGGTTTAACAACCCTTATTGTAATCTTGCTATGTTTAGGGTTGAGGCAGTGAGCATGCTAGACCTAGTTGTACTTCATGGAAGTGAGCCAGCATGTTCTAGGCCCATGGAGTGACCAAGCCTAAACATCATTATTTGTAAATATTGCAATATATATTTGAGAGCTAATCCTCTCCATGGTTTTTCCTGATTTGGGTTTTCCACGTAAAAATCTTGGTGTCTATGTGTCATGTTTTTATGGGTGTTGTTCATATGCATGTTATGCCTTTGTTTAATTAATTTTGGAAAATGGTTGAAAGTTGAAGTATATCAAAAGATTTTTAGAACACTGATTGAGCCCCCCTCTCAGTGTTCATGACATTCAATACACCAAACATCAGAGCATTGACTCTTTTCATGGTTTTAAATTCCTCACTGAGTTTCTTAGTCACTTTGTTTCTTTCCTCAGGGGTGATGTCTAGGCAGAGTTTTAACAAGAATATTCTTTGATCTCATCATCTTTAGCCATAGCCCCTTCTTTTCTTGTTGACATTATGCTGGCTAAGATGTTTGGTAACTCATCTATTATTTCAATCAATGTTTTACAGAATATATCTAAGTATCTTACAATTGCAATTTTAATGAATACCTTATCTACATATGATCTTTCATCATACAAGTCAACAATAGGTTTTAGGTTACCATGTAGTACAAATGCATTGACCATGGCTTCCAATGATATACTTGCTTCTTCTCCTCCACTCTCAGTCTTTTCTTCTTTATTCTTCTTCTTACCCTTAGCTTTTTCGCAGGGCTTTTCAATTGTGACTTTATCTACTTTTGCTCTTTTTGCTTTGAACACCTCATCTAATTCTGTTCCCACTTCTTCTTCTTCTTTTCCAAGGCTTACATACACCCTTTTTATAGCCTTTGCTTTCTTTCTTTTCTTTTTCTCTTCTGGTTTCTCCTTTGGCACTTGCTTTGCAGACTCTATCTTCTCTTTCTCAACTTCAATGTTAGTTGTTGCTAAGGATGATGCTCTTGTTCTTCTCACAGGACCAAGTGCATGCTTCTCTTTCTCAATTTTCTCCTCTTTCTTCTTCTCTAAGGCTTTTGATGTTTTCCCTTCCGGAGCACTTGATGTTTGTTCTGCTGGAGTACCTATAGCCTTTGAAGCCTCCACCTTAGCTCTTGCTTCACTTATTTCTTCATCTGTAAACCCATGGTTAAAATTCATCTACCATTTTCCTTGTACTCTTCTTTATTTCAGGTTGTTTGTGCTCCAAATGTACTTTGAGAGATAGTTCCTCAAAAGTGTCAAACCTTTCTTCCTTGGGATCCTTGGGTTTTCTTAACATTAATTCTGTCAAACCAACCAAGACTTATCCTGTTACCTCATATCCCATATGTGGGACCCAAACAGTTCTTGGTTCAACAGCCTCCATGAGGCATTCATCCTTATCCACCATGAAAACAATATCCTTTTCATACTTCTTCACAACTTTTTCAGGAATTCTAGCTCTGGCTTGCATTTTCTTTCAGAAGTTCTTGAAGTATCCCCATAAAGCTACATTCTATTTATCTGCATTTCCCAAACTCTGTAGATGATTTCTAATCTATACAACTACCAGTGCATGATCAAGCCAACCAATATTACCTGTACATGGTAATCCTCTCAAAAAGTAGAAAAATAGACAGATGATCAAGGTTCCATATTTGAAGGGATACTTTTTGTCCTTTGTTCTTTTCAGGTTCTCCATCAGTTTTTGCTAGAGCAATTCACAAAGACCATAATCAGTGTTATTCTTAACCACATCATAAGCAGTATATATTGTTGTTGCAGAAACAAAGTTCTCTGTGTTGGAGAAATAAATCTTATAACCAATTATTTTTTATGCAAATATCACACCTGGATCCACAATATCATTTATAGTTAATGCTCTTTTATCAAATTTCACCCCTATCAACTGCATTATTGTGTTGTTCTTCATAGCCTTTAGTTCTGGAACTTTCCCAGTGGAACACATGCCAGTAACTACTTTAATGGCATCCTTTGTTATCATATAGGGTTCATCAAGCCAAAAGAGTTCATCATGAATCTGTCTCAAGATATATCTAACCCAAGAATCATCTAAGACCATAGGAAAATCCAACTAGGTGTCCAATTTATTCTCAGCTAGGGCACTATACTCTTCTTTCAACTCAAATTTGTCATCAGTTAGTTCCTTTAGATAAATGTCCCCTAATTTTCTGTGATCATATTCATCTAGGTTTGAATGAATGTAATCCCTAACATCCTCCATATGCATAATACCATATGGAATCTCAGAAAATGCCCCATCTTGATCAATCTCTAAAGATTTAAAGGGATGCTTCTTGAACTTGGGTAGAGGTCTCTCACTTATCTCAAGTGCTTGAGGATTATACAATTTTTCAAATTCAACATAGATAATTTTCAAGAGAGATAATTGATAAATATCTTTTTCCTCCATTAGGGTTTCTTCACCAGATGATTGGATTTGTCCTAGCTTGCTTCTCAGGTCTCTTTAGTCGCTTGAGGGTTTGAATGCAAAGTAATTTCTCTTTCAAATAAATTCTTTATATTCTCTTTTCATCAAGATTTAATCAGAATAATTGCTTCATTCAAAAAGTTGTCAAACATATTCTCTACTACTCACAATCAACCAAGATTGCTCCGCAATTCACTGCATTAAATTCTTTCTACTGAAATCTTTTCCAAAAGATTTGTCTTTTGACTATCGTCATGCTGGATATCAGCACTACATTTCTACCTGGGGGGTAGCATTTTATATTAAGCTTCCCTTGAGCCAGAGCTCTCAATTTAGTTCTCAAAGGAAGTACCAGCACCAGAGTCTAGTGCGGACTTATCCTTGACTTCTTGAAATCCCTTCTTGACCCACATTTGATTCATCTCTTTCTTGATCTCTGCTACATCTACCTTTTGTACTAGTTTCTTCATGTTTGCCTGATTATCCTTCTTCATATTCTTGTTTCTATAGAATCTTGCAAAATGTCTAGGCCTGTTGTAGTTGAAGTATAAAATATTTCTTTGTCCATTATTCCTTTCAATCATTTTTTATCTACATTGGTTAGCCATTTTATATTAAGCTTCCCCTGAGCCAGAGCTCTCAATTTAGTTCTCGAAGGAAGTACTAGCACCAGAGTCTAGTGCGGACTTATCCTTGACTTCTTGAAATCCCTTCTTGACCCACATTTGATTCATCTCTTTCTTGATCTCTGCTAGATCTACCTTTTGTACTAGTTTGTTCATGTTTGCCTGATTATCCTTTTTCATATTCTTGTTTCTATAGAATCTTGCAAAATGTCCAGGCCTGTTGTAGTTGAAGTATAAAATATTTCTTTGTCCATTATTCCTTTCAATCATTTTTTATCTGCATTGGTTAGCTGTGTGACCAAATCTATTGCATGCAAAACAATTCCCATGAAAGGTTGAATATTCCTTCTATTATTATAGTTGTTCCTTATCTGACTTCTGCATTCACTAGCTCAATGACCAAACCTCTTGCAATTAAAGCAATTACCTTTGAAAGTGTGAACATTCCTTCCATTGTTGTAACTATTCCTTATCTGACTTCTACATTCTTTAGCTTTGTGATGTACTTTGTTACAAGTAAAACACTGACCAGAGAATGACGGAACAATTTGATTTACTTTGCTCCTACACTGAGTAGCCTTATGACCAATTTTATTTCATGCATTACAATAACCATTGAAAGAAGGGTACCTTTGATCATTTGGTTGCCTGACCGGTGGTCTTCTAGGTTTGTTCCTTTAGTTTTGAATATGTTTACCTTTGTCCTTCTTGATCCCAACATTCTTTTCTTGACCGATTTTGGAATTTTTACCTTTCTCAAATCATAGGCCTTCTTTATCATCAGGACTCTTCTGACTGACAAGTATTCTATCTACTTGGGCAGCAATTAATCTAAATTTTTCTTCCTATCTCCACGCATGTTTCAGATCAGCTTTTAGATCCACAACTTCTTGTTCAAGCTTTGTGTAGTCTTTAGTTTTGCTTTTCACCAATTGATTTAGGTCTTCTTCTACTTTTTCTCTTTTTACAACTTCCACTTTTAGATTAATCAGGGTGTCTTCTACAGATATCAATTGTTCACTAACCTCCTTGTATTTTTCCTTGAACTTCTTGACTTTCTCCCTCTATTTCTTTATGTAGGACATCTACTTCCTTGACATTATCTTTCAGATCCTTGTTTTCTGTTTTAGCCTTTCCAAGATCTGCTAATGCAAGATTGAGTTCTTCTTCATTGACAAGTGTGCATTCTTCTTCAGTTTCAATTTCTTCAGGAGGAGTAGGACATTTTTTACCTGCCACATGTTCAATCTCCAAGATCTTCCTCAAGCTGTTAGACTTCTTCTGAGGAACCAGGCTCTGATATCAATTTTTGAACACCTAAAGTATAGAAAGGGGGGGTGAATCAGTACTATATTAAACTTCTTGTTTATTAAACTAGTAATCCATTTATTACATGCAATAATAAAGAAAATTAAACATAGAACAAACAACCAAAACCCATCACACATGAACACCAAGAATTTTATGTGGAAAACCCAAAACTCAGAAAAACCACGATGAGTGTTAGCTCACAATATATTATGTAGGAACAATACTAAATTAAAATAAAGGATCACTACCTTAGGGCTCACTACCTAGGTCTCACTTGCCAAAGAAAGTGCTCATTGCAAGAATGGCTCACTGCTAAAATAGGCTAACTACGTAGACAAAAAGAGAAGGAAGAAGGGTGACTCACTACCAATTTGAACTTCCCAGATTACATCTACACATGCATGGATGCAGGTCCAATGAATGCTCAAAATACTATCTCAAAACTCTTCATTTTGACTTCTTTGCTTCACTGTTCTGTTGTTACATTAGACAAGATCTCTCTTCTTCTACTCTTGTCGTCTTCTCTGTAGTTCACACATTTCACATATTCACATTCACATCTTGTCATTCAAATATTGAATTCAATCCAATATATATCCAGAAAAAACAAAATCTTCATATTAGGCCAGCTTGATAAAGTGTATCATGTAGTCATGCATTATGTACTATGTTGGTCAAATTCATTCTGCAAAATTTATAACAGACCCAAACAATATTTGAAATACCTTCACACATGTCAGCCTCACCTACTTCACCATTTAGGATTAGGTTCTAAACACCAAAACATATCGCATACACATCATACTATCATGTCAGGCTTAACCATAGACTGTTCGCTGGTTCAATTCAACTATCAAACATCTTCCCCTGCAGACCACAAGACTTGTTCAAATCCATATCAGATAATCTTCACATATCACAGATCATACCTCCAAGTCTGTAAAGAAAAATATTCTTTTGCAGTAGAATGCGAACCTCAAGAACACATGCCCTGTCACTGTCAAACTTCACTATACTAAGTAGTGATATTAGACATTCATAACTATCCTTTCTGTGGAACTTAGAAGCTCCATACATGTGTTTACAACAAATTAAAACTGCATAATGAAATATGCCACAGCGGAGGAATGCAGACTAATTCAGTTGGGTGTTCTGTTCTAATTTCCCCTATTCTCTACACTGTTGGACTTAGCCTTTTTGAAGATAGACTTTTGATACTTATCAAGGACTAAAATTTTGGAAAAATGATCATCTTACGACTGTGAACAACATACCCAATCCACATGATGTGGTCTTCTACTGCGGACTAATACCGGTGCAAACACTTTATCCTTGTTGCTACTTTAGTACATATACTTCCAACACTTGGCCAAATGGCTAAGTCTTCTTCTTTGAACCAAAAAAATTGTTCCAATCTTGTTCCTTTTCTTGTATCCATCAATGACAACATCTTTAGATATCATACAAAAGTTTTGAACAGGCTTGTCTTGCCCTAGAAGGTAACCCTATTTTATGAGGGCGTTGTATTATGACTACAATATCATGATGTATTCTAAGAGTCTGATAATAGTCGTGTTGTCTTTGGATCTCTAGTGGTGATACTACTATAAGAAACTTTATCTAGAAGTATATTGTAATCTTTGTGATTTTTGAATAATATATTGGGCAACTTTTGGAGTGTGTGGTTTTTCTCCCGAAAGGGTTTTCCCCACGTAAATCACTATGTTGTGGTATGCATGATATTTATGTTTATTTTTGTTTAAGTTTCTGTAATTGTTAAAGATCTGTAATTTTTTGCATTATCCACGTCTCAAGGTTAGTGTATGAAGCTGTTCCACTCCCTTAGCTTCCGTGCAACTGTGTATGTGAACATGATGATGCATTACCTAGGAGGACATTTCTTTCTCATGCTTCAATTCATATTAAAGATACTCCAGCCTTACCTCTTCATGATATATCTAGTTGTGTATTTTATTCTATAATGATGGCATACCTAGTGAAACACTACAAGATGATAAATCATTTTATGGAATTAGGTCACTTATTGAGTGAAAGAAAAAAATTGGGGGTTAAAAAGGGTAAAAAATATGAGGCAAATTTTTTTTCAAGTAAATAGATATCCATTTAGGTTTAGAGCCCTGGACCAAAATGGAAATTTGTTTAGAAATAAATATGTTTTAAAAATATATCTGTTGGTTTTTCAATAACTACAACCATTTCATTCTTGCAAATGAATATCCAAGCTTGGAAAGTGATCAAAAACCCTTTTTTTACCTTGGCTCCTCCCTCTACACCCAACCACTATGTATACTTCAATTATTTACACTTTTCTATTGTTTTCATTTGTTTTTAAAAATTCCAAATGAAAGGTTTAGGTTAAATAGGTAGGTTCTCTTAAACAAGAAAATTTATTTATTTATTATTGTAATTTTAGTTCAAATGGACCAGAATGTACATGAATTCATGTTTAACCATCCTAAAAATCTAGAATTTAAAAATGAACCTAAAAACCAACCTCGACCTCAAACTAATGAACAACGATTGAGATAAAATGAGATTATACAAGCATAAAATGTAACCAATTTACAAATTCAAATAGATACAGTTATTCATTATCCTTATACTCCTTTGCACTTGTGTAGTTTTTTTGATTCAATGCAAGTAGTTATATATTCCATGAAAAATAGTGATCCTAATCTTGATAGATTTAATGAGTGAAAGGAAGAGAAAAGGAAAATTTATGTAGATGGATTGTTATATAAATAAGTAAATTACCGACATATAGAAAAACAAATTTTGGTACACTATTTTATTTATCCCAAAATCAATCAACCATTCTTCCAGTGAAACCTAAAATGTCAATCAAATTGTGTAGGGATGAAGTTATTTTAGCTAATTTTTTGGACTATTAGTGGAAAGTCTTTAACCAAAAATCACAAAATAATCTTGAGACCTAGCTATTTAGTTTTAGAAAAAATTATGAGCAAATTTTGGGGTGGGTTTATAACCTAATTATTTTTATATGAGATCACTCAAGGGTGTTGTTGGTGGCATGTCACAATCTCTAGAGTTGGTGCATTCATTGCACATGATTGAATATAGCTTTATTTGATCTTTGGTCCCTCCTCCTAAATTCACCATTCCTACCTCCATTCGTTGAGGAAGAATAATTTTAGTACTCAGTGTTTTGAGCAAGATTTTATAGAAATTGTTAGAGTAAAAAATCAATTTTCTCATGTTAGTATGGACGATAGTGGAGGAGATGGTGTTGTTCCATCTAACACAACAACCACATCCACAACATCATAGAATTTACCAAAACTATGTATTTTACAATTAGTATTGTCACAGTCCTTTCCAATCCACTTCACAAACTCTAATAGAGGATGATATATATTTAGACTTCTCATGTTTCCTAGAGAACATTGAAACTAGAACGTATGTGTAGGTATACCACATTTATTTATTGTACATATTTATTTGTAATTAGTTTCTCAAAGATTATATTTAATTGTAAACATTTTACTACATGTATTTGAAATTTGATTATAAATATTTTCTCATCATGAATATGATGGTTCAACTATCAGAATTGGATCATATTGTATTAGCATTAACTAGTCTTGGAGCATTGTATACAATACACAATGAAATTGCACATTTCCTATAATTTGTAATTAGATTAAATATGATATTGGGTATCTTTCATTTTTGTTAGTTGCACATTTGTTGGTGTAATTATCAATTTATTTGGTCATGTAAACAAACAATCTTGTGATATAGAGTAGTACATAGAGTAATGAATTATATTTATTTGTGAAATAGTTGTATAGATGATTATACACTTGAAAGGAAAAATCATTGTCTATGATCATAATGATATATCCAAAAATTATTGATTATAGTAACATTTTCCTAATCAATTCGATGCATTATATTAGCTATAGCTTATATGACAATATGATCATCCCATTGGTAGTATAGATAACCAAGATGAATACATGGTATAAAGTTTGATCCATATTGTGATAATACACTATGTGTGGGTTTATACATGCACACAATTATGTGGATATAGTTTCCCTCTCCCAAGAACAATGTGTGAGTTCCTAGGACTTATAACAATCATGATACAAATAATTAGTATTACTTCTAATAGTGACCAATTAATCTTCAGTATCTTGTACCTTAACTTAGTATGGGAACCACTAGATAACAACTCATTATTCTTTTTTTCTTAAAATTTATAGGGTAATTTTGAGCTTAAAAACTATCGTAGAGATGGAAAATCTAATGTTATTTCTTTCCTCTTTCAACTAGGGAATTATCTCTTGACAAACACATAACCTAGATCCTTGAATAAAATACCTTTGTCATAATATAAACATTCAATTTATTCATTCACTTAAGATTAAGAGGACCCACCATACAATAATGTGTATAAAACCCTCTATCTATAAATAATTATCCTCTCCACTAATGTTAAGGGAATGGATTCTATGTCGACTATACTTAAATCTAAAACATATATACCTATTGGTAGAGAAAAAGGCACTAAGTAGAACCTACTACAGATTACTGCAAAGGGCATGCAAAGGGTATAGCCAAATCATAAAGAGGTATTTTGGGAAAGGACACACCTCTATGTAGATATATAGGAGATACAAGTACAAACATTGTAAAGTAAGAGTGAATAAGAGAATAAGATGGTATGTGAGAGTGAGTATAAGGCAAAGACTTAGACCTATCGGTATGGGTATGTATATACTTGTTAATAAGTAATGAATATAATGGAGATATAAGGATTATGATATCATTGTATATGTGTTATGATTATTTTCTTTACTTATATTGTACTGCATAATAGATTTCTTGAATATTTACTCATATTTCTCTCATTGTCTCACTGGGGTATAAACTAGAACTACAGACTTGACTAAGGACTAGATCTCTAGATTGGTATTCCTCCCATTTCTTTCCAGTATTTGGTTCCATTTCTAGGACCTTAGAAAAGGATAGTAAAGAAAAGAGAGAACAAACAAAGAAAGGAGAAGTGTGGAGTAACGCATGTAAGGAGACCAGAGTGACAAGAATTTTTTTTTTTATGATCTGTGCAAAATGTTGAATTCTCTTAAGTTCCTACCCTTATGAGAGGGGGGTAGACAAATGGAAAAAGGGGAAAAGATCCTTGAAAAGATGTAACTCTTCAAAATAATATAACCATAGGATACATAATGATTAATAGGATTTCAAATAAAAAACACCCATGGTAAAAGGGGATAACAAAAGATTAAAGGAAATTGGTGAAAATATACTAACCATAATGGATATAAGTAGAGAGGAGAGACATAAACAAACCCAAGAACATTAGGAAAGGTACCACAGAGGAATGGAGAAGGTGGGAGAAACAAGCAAAAACTAGGAAAGATAAATTGTGGAAGAAAATAAGTTGGATGAGAGCACCATTGAGGGTGCTACTGAACGTGCCAAGGTGGGTGTTGCCAGAGAGAAAAACATAAAGTGAAAATGAAGGATGGATGAAACAGCCAAAGAGGCTACCACAAAGTTAATACAAAGAGATATAGAGAATCCTAAGCCTATTACAATAAATATTGACAGGGAAAAAGAACTTTAAAGAGTATAGATGGAAGAATTGATGCATATGAGCAGGTGAGAAGTGCATGGAGGGAAGAACATAACAAAACCCTAACCTTACCACAAATAAGAAAAACTCCAGAATATCAACCTAATTTGACTAAAATTCAAATTAGAGTTGACAAACAATGGAAAAAATTACTAAATCCTATATGGAACCTTCAACCCTTAAATTTGGATGTGGATTACCTAGACTACTTGGTTAATAAAAGTATAGTGAAGATTAGAGAAGATGCGGTATAAAGAGATGTGTTCCAGAAATATAAGACAAAATAGTGAAAATTCACCTAATGAAAACATAATATCATTTATAAATGAAAGAATATCCCTGAGAATGAAAAGGTAGTTTGAAGAGACACACCCCATTGACCAGGATTCACCCTAGGCACCTTATAAAGCAAGGAGAATTTTAAGAAAAGATCAAATTGATGCAGTGAAAGAGAAAGAGAAGAAGAGTTTAAGAAAGACTTTGAGGAATAATTGGGAAAAGAGTATTTTGACATCCACTTACAAAGAGATAAAGGAAGAGAACATAAAACCCTAACAATAAGGCCAAAGCCTAATGAGAAGGAAAACTAGAAATAAAATCTTTGTAAAACACCAAAAGCTTCGAAAAAATAAAAGGTAAGATGGATGCTATATTCAAATTACCAGTATTTGAAAAGGACACAAATGAAGCCACGGAGTGTATTTTTTTACTAGAATTAATTTGAAACCGGAATGAGATAACCAAAGATGACACTAAATAGTTTGACTTTATTGGGATACTACAGAATGACGCATTAAAATGGTACAGAAAAGTTTGTCCTAGACATGAAAAAACATGAAAGGAATTCTTGGAGAACTTTGAAACTCTAGAAACACCTACTAAAAGAGTGAGTAAAATGAGAAAATTAATACAGAGGGATGGAGAAACCATTAAGGAATTTGACAAAAGATTTAAGGATACAGTCCACAAACTGGAAGAACCACTGATTAAGAAGCAAAAGACTGAGTGGTTTAAATACAAAATAAGCCCAGATGTGAGAGTATCTCTAGATGGGAGAATATTTGAAACATATGTAGAAGTGATCACATTAGCATGTCAGATTGTGGCACAGACATGGCGCAAACAAGAAAAAAATAATGAAAATATGCAATTAGAAAGACTAAGATTGGAATTGCAATAGTTGATACTTAAACAAGAAGATAAAAGGCCAAATATATTGTGTTCCTACTGCGCAAAGGAAGGACACATCAGGAATGAATGTCCAAAACTAAAAGGAGAAAGACAGGGCTCTGCAATGAAGGTAGATATAAAGGCACTTGCTACAAAGAACAACACAGTCTAATGTGGAGTATGGGATGATCATGAAACACTAGATTATCCATCACAAATTTCTAGGGTGAGAGAAGATGAGGATGAAAGTGATTCATGGTATAATGCAAATCACAAAATCAAAGCACACAATAAAACCATGGCATATGTAAAAGGCCTAGTAGAAAGACCTATAGATCTTCAGGACCAAGGTTATAAGCAACCTTCATGGAAAAATCAAAGAAACATGAATACTATCAAGAATGTAAACCAAAATGGACCATATCAAAATAACTATAGTAATGAGGATAGAGGACTATTTGGAGGTTATAGAGTAGGAACATGCCAAGGTAGAGGCAGAAGGAGAAGAGATGAAGCCACTTGTTATAAATGTGGTAAACCATGGCACTTTGCTAATGAGTGTCAGGGAGAAATAAGAAGGCAATGCTCATTCTGCAATAGTACAAAACATGACCTTTTCACATGTGATAAGGCACAATAGTACTTTTAGAATGCACTGCAACAAGGAAAAAGAGATGATTTAGATAATCAAAAAGGGACTAGAGTAATCCTAGAAGAGTCCCTAAGGAAGAAGGTCAAGTCCTAAGGAACTGTCAAAGAGATAAGGATGGAAATATAGATCTATCTTCATCATATGAAGAAAACACAAATAAGAGAACAAAGGAGGAAAAAACTAAAATGGACAAAGGAAAAGAGAAAATAGTAGTGGTTGCAAGATAGGGCACAAACATCGGGGGAAAAAGATATGACACTATTGAATCAAAAAGAGAAAAAAGTGAGGAGGAAGATATATTCTTCCTGGATAAAAGGAAACATGATTAGATAGTACAAAAGACTAAACAAATAATAATAGAAGAACAAGAGAAGAAAAAAGAAGTCAATCAATTCTTCATAGAAGAAGAAGTTGTAGCACTCAAACAATTTATATCTCTAATGCAACAACATAATCTGATGGAGAAATTTAAACAATTTTCTAAATATTGGAATAAGGAGAAGATATCACTAAACCAAGTTAATTGGATAGAAATGAAAGACATTGGAAAACAAAACCACTACTGGTTGATGCCCATAAAAATAATAAAAGGGTAAAAAATGTAATGATAGACTTTGGTTCAAACATAAACATGATCACTAAGAAGCTTTGGGAACAACTAGGGAGACCTAGATTGTCTCAAACACCTTACAATATTACTTTGGTAGATGGGTTTAGCATGTCAACCATTGGAACATGGAAACAAGTAGAGGTAAATCTGATAGGTATCAAATAGGTAGTAGACTTTGTGGTTGTTTCTAAGAAAGAATAAGGGGATTCCTTTAATGCACTAATTGGACTAAGATGGTTTGTAGATGCCAATGGCATAGTGGACTCCCTCAAGGAAGAACAATATTTTTTAGATAGTAATAAAAGTATATTCATACCATTAGGAATACCAATGGATGAGGTCTATATTGAAGAATCCAACATGCAGAAGAAAATTTAGCAGGAGGAATTGAGGCAGGGAATGAGAATAACAACACTAATAGTGAAGAAGTCTTAGAAGCATGGATAAAAATGAACCAGATCTCAAAGCCTAGAGAATGACAGGGATTAGGAGGATATGCATGGTTCACTTGAGTAAATAAAACATACTACAAAAATTCGCATCAAAGGAAAATCCACCACAAATAGTATGTGCTATCAACAAAGACCAAAATGAAGAGGAATCTAGAAGATCTCATTAAATAAACCATATCATGAAAGGAATCTCTCATATTAAACTACCAAAGTTCTCAGGGGTCAAAAACCTAGAACAATACTTGAATGAGATGGAGACAATCTTTTCAGAAGAACAAAGCAAAATACAAGTTCAACAAATTGGTGGTCAACACATAGAGATTTAGTTTAAGATTGACATACATTGAAGCTTCTTATCAATGTCAGATACTTACTAGAGCATGGAGAATACAAATAAATATCCAAGTATGAAGGAAAAAATCTATCACAAGAACACTTAACTGCTTACATAGTAGCATGGGAAAATAGAAAAGAACATAGTAGGACTATATACACCCACCTTTTCTACTAGACGTTAACACCAAGATCCCAAACTTCGTATATCAACCAAGAGACAAGGAAACAAACAAGGGGTTTGGATAAAGTACAAGATGACTTTATACATACATTTTCCTTCTGGAGTCCAGAAAATCTATACATGTTGCACTTAGGAAAATAAAAGAAATAATTTTTCAACAAGAAATAGAGGAAGAGAAAAATGAACTGGACTACAATACACCACCACCAAGATCTGAAGGGATATGGAAACTAGTGGAATGGATAGATCAATAGTCAAGGAACATGGGTCAAAAATTATATAAAACAATTCAAAAATAGAGGATGAGGATAATGAGGATATAAATATTGAGGTGCAAGAAGGAGAAAGGGAGATAAAAATATTGACTAAACAAAAAAAGCATTATTACAATGAACCACTAAAATTAAAAGAAGAAATTATTGTAAAGAAAGGTGATCCTAAACTAGAAAAGATTGGAGATTATTGGGATGAAAAAGTGGTAGCGCAGGTGATTGAGATTCTATCTGATTTTAAAGATCTATTCCAAAGGACCTTCACTAAGTTGAAAGGAATTAAAGAAGAAGTAGGGATAATGAAGATACAACTAAAAGGAGTGAAACCAGTCAAGAAAAGGCCATATAGACTCAATCCTAACATGAATAAAAGAGTCAAGATAGAAGTTGACAAGATGTTAGCAGCAGGAATCATAAAACTTATTAAGGAAGCTGACTGGATAAGCCCAATGGTGGTACAAAATAAGAAATCAGGAGAAATAAGAATATGTGGAGACTACATAGAGTTAAATAAATCTTGGATCCATGATCCATTCCCAACACGCTTCATAAAGAAATATTAGAATCAGTTGTCGGAAGGGAAATATATTCATTCAGTAATGGATTTTTTGCCTAGCATCATGTAAAGATAAGAGAACAAGATCAACTTAAGACAACATTTGCATCTGAATTGGGACCCTACATGTACACAGTGATGCCTTTCAGACTAAAGAATGCACCAGTAGTATTCAGTAGAATAATGGTAAATTCATTCAAAGAATTATTTCATGATTTCTTAGAGGTTTATCTAGATTACTAGACTATCTATGACTTAGTAAAAGACCACACATAGACCTTGAGAATGATGTTCAACAAATGCATAAGTTTACAAATATCATTGAATCTCAATAAATGCACATTTCCAGTACCTTTTGGAACTCTCCTAGGTCACATCATTTTCAAGGAAGGGTTGATCGTAGATCCCTTGAAAGTAACTTTACTCCTCACACTACCACCACCTAAAGCAACAATAAAAGTAAAAACTTTCTTAGGTTACACTAGGTATTACTGAAAGCTTATAAAGGGATATACTCCAATTGCACCATCTTTAGAAGAATTTCTCAAAAAGAAAAGTGGAAGAAACATTTAATGGAATGAGTAGTGTCAATTTTCTTTTGACATACTAAAATAGAAAATTGTTGAAGTCCCTATCTTGATATTCCTAGATTGCAACATTCATTTCCATGTTCATGTAGATGCCTCAGGCACAATAGTAGGTGTAGTATTAGCTAAACATAAAGGGACTAAAGACCATCCTCTAGCATTTTCCAATAGGAAATTATCAAAAGTTGAGAAAAATTACACTACAATAGAAAGGGAAGCACTAGCAATGGTCTATGCACTACAAAAATTAAGGCACTACCTACTATCGACACCCTTCACCTTCTTTACAAACCATGAACCATTAAAGTACATATTAAACAAACTTGTCATATAAGGAAGAATATATAGATGGTTGCCACTATTCCAAGAATTTGAATTCAACATCAAATTGAAACTGGGGAAATAAAACCAAGGCCTTGATTACCTATCAAGAATTGAAACAGTGGAGGAGCTAGATAACCATGAAGAACTCCTTGGTGCAAACCTATTTAGGGTCAATGCAGTACTAGAAGAATTGAAAGATATTGCATATCTACTCGCCATAGGAGAATGTCTAGCTGAGACATCTCCACAAGACAAAGAAGCACATGAAAGGGAGAAAGATCATATAATTAGGAGGGTGGTGTATGAAAATGAAAGGGGGGATATTATAAAGGAAGCACATGAAGTTATAGTAGGAGGACATAACTCTGGAGACTTAACAACAAGAAAGATGAAACTATCAGGCTTGTGGTGGCCTACCCTATTCCAATATACTAAAAGATGTGTAAAATATTGTGACATTTGTGAGAGAATAGGTAAACCTACCGCTAGAGATGAAATGCCATTGAGACTGGTATCAGTACAACTTCCCTTTGAGAAATGGGCAATTGACTTTATTAGACCCATAGATCCTCTGGCCAAACAATCAAAATCAAGATACATCATCACCAGAGTAGAATACCTTACAAAATGGGAAAAAACTATACCTACAAAAGATTGTACTGCAAAAACAAGAATATAATCACTAGATTTGGATGTCCACTCAGCACCACAAGTGATCAAGGAAAACATTTTGTAAATAACATGATTGCAGAGTTACTACAATATTTTATGATAGCACACAACAAGAGCAAACCATATCATCCTCAAGCAAACTGGGCAAGTGAGGCCTTAAAAATAAAATCATTGGGAAGACATTGAAAAAAATGTGTGATGGCAATAGAATAGATTGGGACCTGAAAGTACATGTGGTACTTTAGGCCTACTGCACCACTTACAAAAGAACCACAAATATGACACCCTATGAATTAGTCTATGACCTGGATGCTACTATAGAAATACACTTTATACTTCATAACTTTTGTACTGCAAAGACTCTAAAACTAAATGTGGATGAATCCTTCACACAGAAAATTGAAAAATCAAAGAAAATGGATGAAAATAGGTTGATAGTAACCTATAACATGAATCTAGAGAGAAAGCGGTAGAAATCTTGGCATGGTAGGAACCTACAGAAGAAAAATTCTAACGAAGGAGACTTGGTACATTTATATGATAGTAAGTTTAAGAGATAGGGAAAACTCAAAATTAGATGGTTAGGACCATATTACAAACAAGAAATTAAAAAATCCAGAGCGATAAGATTGAAATATATGGAAGGAAGAATAACTTCCAGATATGTTAATGGAGCTCGGTTGAAGCATTATCATAAATCTCCAGGATAAAAAGATGAAATAAAGTAGAATTCAAACGTGTAACATACTAATTGTATCATATTGTAGTATAAAGTAATTGTTAGTAGCTTACAACAATAAAAAGCTAGAAAACACTATGAAAAACATAATGGGTAAAACAATAAATGTGAAAAGCAACTTTAGGGATATTTATACCCTAAGCTTCCCTAAAGTCCTCATTTACATCCAAACAAGTTGAGAAAATTGAGCTCTGAGCTACAAAACAATCAAACCCTAGCCGATAAATTGTGAGTAAGATGAGATGGCTACACTAATGCTCATCAGTGTGATAGAGAAACCAAGGCCTAAATACAAGAAATGCCCATTCAAGGTGATGGAAGTTGACAAGGAAGGAGATTTCTCTAATGTACCGGCATATGTAGTTTATATTGAAGATGTCAGGAAGTACATACATACTGCAATCATAGAAATAAAACATATGAAGTTTTAGGAGTTGATAGAAATACTACTCGAATTGCAGGGTACCCTGATAAATATAAGAACATTGCCACCAAGAAATTGGATATATGGAAAGATTACCCAGATTTTAGTGATGTCCATGAGTGGGTAAGGATAATTCTAAGCTAGATCTATGACAAATTTATCTATTTCGACAAACCCTATTGCATAATGAAGGATGCAATTAGAGTTGTGACTAGACTTAGCTCAACAAGGCCAATACTAGCAATGAAGCCAATCAAGAATGATAAGGTCATTGAGCTTATAGGAGCAAACCTGATGGGTGGAGTGTGAGTGTACAGGATATCATAGATCTAGGGGTCTGATATGCCACTATGGGGATAGCCTACAAGATATACTATGCAAACATAGAGGGATCAACTACCTCCATAGCAATTCACACCGCATATCAAACGGTGAAAGAGAGAAAATATTTTGATCTTTGTGAAGTGATGAGGGAATAGATGATGGAGACCCTAAAAATGACAAAGGATTCAAACTACAATTTATGGTATGGCACTTTAATCATATGCCTAGTATTCTATTTTCTTAATGAATTACTGAGATTCAAAGGAAAAATTTGGCAACAACACATATCGCTTGTCACACAAATAAAACATCACATTAGAAGATTTAGTGACACAAAAGCTTTTAGCACCATGTACTAGGGTTTCTTCAAAAGATTACAGTCAAATATACAACATAGAGAAAGAATACCATATGAATCTATAAAGCAATATATGAACCATATATCTTTCATGGTGGAAAAGGACTACACTTATATGGAGGCAGTAGAGCCTAGAACATTTTGGATACCTAGGTTACCTTATAAAGTTTCTAAGGTAGAAATAAATGCTTATGTGGAAAATTTACTAAGCAAACCTAAGGACACTGTTGTAGAAAGATTTGGTACATACAGGGAGGTAATGGATAAGATGCTTGAGAAAAATGTAAAGGAACATTTAGAGAAAAAAAAGATAATTGCATAAATAATGGGAGATCCTACCTTCGAAGGAAACTTATACACCACATAACACTTCATTAGCCTCAAAAACCACTGCGGAAGCTTTGCAAGCTAGACCCTCAGCACCGAAAGAGCCCACTACTTAACAAACACCTAGAAGATTAAGGAGAAGTGCATCTATGGCAGACAATGCACAAATTGTACTACAACATATAGCATCTTCACAAATAGTATCCATAGGAAGGAGGACAACAACAGAAACACTAGTATAGATGAGTGCTGAGAAGAAAAAGGGAGCTAGACAAAAGCAATAGGCTAAAAGAAAGAAATATTAATCCCCTACGGAGGAGGTAGAAGAGGAACAAGAAGAATAATAGGTATCCAAATTGACAAGGAAAAAGAAACAAAAGCCAACAAGATAAGAGACTCCATAAGAGCCATTAAGCCTAGATGCATTCCTCAATGGGATTGAGTGCCATGGTTTGTTACAAGAGACAACAAAACTATACCTTGAAGTCTCTCTGGATAATAAGAAATCATGGAAAGAGCAATAATTTAATATATGATAAAAACAAATAAAATAATGGATGAGATTCTAGGATTACTAGCGGATAGACTTGCAGATGCACTGAGGAAAAGAAGATATCAGCCAACAAGCCATTGATGTAGTGGGTACTTCTATCCCCGCTAAGTAGAAGGATAAAATAGCACAAATACAAGCCATGGAGCTTAGTTCAAAACAAATGGTGGATACTCTTATGAACTTGGAACAAGTAGACAAAGAGAAGATATAGGAAGAAATAGAACAAATAACTAAGAAAATATATGATATTGTTAAGGCGGCAGAGAAAGCTATGGCACAATAAGATACGAGTCCTCTGCAACATACAAAAATAGTACTTCTCCTCCACACAACACCAAAATAGATCATCAGGATGTATAACAGCAAGAAGAGACCCCGGATACAAGAGATAACCAATAGGATTTTTAGGATGCATCCTCCCCTGCCTCCCCTATCCAATCTATCAAAGATTTTTTAGCGCAGTAGAAGCAAATACAACCCATGGTGACCCCATAGCTACTGTAATTACCAGTCATAGGAGGGCAAGTAAATTTATCCAGTATCTCACCTTTGCAGAAGTTACAAATTTTGGGTGATATATTCCACTCCACAATGAGGAAATTAATTTTGCATAAACACATTGAGGGAAGTGAGATACTAATGGAGGTTGCAGATATAATACAAAAGGAAATGCTAGAGGCACAAAGGGACACATCCCTACCTCTGACACAGCAACTCAAATAGCTGATGCAAAGATTTAAGGCTCACTCCATATATTTGGAGAAGAAAGCAGAAGAGAAACTAAAAGAGAAGATGAATAAAAAAAGACTAGTTGATGCTTCTAACAAATGTACTAAGGCACACAATAAACTAGAAGCCTAAATAAAGAGAATTCAATAGGGTATGGAGGAGGCCAAGGTAGTCTACCAATTTTGTTTAAAATGGCCTATTACTACTAAGAACATAAAAGATCAAATAGAGGCATTAGAAAAATTAATAACACAAGTAGCTAGTTCCTATGATTTGGTAAAAGACACTAATGGAGCCATAAGGGCAAAAGTAGAGACCTTGCACTCTTAGCTATAGTAATTTCAAGATAAAAAAGAATAGATAAAATCATAGATAAAATAGCTCAGAGAAGTAATAAGCTTGAGGTTGGTATCTTTAACCAAAGTATTTATTGAGGAAAAATAGACTACACAGAAGGCAAAGGTACCGATTACCTTAGGAGAAGCAGAGGATACATATATCCATCTCGAAAGCCAGATACAAATTTTGACATTTGTAAAAAACTAGTGGGACACTACTCTGGCTCAACTTAGAGTAATCTACAAAAAAATCCTACATACGAATTGAAGAACATATCTTGGGGACAAGACATATTGACGCAGAGCTACAAGGGATTGATCCCAAACCCTTGAAACTCCACAGGTAAAATGCTTCCTTCTATCAGCGAGAGAAAACTATTGTTCTTCCAACATACTCCATCAGCCAAACTTATGACTATCGACATAAACTAATCCTTGTTGTCTGATAGTAGACTTCACACCAATGAACCTCGACATAACTTCGTCATTGGTTGCCTCTCAGCAACATATAAGCTATCGGTCTAACTTCGAACTCCTCCGCCGATATACCTCCTTACAGCGATACAGTCACCTTTGTAGATACAAATCTTGACTTGCCATACCGGTTCCTCCTACCACTCCTACTGGTCACTTCCTGCATGTACCCAACCTATCTACGAAATATATATTCCGATATACATACAACTTGAAACATGCAACTCCAAATCTACATTCACCAAATATTCCCCCAAAATATGCTTTTCAGAAAAGGTTGACCGCTGACTTCTTTGTATCAACCCGATGTACATTCACAATGTACAATCCACCATATACATATGTGAGATACTCACAATCAGGCAACTGCGGTATACACAGGGATTGAACCTGATATACATTTGCAATATACGCAGAGATTGTATATCAACCCTTTCAACATACAAATTTGATGTGCGACTGTCGGACACACACAACCTGGTACTCTGATGCAAAAGTGATATACACATCAACTGTCCCCGACGAACAAAAGTGATATATATATAGGAAATGTATATTCAATTCAAATATGCGTTTGACCAAATTGTGACTTCATTTGTACGCTGACGACCTTGCACATTTCTAATGTATGTTCCTCACATATAATCAGCGATAGACAAAAGCAATATATGCAGGGCTATGCGATAGCGATAAACTCACAACTTGTGTATCCTGCATACAAAAGTGATACAGACACAAATTGTATATCTTTTGAAACCTGCGGATTTTCCTAGTTTTTGATTTATTTTCTCCCTGTGATTATTTCGAACTATCTCTCCCACCAATATGCAACCCTCTGCACTTTGTCAACCTAGCAGATACACATGCTAGGATTCTTCAATGCCATAACTGATCCTGCAAATCTGAACATAGACAAACAAAAGAAAAACCCTAAACTAATATATACAACCATTCCACCAATTATGAAATAATCCAACCGGTGGAATGGGTTAAGTACCCATCTCGAAAGCAAAACAAAAAATTGACTACATAGTGAATTTGAAACATAGCAAAACAACACCAATATAATCTCCTTGATTATGATTTCAGAAAATGTATACAATCACTTTGGTTCAGTTTCACAACAGATTGTACATCTATTGCACTGTCGAATCTCCAATCTATCTATCACAATCGTATCTCCTTTGTTCTACATACCTCAAAAGCAATTTGATCTAGGTTATAAATATCTACTCCTAAGAGTAGTAAAGATTTGATTCCCAGCGGCTGGGAGAAGACAACTAACATAACAACTTACTAACCGACTTGCACATAAACCTAGACTGACTTACAAATAGGAATTGGTCAAACTGACCTTATTACATTCAAATGCATAAAACATATTATATTAAGACCTATTCTTCTTTTTGAAGGAGTGCTCCTGCACCATACTCCCCGAGAGAAGAAATCTCAAGTCCACTTGAGTTGAGAATTTGGAGGTCGGCACCATGTTTGTTGAGTTGTTCTTCAGTCATCCAAACTACCTCTGAATCAGGTTTCCCTTGCCAAGCTACCAAGTACTCCATGTACTCTTTGTTCCTTGTTTTCTTTGCCACTCTTGAATCTAAAATCTTCTGCAACTATGGTGGATCATGTTTAGGGATATCATCATCTGCTGTACTCTGTGATGGGTCCTAGTTTAGATCTAGATTATGTTTGTATGGGGTTAAATCACATACATTAAAGATAGGAGATAATCCAAGATCAGAAGGAAGTTGGATCTCATAGGCATTCTGTCCACATTTCTTCAAAATCTGACATGGTCCAATCTTCCTCTGCATGAGTTTGGTATATTTACCTTTTGGAAGTCTTTCTTTTGTCAAATTAACCCACAGCAAATCTCCAACATCAAACTGTACATCTCTCTTCTTCTTGTCAGCATATTCTTTATACTTCAATGTAGTTTGCTGGAGTTGAGTCTTGACTTGATCATGCACCTCTTTGATTGCTGCTGCAAAAGCTTCTCCATGTGCACTAATAGACTATCCTGCAGGTAAATCTCTTAACTCCAAAATACCTCTTGGATGAATACCATACACCACTTGGAAAGGTGATTTCCCTGTACTTCTATTGACAGTATCATTATAGGAAAATTTGGCCTGTGATAGGATGTTATCCCACTTTTCTCCATGCTGCCTTGTCAAACATCTTAGCAGATTTCCCAATGACCGATTGACCACTTCAGTCTGTCCATCTATTTGAGGATGATATGCTGATGAGAAGGATAAATTGGTACCAAACTTCTTCCAAAGAGTCGTCCAAAAATGGCCAATAAATTTCACATCTCTATCTGAGACTATGCTCAATGATAATCCATGAATCCTCACTATCTCCTTGAAAAATAGGTCTACAACATATGAAGCATCATAGGTAGTTTTACATGGCAAGAAATGTGCCATTTTACTGAATCTGTCTACTACCACAAAAAGACTATCATATCCCTTCCTTGTTCTAGGTAATTCCAACACAAAATCCATACTGATGCTCTCCCATGGCCTAGAAGGAATGGGCAGTGGCTGATATAAACCTACATTAGTGGATCTCCCTTTTGTTTTTTGGCATATCACACATGCTTCCACAAATTTCCTCACATTTGACTGTAACGTAGGCCAATAGTAATGTCTCTTTAAAAGATCCAGAGTCTTATCTAGACCAAAATGTCTTGCCATGGCTCCACAATGTTTCTCTTGAATGATATTTAGCCTCATAGAACACCGTGGGATACACAACTGTCCACCTTTGAACAGTAAGCCATCCGGTATCAGAAATTTAGAATACTCCACATGATATCTGTCTCCAAAAGAAGTACACACTTTGTATATCTCTCCAAAGTCTTCATCAGCATCATACATAGTCTTTAAGGAATCAATGCCATTACTTTCCAACTGAATCTGATTTATGGTTAGAACCCTCCTACTTAAAGCATTTGCTACCTTGTTCCTGACCCCTTTCTTATGCTTAAGTGTGAAAGTGAAAGATTGTAAAGTTTCCACCCGCTTCATGTGTCTATGGTTCAGTTTCTCTTGGCTATTTATGAAACAAAGGGCCTGATTATCTATAAACACTATGAATTCCTTTGGTATCAAGTAATGCCTCCACTTCTTGAGTGACTGGACTAGAGCATACATCTCCAAATCATAGGATGAATATCTTTTCTTAGCATCATTTAATTTCTCACTAAAAAATGCAATAGGCCTACCTTCTTGACTGAGTATTGCGCCAATTGCCATGTGACTTGCATCACATTCAACCTAAAAAATCTTACTAAAATCAGGATGTGCAAGGACTGGCTGTTGTGCCGCTTTCTGCTTCAATGTTTCAAATGAATCATCTACCTCCTTCATCCAAGTAAATCTGCACTTCTGTCCTCCTTTTATGGTGTCAAACATGGGTGCACAGACATGACTAAATCCTCTTATAAACTTCGTATAGAAGGTTGCTAACCCATGGAAACTTCTGACATCATTCATGGTTCTAGGAGTTGGCCAAGACAATATGGTACTTACCTTCTCTTGATCCATTTGCAATTTACCATGTGAGATGACAAAACCCAAGTAGATGATCTCCTCCTGCATAAACAAACACTTGTCCAAGTTGATCATTAACTGCTCTTCATGTAACCTTTTGAGGACCAGGTCTATATGTTTGAGGTGTTCTTCCCTTGTATTACTAAAAATTAGAATGTCATCTAGATATACTATAATAAATTTTCCTATAAATTCTTTCAAGACCTCATTCATCAACCTCATAAAGGTACTAGGGGCATTGGACAAACCAAAAGGCATGACTTTCCACTCATATAACCCCTCATTGGTCTTGAATGCAGTTTTCCATTCATCTCCTGGCCTAATCTGGATCTGATGATAGCCACTTTTCAAATCTATTTTTGTGAAATATTTTGCACCTCCCAAGCAATCAAGGAAATCCTCTATCCTAGGTATGGGGAACCTATACTTGATTGTGATCTTGTTAATAGCCCTTGAATTGGTGCAAACCCTCCAAGTGCCTTCCTTCTTTGGTGCTAGTATAGCCGGTACTGCACATGGGCTTAGACTTTTGCCAATTAGGCCTGTTTCCAACAATTCCTTAATCTACCTTGCTACCTCTGCATTCTGCTCTGGGGTAAGCTTGTATGCTACCTTGTTTGGAAGTGTAGATCCTAGGATTAGTTCTATGCAATGACTGATGTCCCTTATAGGTGGTAGGGACATTGGCATTCCATCATAGATGATGCCTTTGTACTTGTCCAATAATTCTTGGATAGCAGGGTCTATGAACCTTTTCTTCTTCTCTCCCTTGACTTCTTGTTATTGTTCCTTATTCACCTTTAGGCATGGAATGAGGGCATATGCAATTGCTCCTTCTTATGCTATTTCTGTCATAAACTATTTGCCTTCTACCAGCATTACCTTGACTCCTTTTCCTTTTGATTCTACCTCCTTCTCCATTAATGGTAGTAACTCTATCTTCTCACCATCCTTGGTGATTGAATAGGTGTTTCTAACTCCATCATGTTGGGCTTTCAAATCATATTGCCATGGTCTTCCAAGTAGGAGATGGAAAGCATCCATTTGAGCTATGTCAAACAATAATTTGTCCTGGTATGGTGCAATTTGAAACTTACCCAAGCCTGTTCTTCCAGAACTATTTGTTGACCTTGAGTGAGCCATGAGACCTTGTACGGGTAGGGATGTGGTAGTCTCCTAAGCTTAAGCTTTTCTACCATTTCAACAAACACAAAATTTTTAGTAGATCCAGAGTCAATTAGAACTCTACGTACCTTTCCTCATGCCTTGCAAGTAGTTTAGAAAAGAGACTTTCTTTGTCGGGGTTCTCTATCAGGCACCTTCATAGTGGCCATTTCTCTCCTGATCATCAAAGCTTCTCCTGTCTCAGGATATCCATATCTAACAGTATCACTCACACTCTGATAAGTGTTGGAGCTTGTTGTACTTTGATAATTAGATTCTTGAATCAGAGTTGTCCTCTTTTCTCCTATTGAACTTGTTGCTTTTTCTAGACATCTACTAGCTATGTGGCCTTCCTAATTGCAATTGTAACATCTAATAGGACCTCTGCCCTGAGATTTCCCTCTAAATGGTGGTCTTCTGCCCCTAAAGTTTCCTTTTTGATCATAACTCCCCCATTGAGTTTGACTGCTGTCTCCTTTTCTTTTCTCTTGATTGGATTCACCTTGGTGTCCAAATCCATTTCCTTTGCCTCTGAAAGGACTTCTCCCCCCTCTTTGCTGTCTTCCTCTTCCTCTATTGTTCTACTCTTGTCTTCTTTTTAGTTTCTCTTCCACTTTGAGTGCTAATTGGTAGCACTTCTGAACTGTATCTAGATTATGCAGATTTAGGTCTTCTTGGATGGCAAACCTCAACCCATATAGATAACTTGCTACATTCTCTTCCTCATTCTCCTTTACCTTTGTCTTGAGACATAGTTTCGTGAACTCTTCAGTGTATGCATTGACATCTAACTCCTTCTGCTTCAGATTTTGTCTCCTCTTATGTAATTGGATGTTGTAATCTAATGGAACATAGGCTTCCTTCACTAAAGCCATCATCTTCATCCACATAGCAACTTTGTTCTTTCCTTCTTTCACCCTGTCATCTTGGATGAAATTCCACGAAGTTAGTGTAGCTCCTTTCATCTTGGATTGAGCTATCTTCACTCTTTGGTGGTCTGGTATTTCCTCTGTTTCAAAGAAATTGTTCAAGGAGTCTATCCACTCCATCACTGAATCAGGTTCCATTTTTCCTGCAAACACTAGTAGGTCTATTTTCATATCCATGGTCCTTCGTTCCATGGATTTGAGGGCATTAAGTAAGGGTGTCTGGTCTATAGGAACCTCTATCTCTTCCTGCCTAGGGATCTCCTCTTCATCCCTATCTTCTTGTTCACCAAAATCCTTTCCCCTTCTGACTTTGTCCCTCAATTTTTCCAACTCATCTTTCAATGCCTGATTCTGAGCACTAATTGCTTTGCTCTCTGTAATCTACTTCTTTACTAGGACAGCCAATTCAATGTTGGTCATCCTTGCTGGGTATTCTTCTAACATCTTGTTGTCTTCTCCTTCCCAAAAGATACAACCTAGCTCTGATACCACTATGACTTAGAGCTACAAGGGATTGATCCCAAACCCTCGAAACTCCATAGGTAAAATGCCTCCTTCTATCAACGAGAGAAAACTCTTGTTCTTCTGACATACTCCATTGGCCAAACTTATGACTATCAGCATAAACTAATCCTCGTTGTCCGATAGTATACCTCACACCAATGAACCTCGACATAACTTCGTCATTGGTTGCCTCTTGGCAACATATAAGCTATCGGTCTAACTTCAAACTCCTCCGCTGATATGCCTCCTTACACCGATACAGTCAGCTTTGTACACACAAATCTTAACTTGCCGTGCCGGTTCCTCCTACCGCTCCTACCAGTCACTTCCTGCATGTACCCAACATACCTGCAGAATGTATATTCTGATATACATACAACTTAAAACATGCAACTCCAAATATACATCCACCGAATATTCCCCCAGAATATGCCTTTCAGGAAAGGTTGACTGCTGACTTCTTTGTATCAACCTGATGTACATTCACAATGTACAATCTGCCATATACATCTGTGGGATACTCACAATCATGCAACTACAGTATACACAGGGATTGAACCCGATATACATTTGCGATATACGCAGAGATTGTATATCAACCCTTTCAACATACAAATCCGATGTGCAACTATCGGATACACACAACTTGGTACTCTGATGCAAAAGTGATATACACATCAACTATCCTTGGCAAACAAAAGTGATCTATACAAGAAATGTATATTTAATTCAAATATGTGTTTGACCAAATTGTAACTTCATTTGTATGCCGACGGCCTTGCACATTTCCAATGTATGTTCCTCACATACAATCAGTGATAGACAAAAGCAATATATGCAGGGCTATGCGATAGCGATATACTCACAACTTGTATAACCCGCATACAAAAGTGATATACACACAAATTGTATATCTTTTGAAACCCGTGGATTTTCCTGGTTTTTGATCTATTTTCTCCCTGCAATTGTTCCAAACTATTTCTCCCACCAATATGCAGCCCTCTGCACTTTGTCAACCTAGCACATACACATGGTAGGATTCTTCAATGCCATAACCGATCCTGCAAATCTGAACATAAACAAACAATAGCAAAACCCTAAACTAATATAGACAACCATTCCACTGATTATGAAATAATCCAACCGGTGGAATGGGTTAAGTACCCATCTCAAAAGCAAAATAGAAAATCGACTAAATTTGAAACACAACAAAACAACACCAACATAATCTCCTTGATTCTGATTTCAGAAAATGTATGCAATCACTCTGGTTCAGTTTCACAACTGATTGTACATCTACTGCACTGTCAAATCTCTAATCTATCTATCACAATCGTATCTCCTCTGTTCTACATGCCTCAAAAGTAATCTGATCTAGGTTATAAATATCTACTCCTGAGAGTAGTACATATTTGATTCCCAGTAGCTGGGAGACTTCTAAGCCACTGGGAGAAGACAACTAACATAACAACTTACTAACCGACTTGCACATAGACCTAGACTAACTTACAAATAGGAATTGGTCAAACTAACCTTATTACATTCAATTGCATAAAACATACTATATTAAGACCTATTCTTCTTTTTGAAGGGGTGCTCCTGCACCACATACTTTTAAAAGAGGGAGTGATGTTGGAAGAGAATAGGGCACTAAGCAAAACCCACCACAGGTTACCACAAAGGGCATGCAGAGAGTATAGTCGACTCATAAAGAGGTATTTTGGGAAATGACACACCTCTATGTAGATATATAGGAGATACATTTAAGCATTGTAAAGTATGAGTGAATAAGAGATTAAGAGGGTACATGTGAGAGTGAGTATAAGGCAGAGACTCATACCTGTCAGTATGGATATGTATATACTTGTTAATGAGAAATGACTATAATTGACATATAAGGATTATGATATCATTTTATATGTGCTATGATGCTTTGATTTACTTATATTGTACCACATAATAGATTTCATTAATGTTTATTCATATTTCTCTCATTATCTAACTGGGGTATAAACTAGACTTACAAACTTGACTAAGGACCAGATCTCTGGACTGTTATTCCTCCCATTTATTTGAAACAATACCCAACCCATTTTATTTGTTACATGGTCATAAGTAATGTATATCTCATTATTTTTCACCATTTGGGATTTGGTCATGCCTCATTATATGGATCATCTATTTATAATAACACCCTACCCTCTATGAAATTATCAATAGAACGCTCCTTCATTCATTTTAGTATTTTGTGCGATGGATTTTCAGTGTGAGATTATTTTCATGTAATTAGATCCATCAAACTATGTGAATTCATTTTATAGAACAAGGCTATTTCAATTGTGGTGGTGTGATATTCCTTTTCTCTAATTATCTATGACCTTACTATGTTATCTATGTATCATATGCACCTTACAATTATGGTGATGTAAGGCATGTCTCCTTTTGATAACCACAATCATACTCCCCATTTTGGGTCACATATATCTTGTAGTTATGGTGATGTGAAGTACATTTCCCTTTGACAAATTCCGTCACTTGTATATTCCTTTAAATTCCGTCACTTGTAGTTATGGTGATGTGAAGTACATTTCCCTTTGACAAATTCCGTCACTTGTATATTCCTTTAAATTTCCTTTTAGGATAAGGTTACTTTATCATATTGTTTAGTGCAAGTTACCTTTATTTGAACCATTAATTCAATGTTCATATTATATCCTCTAAATTTATATCCTTTCTTGAATATGAGGGAAAGTGATTCCATAACCTCTAATGTTTTTTATTTGATAGGATCTGTAAATAGAGTATTGAGATAAAATTACCTAATCCAGTGGTCAAAGTTAGGATAAGGAATACATCACCTAAAAACTATAATTTAATACTAAGGCAATTTAATATTAAGTTCAATATAGATTATAACATGTAGATATCCTAAAGTGACAATGATTATTTTGGGCCTTGACTCATGAATACCTTGGTTGCATGAATATCTAATTTCAATAGCATCTCCAACTTGTCTTGGTTGAACTATTATTGGTCATTGATTATATATTTTTTAGATAATCTAACAGGATGGCTTAAGGAGATACATTCTTCACCATTACAATAATTATGTGTTGGCCAATCTAATTAAAACACTATTGTTCACCCTAGTTGTCTATACTACTCATACAACTCAATGACATATATCTATCTCATAGGATTCTGTGCCATTAAAACATTAGTTGACAACAGGTTTTAATATTTCCTAGTTCACTCTAAGAGTTGTTGTAGACTATAATTCTAAAAGAGCTACTCCATTTATAAGGAAGACATGACCTAGTGTTATGTATTTCCATTATGGGATGATGCAACTCCTTCGAGAATGTATTGAATGGTTAAATGAATGTCAGTAAGTGGCCACAATGATTGAATTTGGAAAGTGTCATATGATATAATCTCTTTCTATTCTTACATTTATCAATATTATCACTTCTAAGCCAAGGAGTGTGACAATGTACAACTGACTAATCCATTGTTGGGCCTAGTTGTAGTTATATAATAATGCATTACATCTTTCCAAGCTAGACACACTACTTTCCATAGAAAATCACGGTTTTCTTCTAGCTAGCCACTTCAAATTCTATTTGGAGATCTTCATTGTTGTCCCATGTAGTGTGTCCCTCATATTCAGAAAAGTTGTAACAACTTATCATGGAAGTATTTAATAATTTCATTGTGAGGAATTTTGACCACATTAGAATTATTTCGCATATAAGAAGATTGTCAGCAATTATCAGTTGTGATATCAAAACTAAATCTCATAGAGGGAGTAGTAATCTACAATTTAATGCATTACATCCTCGAATGGAGTTGGGGCGATGGAGTTTCTAGTATCGAAGGTCGTGTCTACTAATTGGTTTCCTACATTTAGGATTTGATATTGATAAAACAACATTATTAAAGGTGCCAATTGATTAAAGTGACTAGCCAAAGAAGATTAGTCTCTACCATCCATGTTTACATTTCACTGTAGCATCATGAGGAGTTTGTAGGAAAGATTAAGTTACCAAATAGCATTAGTCTTGGTCATTCAATCAGGGATAAGCAATTAGTGAAGTCAATGATAAAAGGTCATAAATGGTTTGATGATGTTAGTTGCACCAAGTCATTTTATGTTTCTAAATTACTATCTGGTGTTATTGGAAATTAGGTTGTTATATTCATTTTAACATTAAAGAATTGTTTAAAAATTATAGATTTTGTGAAATTTTTAAAAAGGGACATAACAATGGTATCAGAGGTAGTGTTCTTGCTAGCCTATGTAGGGAATGTAGCACATTTCACAGTTGAGCATATTGTCTTTTCATTGATGTCAAAATGTTGGTGATAATGGTAGTGATATTTCAGAATATTAGTGACATTTGATCTTCAGTGACATTTGATTTTCAGGGACATTTGATCTTCAGTGACATTTGATCATCTAAGTAAAAGTCTTTCAGTGATATGGTGATGATCTCTCTGCAGTGGGACATTTGATATGGTGACATTTGATCTTCAAGGATATGTGACTTGGTCATCTCAATGGATCACAATTGCTTAATCCTAAATGGCATTATTGTCTTCATTGTTTCAAGATGTGACATGTGACTTTTAGGTTTGCAATTTTATGTTCACTTGTCATTGATAATGTCTTCATATCTCATTTTATCAAATCAGTATCCTCTCATGTTAAACCAGTTTATTCATATCTTTGTTAAATATCTATAAAGGTTCAAAGAGACACACTCATGTGTATGGCAAATAACCTAAATTGTCTAAGGTTTTATCTTAAATGCCCATCAAATCCTTTTTGTTTTAATATGTCATTGACTGGTTGTGGCGGTGATAGTCACTTAAGTGACAACCTAAGGGGTGAATACTCGTCAATCTTACCGGCCCCGACGCCTAGGGTGTCCGGTCACCGGTTACCATTCTTTGTGCTCCGTGGGAAAAGTGTGATCAACGATCATCGTTGAAATTGCATATGGTGGGCTGCGCGGATCGGAGGGATAAGGTTTGAATTAGAAGTTGCCTCCAACGGTCAGTTAACTGGCGTTAAATTTGACAGTTGCTCTGCTTCCTTTAGAAATAAAACTTGCTTTTTATCACATCCTTCACCGAAGTTCAAGAGACATTGAAGATAGAAAGTTCTATAAAAGAAAGAGTGCAATTGGGAATGTTTATAAAGGTGTAGAATATGAAAAGGCAGATCTTCAAGAGTTTGTTTTTTGTTTTTTTTCTTTTTGACAAGAATGTGATTTGTTTTGAAGGCAAAAAGAAGAATGGGTTGGAAGTTGAACCGAATTAAAAACCTGAAAGTTCATTTTTCATGGTGTGATTTTTTTAATTTGTAGGGGTGTGTTCTTAAGCAGATAAGAGAGATGATCTTGTTTGTGGTGATAAGTTTTTAGAATGGGATTTTTGCTATGAAATGTATTTTTGTATTGCAGGTACGAAGAAACAATTTTTGGATAGGGAATTATGTTAAGTTATTGAAATAGTGATGGTGCAATAAATGGATGGAGTTTTTCAATGATCAAGATGGATTAATATTTGTTCAGAGAAGGTGAAAGTGTTGAAAGACAATAATTTCTCAGAGAGGGTCAATTGTTCAGTTTTACACAGTGAGAAAGTTCATGAAATGGTGAATTAGATTTTGAGATTGTTTCGTAGAGGTATGAAGTATTTTGAAGATCAAAATTGATTGATTGTAGATGATGATGATAGTTGATGGTTGATTGTAAAGAATATATTTTTGTTTGTTTTAAAAGGGAGAAATAAGGTTTTGTTTTTATTGAAACAGGGAAATCCCCTGAGTTATATTTTTCATTAAAATTTTGATGTTGTAATGTCAGTGAGACATGCAGAGAAGTACAATATGCCAGTGAGGCAAAATTGTAATGTCAGTGAGATAGTTGTAAATCTAAATTTTTGTTAAGCCAGTGAGGCAGTTGAGTGGTTTTTAGACCCCAGGAGGGTTTTCCACTCGGGAAATTTCTTGTGCCAAATTTTGTGTTGATATTCTGCATAATCCTTTTATCTATCTGAAGAATTCTATAATTGTGAAGTTAAGTTTATCAAAAGGTGTAAAAAGTGTTAAAAATTGTTAACAACACTGATTCACCCCCTCTCAGCGTTGTGTGTATTCCTACAGGGAACTCACCATTTATTGTAGATTGCTTCATACAACCTAGTGATAGGGAGCTTAGATACCATCAAAGAGAAAGGGAGGATACAGAGCAACATAAAGGACTTAAACAACAAAGTCTAGAGATTGTTGTAGATTTGAACTAGACAAAAGAGTTGGATATGGAAAATAAAGACAAGAGAACATTTATGGATGAGAGTCATCAAGATAGAATAGAGATAAAGTTTTATATGATGATGGAAATGATGGCACAAATACTTCATAAAATGGACCAAAACATGAACATGCCCTGACATCAAAATGGTGAAGGTACCACTTCAAGGGCAACAAATCAGCCAAAAAAAAACCACTCCATGAGAACTATTATTAGTTCTGTTGTTAGGTGATTTTATCCTACCATCCTTCATAAAGAGGAAGAAGTACCTAAACCAGAGGATCAAGTCCCTATACTTGATGAAATTATAGTTTGTTATGTAGAGTATATAGCTCCAACAAAGGAGATCCTAAATGAATTATCTCTCAACAACTTCATGAATCAAAAGAAGTCCAAAAATGGTCATAGGTTTGAACCTAGACCTCAAGCAATGTAGAAAGATCTTTAGCATGATTTAGGGAAGATAACACTTCCTAATTATGATGTAACCAACAAGTGTATAGCTTGAGCCTAGGTGTAGAAACTGAACATGTATTTATCACTCAAACCTATTGGTGAAGATGAAGCCATCATGTTTTCCACTCTTTACTTGAAAGGCATTGCTTATGTTTGGTTCTACCATGGGTTAGTCACCCAGGGCCAGGCTTTCATCAACACTTATGATGAATTTAGTAGGAGGTTGATCGAGCATTTTGATAGAAAAGATCCCGAGATCTATTTTAGAGAGTTGGCTCATCTTAGACAAGAAAGCATTGTGGAGAAATATGTAGTTGAGAAGTTGTCATTAATGGTTCCAGATATTTTTGGGAGAAGATTCATTTTGTTGTTTATGGAGGTTCTATCTAAACCTCTCAAAGTTTTGGAAAAGGCTTTCAATCCTTCATCCATGCAAGAAGCTATCAAAAGGACTTTAGATTTGGAGACTTCAGTTCCCAAGTATAAATCCTATCCAAAGACTCTATCATGTGACCAATCAAATGAAGCTACACAAAATGGAGAAACCTATGCACATAAGAACATGCCACCAAAGATAAGGAAAGAAGATGAGAACAAGAATGATCTCAGGAAGAAGAATCTATGTTTCACTTGTAGAGAACCTTGGGACCCTGGTCATAGATGTATGGGAAAGGGAAAATTTATTACATTGAGGTAGTTTCTAATAATGAGGAACTTGGATCTAAGCCTCCTTCAAATTCTAACGAAGAAGACACCAATGGATGAACACTTGCTTCTATTTTTGGGGTGTGAAGGTATAAAAAGTTCAAGGAATTCTAGGTGGATGTAGAATTTCAATGCTCCTTGATAGTGGAGCCACTCATAATTTCAGTAACAAAGGCTTGGTGGCTAAGAGGAAACTGCAAACTGAATAATTTGAAGGTTTTGATGTCATAGTAGTTGACGGGCTCATAATTCCTCGCAAAAGGAAAGTTAGTTAGCTTGGCATTCTCATAGGAAAATATAAGGTACATGTCATAATTTTTATGTAGTTGGTTTGGGAGATACTGACATAGTTTTAGGTCTTCAATGGCTATGCTCTCTTGGGGAAATCACTCAGAAATTTCAGAATTTAGAGTTTTCATTTCTTTCTAAAGGAAAAAAGGTGACTCTTAAGGGACTTCCAAATAGGGAAACTCATTTAATCATGGAAAAAAAAGAGAAATATACACCTTCAAACATCCACTCTCATCCATGTAGATCCTTTGCACAAATTTTTCAACTTACATCAGAGTAGTGTAGCGGGAAAAAGATGAAGACAAGCACATCTTTGAGAAGTCTGCAGAAGTCTTGAGAAAGTTTGCTACACATCGAGTCGTGCAACTTGAGGAGATTATATCTAGAAATGTTTTTCAGCCATGTAGATCGAGCAAATTGACACACAAACCTCCAAGGCTGATTTGAAATCCTGGTATTGCAGTGGTGAGTAATCATATTAGAGAATTGAGTTTGTATTGCTTGAGGACAAGCAAACTAAGGAAGGGAGGATTGTGATGTCCCTTTTTCCTCTCAGGTATTATTTTATTTTCTGTATGGAAATAATAGGATGATTCTCATTTTATTTTAAAATTATTTTTATAGTGGGCTGCCTAAATGGAACAATTATGGCCATTTGTAACTCTTAAGAATATCTTAATTATATTTTAAAGAGTGGGAGTTGCAATCTAAATCAAAAAAGAATCTTTGCAAGTGGAGGAGAAAAAAAAAAGAAATATTTCTATAAAGGAGAGAAAAACAATTACAAAGGATATCCAGATTTGATATCATCAATTTCTCTCAATTTATGAGCATTTATGTTTGAAATTCAAACGTCCAGACGAAACCCTTTTGTGGTTGCAGATCCAAGGACAAAAATTCTTGTGGCCTTTGGGATTCAGTCGTGATTCCAGTGAGGGATCGCAGAGAGCTTCATCTATATTTTAGTTACAACTCAGGATTTTATCAGCTATAGCTTTTAGTATAGTTTAGTTTTGGAGGTTTGAATATATTTTCAGATCTTGGTTGGTGGGGCTTGATTCAGAGTAGTTGCTTCAGTTTGTGTATTTTTTTCTAAGTATTTCCAGCTTTATTTTGGTGTGAAATTTTGATGTCAGTTTGTGTTGGGCAATGCCCCTTTTTAGTGCTATTTTTATCCAATACCGATTATTTTCATTAAACTTTTGTGTACGCTGGTCAATTCAAGTGTGAAGGAATTGTACAAGACTTGCTAAAATCATTAATCATGGGTTTGATTAACTAACGACTATTGTGTGCTTAGTTCTGGGCTGAGCTTAATATCTTGTGGGCTGCACCATTAATTGACAAGATGTTTTAATATTGCTTGTTTCGTTGTAAAGGTTGTTGCAGATCGACATTCCAATGGAGCTGCTCCATTTCGAAGGAAGCCATGACTTGGCGATAAGTCCTTCCATTATGGGATGATGTGACTACTTCAGGAATGTATTGAATGGTTAAATGAATGCTAGGAAGTGGCCGTAGTGATTGAATTTGGAAGGTGCCATATGATATAATATCTTTCTATTCTTGCGTTTATCAATATTATTACTTCTGAACCAAGGGGTGTGACAATGTACAGCTGGCTGATCCATTTTTGGGCCTAGTTGCAGTTATATATTAATGCATTACATCTTGCCAATCTGGCCACATTACTTTCCTTAGCAAATCGTGGGTTTTTCAGCTAGCCGCTTCAAATTCTATTTTTTGATCTTCAATGATGTCCCACGTAGTGTGTCCCTCATATTGAGAAAATTTGCTATGGCTTATCATGGAAGTATTTAATAATTTCATTAAGGTAGGTGTTTGGACCTCATTGGAATCACTGCCCATATAAGAGCACTGTTGGCTATTTTTGGTTGTGATATCAACATTTCATTTCGTAGATGGAGTATTAAATGTTAGAATAAGTCAAACAGAATACAGCTGTGCACGTATGTGTCATAGAGTTTTAGTTAGAAACAATAACGAACTGTAGATCTGTCTCTCAGATCCAGTTAATTGTAGTTTGCTGTCAATCTATTTAGCAGACATTTAGGAGTGATAGTTGTTCAAACTGCTGTATTAATATTCTTCTCTTGTTCAATAAAGTGATGCACTGAGTTCCGTTGTTTTGTCAAGTTCATTTCTGCTGTTATCTGCTATTCTGTTTTGGTATCAAAGCCAGGCCAGGGTAGGAGCCCCAAGCACACGAGAGGTGTGGCTTAAGGGGGGGTGTTGGTGTAAGCCACACCCAGACCGACGATGGACTGGTCCAAGAGGGGCCAGTAGCTCAGTGGTAGAGCACTCCAGTAGCAAATGGAAGGTCCTAGGTTCGAGTCCTAGCTGGTCCATGTCTCAACATGGTATTAGAACCTCTCTAATTGTTAACTCTATTTCAGCATAGAGTTGTGGGGTAGCTTTCTGTGAGCTACTGTTCTCACCAATTTCCAGCCGCAGCTGCTCAAATCTGAAGGAATCACAGCCAGTGTGGTTGTCGTGAGATTGTTTAGTCTTGTAGCAAAGGAGGAAGCGCCAGTGAAGATCAGAAGCAATGGAGTGGATTGTCAGGAGTGTTGCCGTGAGAGTGCCACGATTATTGATTAAAGAAGCTGTAAAGAAAGCTGCCGCTAAGCCTGAACCAGATTGCTTGTGTATGATTCCTTGCCCAAGGAATCGATGAATGCCTGGTGTTTGAACTGCTGAGTTTTTAAGAGGTTGCTGCTTCATGCAACTGTGGTAGAACACTGATTTGTCTAGTTAATGAGGTTGCTGCTGCTGCGTGAGGGGGTCATCCCTTTGAACGTTCGAATAACAGTTGTACACAGAAAGCATGGAAATTAAGTGCTGCCTCTGTTGAGAGGAGGAGTGTGGATTAGTCAAAGTGTTGTGGTTGCACTAACTTATGCTGTTGAGGTTGCAAAGAGGCAGTGTTGTGCCTTAGTGTGCTCTTGAAAAGTGCTGGCCTCAAGGTGTAAGAAATTGGTAAAAATTTCTGTTTGTTGATTTGTTTTTAAAATATGGCAAATCTTTCAGATACTTATCTAAGTGAATCAAATAAGTTAGATGGTTTGAATTATGTTAATTGTAAGTTCAAGATGCAGACTTTAATGCAAGGTTACAATGTTTGGAGTATTGTAACTGGTACTGAGGCTAAACCAATAGCACCACCTGATACTGTTAAAGATTGGGAGAAAAGAGAATCCAAAGCTAAGATTCTCTTGCGTATGTCAGTAAAGGATTCAGTGATCCCTCATATTAGAGATATCTCTACCTCTAAAGATACATGGACAGCATTGAAAGGTTTGTATGAGATTACAAATACAAACAGAATTTTGTTTTTAAAGAGCAAATTGCTTTCTATTAAAATGGAAGTAAATGAAAATATTAGTGATTATTTATCCAGAATTAAGGAGTTAAGGGATAAATTAGTTGATATTGGTGAAAAAGTCTCTAATACTGATCTAGTAACAGTTACTTTGAATGGAATGGTTAGTGATTATCATGTCTTTATTACTAGCTTGGCTACAAGGGAAAAGCCACCTTCTTTTGAGAGTTTGGCAGGTATCCTCCTATAAGAAGAAGAGAGGAAGAAGCACATGGACATCAGAATTCAGAGTGCTGATTCAGCTTTGATGGCCAAAGACAAGATGCCATTCAAAGCAAAGCAATGGTCAAAGAACAAAGGAGGAGGTAAATTTGAGAACAAAAGGTATCAAAAAGGAGCATCATCCAAATCAAATGTAAAGAAAAATAGAAATTCTAATTATTGTGGCAAACTTGGTCATTATGCTTATGAATGTTGGAAAAAGAAGAATAATGAGTTCAAAAACAACAAATATGAGGGTAATTTTGTGAAGGGTGAGAATGAAATAAGTGATAACCTTCATGATTTAAAGTTGTTTATGTCTGATGTTGCTCTTTCAGCTGAAACAAATGAGTTTAATAACTGGTTTATAGATTCAGGGGCATCTATTCATATGTCATGTCATAGAAATTGGTTTACAAATTTTCATGAGAAAAATGATGGTAGTAAGATCTATTTAGGAGATAATAGGTCTCATGATGTAAAAGGATGTGGTGATATAAGTGTGTAGCTACCTAATGGTTATGTAAAGCAACTTTCTAATGTTATGTATGTCCCAGGAATTAAGAAAAACTTGATTTTAGTTTCAGCTATTACTGATCAAGGTCTTAAGGTTGAGTTCTTGAAAACATGTTGCCAAGTAATGGATATGAAAGATAATTGTAATGTGATTGCTGAACGTATTAGAACAGGAGGCTTGTATAAACTTGATGTGAAAGTGGACAGCCATCAAGCATTGGCTTCTACATGTGTATCCACAGAAGAGCTATGGCATAAAAGGTATGGTCATTTAAATCTTCAGGATCTTATTACTCTACAAAGAAAAGAGATGGTTCAAGGTCTTCCAGTATTAAAGGATGATCAAATTAGTTGTGATGGTTGTGCATTGGGTAAACAACATAGAAATGAATTTGCAAAAAGGTCTAATCAAAGGCAAAGGGATATTCTTGAATTAGTACATTCAAATGTGTGTGGTCCCATGCAAACTCAATCACTTGGGGGAGCTTCTTACTTTCTTATATTTATTGATGATTGCACAAGATATACTTGGGTGTATTTATTAAGAAATAAGAGTGAAGTGTTTGAATATTTCAAAGAGTTTAAAAGTATGGTGGAAAAACAAACATCTCATGATATTAAGATTCTTAGAACAGATCAAGGGGGGGAATATACTTCAGCAAATTTTGTGAACTATTGTAAAACTAATGGTATTCTTAAGCAATACACAGTTGCCTATAGTCCAGAGCAAAATGGTGTTGCTGAAAGGAAAAATAGGACAATTGTTGAGTGTGCTAGGAGTATGCTAAAAGAAAATAATCTCCCTAACAATTTGTGGGCTGAAGCAGTTAGTACAGCTGTTTATTTGTTGAATAGAAGACCTACAAAGTATCTAGCAAATAAAACTCCTTATTAAGCTCTTAATGGTGCTAAACCTATTGTTAGTCATTTGAGACTTTTTGGAAGTAAGGCATTTTGTCATATTCCAAAAGAGAATAGAAGAAAACTTGATGCAAAGTCTATAAAATGTATTTTTATTGGTTATTGTGTTGATCATAAGGCTTACAAGGTGTATGATCCATCTACTCACAGGGTGTTTGCCTGTAGAGATGTTATATTTCATGAATTTGCTGGTGATGTTCAAGAGGAAGAAAAGGAGGATAAAACTACATCATGGAAACTACTTGAAGAAGACAATGGAAGTTTAGATATTGGTGATCAGCAAACCCATGATCAAAGTGGACATGAAGTAAGGCAAGGTGAAGCTACTCCTATTAGAAATGAAGCATTAAGAAGATCAATAAGGCAAGTAAAGGCACCTATCAGGTATAATGACTATGCTCTAATGGCTCAAATAATGAGTGTAGATGAACCTTAAAATTTTGAAGAAGCTAAGGATCATAAGGAATGGATGAATGCAATGCAAGAAGAATATGATTCAATTATGGATAATGGTACTTGGGAATTGGTTGAATTACCTACAAATATAATTCTTATAAGCTCTAAATGGTTATTCAAGACTAAGTTTAAAGCTGATGGTACTATTGATAAATTCAAAGCTAGATTAGTTGCAAAAGGATATACACAAAAGGAAGGAATAGATTATGAAGATACTTTTGCACTTGTAGCTAAAATGAATACTATTAGACTTATGATTGCACTTGCTACTAAGTTTAATTGGGATCTTCATCAAATGGATGTTAAGTCAGCATTTTTAAATGGTGATCTAAAGGAAAAAATTTATCTTGTTCAACCTGAAGGTTTTGTAAAGAAGGGAAAAGAACATTTGGTATGCAGGTTAAAGAAAGCAATATATGGTCTCAAACAAGCACCAAGATCTTGGTATGAGAAAATTGATAAATTCTTCTTTCAACAAGGGTTTATCAAGAGTAAAAATGATCCAAATTTGTACATAAAGAATGATGAACATGGGAATTTTGTTTTGATTTCATTGAATGTGGATGACTTAATCATAACAGGAAGTGCTATAAGTTTGATTGATGAAATCAAAGAAGATTTATCACAGGCATTTGAAATGAAGGATCTTGGCAAAATGCATTATTGTTTAGGAATTGAAGTATGGAGACAAGATGGTAAGACTTTGATTACTCAAAGTAAGTATGTAAAGAAGTTGATTCAAAGGTTTAAAATGCAAGATTGTAAAGCAGCATGTACTCCATTAGAACAAAATTTCAAGTTCTCTTATGATAATGTTACTTCAGAAGCCAATGGGATTTTTTATAGACAAATGGTGGGAAGTTTGAACTACTTGACCACTACAAGACCAGATATTTCATATTCTGTCAGCATACTTAGCCAATTCATGGCTAATCCTCTTGAGACTCATTGGATAGCAGCAAAGAAAGTCATTCGATACCTACAAGGTACCATAAACTTTGGCATTGAATATACTAACCATTTGAATGTTGAGTTGACAGGTTATTCAGATTCTGATTAGGCAGGTGATCCAGATGATCGTAAGTCAACAACTAGTTATGTATTTAGCATAGGATCAGGTGTTGTTTCTTGGAGCAGCAAAAAGCAACCAACTATTTCTCTCTCATCTACTGAAGCTGAGTACAAAGCATTGTGCAGTGCTACCTATGAAGCAGTTTGGCTAAGGAGAATTCTTGAAGATATGGGACAAAAGCAAGGAGGACCAACTCCAATCAAGTGTGACAATCAAAGTACAATCAAGCTTGCAAACAATCCTATTTATCATGCAAGATCAAAGCATATAGAAATTCAACATCATTTTGTAAGAGAGAAAATTTAGTCTCAAGAGATAGAGCTGCATTATTATAACACCAATGACAATGTGGCTGATATATTCACTAAGTCATTGGGCAAAATAAAATTTGTAACATGTAGAAATCTGTTAGGAGTCAAACAAAATTCTGTTTTCCTTAAGGGGGAGTGTTAGAATAAGTCAAATAGAATACAACTGTGCACGTATGTGTCATAGAGTTTTAGTTAGAAACAATAACGAACTGTAGATCTATCTCTCAGATCTAGTTAACTGTAGTTTGCTGTCAATCTATTTAGCAGACATTTAGGAGTGATAGTTGTTCAGACTGCTGTATTAATATTCTTCTCCTATTTAATAAAGTGATGCATTGAGTTCCGTTGTTTTGTCAAGTTCATTTTTGCTATTATCTACTATTCTGTTTTTAAATTTGTAGTTGGATGTGTCACATCCTTGAATAGAGTTGAGCCGATGAAGTTTCTAGTATTGAAGGTTGTGTCTCCTGATTGGTTTCTTGCCTCAGCGATTTGATACTAAGGAAGCCGCCATTATTAAAGGTATTAGCTGATTATAATGACCACCCAAAGAAGATTAGTCTCTGCCATCTATGTTTACATTTCTCAATTGGAAGGAGTTCATAGGAAATATTAAGTCACCAAATAGCATTAGTCTTTGCCATTCAATTAGCTATAAGAAATTAGTGAAGTCAATGATAAATGGTTTGATGATGCCAGCCGCACTAGGTCATTATATTTTTTCTAATGATAAAATATTGAAAAAAATATAAGCAGGACAAATACAACAGCACACTTTATTCAACAAAGAGATTACAAGTTTAGTTTATAATAGGAGACAAGCTCAACAACTTCCTACAAATTTGGCATCTAACATGACACCTAACTAGAATTGCTTGACAACAAACTTAACTAACAATGACACATTTACAACATCTAAGTGATAGTACAAAAGTAAACTACCAACACCTACACTCATTTAGTTATTCATTACTCCCCTAGACATGAGCACTCCATGGCTCCTTTGAAATCCCAAGCACCTCTCCTCCTCCAACACCACAAATGTTGGCATGTCAATGAACCCATATTTCCTCTAACAACCTTTTTCTAAATTGTGCTTTAATAATCTCAAAATATCTAATAGTCAATCAAATAATTGGATGATTATTGCTTCTTCATCATACCTTGCAAATCCAGCCAACAACATTAAAAAAAAAGTCCATCTTTAATCTTTCTATTTAATCTTTCTCAAATAGAATGTGTGGTTGTAAAAACCATTTCCTTAATCTTTCTCAAATAGAATGTGTGGTTGTAAAAACCATTTCCTTGCGACAAATCAGTCATAGAATTAGTAGAGAAGGCCTCCGTACCAACAAAAATGCTTTCCATACCCCTTCAAAAGGAGTCTACATTTGTTGGCTTCTGCCCTCTATTCTGGAGCTTCATGTCTATCTGAGTGACCTACAATAATATAACCAGCTTTCACAGATTTGTGGAGGAACTGGGTCAGCCACTGTCTATGTAGGTGCAAATTTCCTCAGCAAATTTCAGACGCTAGAGTCTCCAAGCAGGCAAATCTTCCTTTAGTTAGCTTAGCTTACTGTAGCTGCTTTGATGTGGTATGAGGCGCTGCAGGGGTCTCTTTCGTGGTTGTTCAACTTCTGCTTGTGTGCTTAGTACCAGGAGCCTTGCCTTCTTATCAGAACATCAATGAGGTGGGCATATAAAACTCTGCAGGATTGGAGATCTTTTCCTCTAGCTGGTAAACAAACAATGCTACAAACTAAACATATGTTTCTAGAGCATACACCATTTATCACCAAGATTAAAGATCAAAATATTCTTCTCCCTAGCACAAGAAGCCTTTTTATTGAGGTCATAATAATTACTAATAGCATACAAAAATGTTGGGACTGTAAGAAGGTAATTTGCATGTGATGCCTGCAATATTGAGGAAATAGAAAGAGTATATTTCTAGTCTGCCCCAAATAAGCCTCAACAATCTCCAAAAACTATGTCCACCCAGCAAGGCAGATTATTAACAGCAGAGGGAAAAAAAAATAGAAAATTGCACAACACTTTCTACATCAAACTTAATTTCCTATAAGATGCTTTCATATTCTTGGGTATACCATTGTTGTTAGTGTGAATAGGGACATTTGATAACTAGTTTTATATCTCCTAATTAATTTCCCTTTGTGTGAGGATAATTCATATTATTTAACTATTTATTAGTTAAATAATATTCCCTCACATAATTCACATGTTGAGTTGACTTAGTGAGTTTTCTAAGAGTCTAGTTGTGTGTTGAATTGTTGATAGTTGGAATGAGGTGTCTTATCCTCCACATGTGTAATTAGTTGGTATCCTCTAATTGTCACATGTTGTAAAACACTCTCCACCTTTCACTCCACCTTTCTAGCTCTCACCTTGTCTTTATAAGCAAGGCATTGTAACATACACAATTTTGCATTCATTGATATAATATATTGTTATTCTTTCATATTGTCTCTCTTGTGGTTTCATGAAGTCCTAGATCTTGGGTGGCTCCTATCTAGCCAACTCTTACATGGTATCAAAGCTCTCTAGGTGGATTCTATTCTTATTAGCCAAATTGTTGAGAGATTGAATGCAAATTCATGGTGGATTTTGATAGTTGAGTATGCTCTTCTTTTGCATCGAATGATGACCTAGATAATCAGAAATATTTGATGAACATACCAAATTTGTGAGGGTTTCCTCTTTGTGGCATTGTATTGCAGGTTGCAGCATGTCTTTTATTGACTTAGGTGGTTGATTCAACTTTTTCATGTCATTTTTTTGTTGCTGGAGACTTTTTTACACTAGGTCCACATCTTCTGCACATCAGATCAAAAAACACCTTCTGGGTTTTTTTTGCCACATCAAAAAACCATATGGGTATCTTTTAGATTTTACATTCTGTAAACAAATCATTCGTGATTTGGATCAGAAAGTTTCTGTAGGACCCCTCTCCAATGGAGTTTTTGTTTTGACAGTCCAACTTTGAAGGCTCGTATCTTTCTCAATTTTACTCATTTTTTCAAGAATTTTTTTTGATTTAGATCAAAATTTTGCAAGCTTTGCAGTGGTGTAGACATTTTTTAGATTTTGGTGTCTAGATTTTCTAAAAATTGTAGATTTTCATCCTTGTTAATGAGCAGTCCTCATTTTCAGAACTTCTAGGAGCCATAACTTTTCGCCACAGTATCAAAAATTGGCAAACAAGATATCATCATAAATCTAGTTCCAAGCACTTTGCAGAGGTGTAGGTATTTTTCTGATATTTTTATTTAGGTGCCAGATTTTGCTGTTTGAAACCAAAACTTGCATTTTGCACTCCCGAGCTCACACTTCATCAAAATTTCAACTTCTTATAGGCATTGGAAAGGTAATTATGTGCTTTATAGTTATGTCCATGCCATTTTTCTAGATTTTTCTTTAGACAACAAATTTTTAGTTTGAAGCACTTTGGGTACATATCACACATTGGTTGGAAAAATAGTTGACATTGGTGGTTGTTTTAGTTTTGGGGGGCTTCAATTATAGTGGTGATTCAATTTGTTCTTTGATATAGTTGTATTTTCTCTTCTTTTCCTATATATCATGGATAAATCAAGGGTTCTATTGTTAACACCATGTAACTATGCAACTTGGAGTCAATATGCATGGAATGCCCTAATGGATCTTGGACATTCTTTATATATTGAAAACAAGATACCTTAACCCACAGATGATAAGAAAAATGTAAAATGAATGATAAAGCATACTAAAGCTCTTGGATGTCTTCGTAGTTTCATTTCCCTAGATCTCTTGTTTCAGATTGAGGCATTGTCAAATTCACATGATGCTTGGGATGAATTGAAAACATTGCGTGGTACAAAAGATGAAGTTAAAGGCTATCAAATTGATAATGAATTGATGAGCCTTGATCCTAAGAACTTCAGTAACATCCAGGATTATATAACTAAGGTTAATGATCTAAGAGCACAATGTAAAGCATGTGGTATTGAGAAAAATGACATCCAGTTGATCTACAATGCATTGAATAAACTTAGTCATGAATATGCAACTTTTGTTTCTAGCTTTCACACTCATAGGTTGACTATGGGATATGCTTTCACTATGCCTTCATTTGCATCTTTTTCTGAGATGTTGGTGTATGAGCAACAAAAGCTTATTTCTATAGGTATCATTAAGCCATCACAAAATCATGCTTTGGTAGTTGCACAACCTAAGGAACAGAAAGCATCAGGTTCTTCTGACAAGAAACAAGAGAAAGCTAAGAAAAATCCAAAAATAGATTGACATGTTGATGCAACTTGTTCAAAAGAAGAAACTTTCATCACCTGATTCTTCTTCTACTCCTTCATCATCTACATAGCTAGTACTTTTTGAATCTCATGCAAAGACAGCTAAGGAACCTAAACATAAAGGTAAAGCACTTTGCACAAGTACAAGTTCTACATCAGGTAAATGGCTTCTTGATTTAGGTGCTTCTCATCATACGGCTTCTTCCAGGGATATGTTTTCTTCATTTGAGCCATGTGATATGCCACCTACTTTGATGGGTAATAATACATATATGAATGTAATTGGGAAGGGAACCATTGATATTGGTGAAGTTACTTTCAATGATGTACTTTGGGTACCTTATTTGACCAATAATCTTCTTTCCATATATCAAATTACTCACAGTGGCACAGGGAAGACAGTGGAGTTCACACCTAATTTGGTTATTATCAGAGACTTGGAAACCACAAAGATCATTGCTACTGGGGTGGTTGATCATGCATCTCAGCTATACACCTTTCATGGTTTCTCTGCTAATGATGATTCAGATCCTTTGGCTGACATTCACACTCCTTGTGTGAATCATATTGTAGAGGAGAAGTTTGGTCACTCCACTGTTGGTATTCTTGCCTCTTCATCGGTTCTTGAGACTTGTGCTACACTTCCATCTTCTCCACCTTCTGCTTCTTCAGAGTTTAGTACTTCAGTTCAATAGGATACTTCTTGTCTTTCAGATATAGCTTTGTGCGATGACCATTTGACAAGCATTTCAGATTTATTTTGTGAGTCCCATCTTGCAAATTTAGAGGACACATTTGAGGGGTTCTCTCTCCTTTTTGATGACAGTCATAGAATAGCTGTTGTCAACCCATCTTTGTCTTTGGAGGTTGATGATTCTCAGCTTTCACTAGATCCTGGATTGTGACTTTCATTAGTGAGGCCTGAGACTCCTGATTTGGTTGTGGTATCATTCGGCATTCACATGGAGACACATGATCAGATTTCGGAGGCATCATACTTCATGAGACATCCTTCCTCATCTCTTGGTTTGGAGATGGAGTTTCTTCATGCACCAGTGGATTGGTTTCTTCCCAAGGGAAGACATGTTGTTTACAGGTTTTGGACCCTCTTTGGTCTTCTTCTTCTAGCATTCACCATTAGCGCATGAGCTTCTTCATTATGGGGGGACATCTTGTCTCTCTTATGCTTTTATGAAGTCCTAGATCTTGGGTGTCTCCTATCTAGCCAACTCTCATGCTTTCCCTCTTATGGGGGGATATTCATTGTATATATGTGATGGATGTTGTATTTGGTGGGTCTTGATTCTTCCATCATTCCATCACTTGTACATGTTTTGTATGCATTCTCACTTTTGGAGAGGAGTTTTTTTCCCATGGGGTTTTCTCGTTTACTCCACTTGAGACTTGTTTGTGCATGGGTACCTAACATGGCCTAGTAGACAGGACCCATCCATCATTATATTTTGCATTAGTCAGCTTCTCCCTAAGTTGTAATTAAGGGGGGGTGTTAGTGTGAATAGGGATATTTGATAACTAGTTTTATATCTCCTAGTTAATTTCCCTTTGTGTGAGGATAATTCATATTATTTAACTATTTATTAGTTAAATAATATTCCTTCACATAATTCACATGTTAAATTGACTTAGTGAGTTTTCTAGGAGTCTAGTTGTGTGTTGAGTTGTTGATAGTTGGAGTGAGGTGTCTTATCCTCCACATGTGTAATTAGTTGGTATCCTCTAATTGTCACATGTTGTAGGACACTCTCCACATTTCACTCTACCTTTCACTCCACCTTTCTATCTCTCACCTTGTATTTATAAGCAAGGCATTGTAAGCATTGTAACATACACAATTTTGCATTCATTGATAAAATACATTATTATTTTTTCATATTGTCTCTCTTGTGCTTTCATGAAGTCCTAGATCTTGGGTGGCTCCTATCTAGCCAACTCTTACAATTGTCACACCAAAATCAGCTCTGATACCATGATAAAATATTGAAAAAGATAAAAGCAAAACAAATACAACAGCACACTTTATTCATCAAAGAGATTACAATTCTATAATAGGAGACAAGTTCAACAACTTCCTACAAATATGGAGTCTAACATGACACCTAAATAGAATTGCTTGACAACAAACTTAACTAACAATGACACATCTACATAATCTAAGTGATAGCACAAAACTAAACTTCCAGCACTTACACTCATTCAATTGTTCATTACTCTCTAACATCTAAATTATTATCTGGTGTTATTGGAAATTAGGTTGTTACATTCATTTTAACATTTTAACATTAGAGAATTGTTTAAAAATTATAGAGTTTGTGAAAATTTAAAAAGGGACATTACACATGAAATATTAATGGTATACATAACAAAGATATGGAAGCAACTGTGAGAACCAAGAATACATTTAGGATTGAGTAGATTTAATTAAGATTATTAAATCCATGTCATGACTATATGAGATGACCAAAAAGACTATGAATGAAAAATCCATGATTGACATATAGAAAACCTATCCATACATTATAGTCATGAAATCCAAGGTCAGATCAAGGCATATAAAACTATGGCTTATTAGAGCTAGGACAAAACACATACTAAATACTTAATCATGCCAACATATACATATGCCCAAGAATCTTAATGGCTAAACTAATGAATACACTAAGGGTCCATAATGCATATGAATAAGAGTTTGAAATAGGACATAAAAGAGCATAAACATGGAATCTCAATCAATAAAAATTTCAAAACTATGATAAACTTAGAGTGATCCTTAAGTGCATATGCATTAGATTTGGAAACAAAGTCACATACCAAAATACGTCTAAAGTATAATTAATAAACTCTCATTTGACTTGCAAGTATGAATATTAAAAGCACAAACCATCCAAGGAATGGCAAACCTATAAGAGCAAAGTCAAGTTCAAATGCAAAACCTACAACATACATCTTGAGCAATTCCAAAACAAAACCATGAGTCCTTTTGCACAATGTTGACATTAAAGACTCATGCAACCTTTAATATATCAATGGTAGGATTGAATAACGAATCATAAAAAGTGATCCTTTCATCTCAAAATGCACAAGCACCTCATGAGCATGCCTACAAGACTAGAATTAAGACTAAAAGTCATTGAATTCAAATAAAGGGTCCCTAATTCTAGAAGAATAGGGGAATGTTGTAGATGTCACAACACATAGGTTTGATATAAAGGAGTAATTATCCTTGTCACATACAAACTATTGGGCACACAAACTAAATTTTTATCTTAAGATCAGACTAAAAACTTCATTACAAATTGAAAGTAAATTTCTAGAAATCAATAGAAATCAAATTCATAAGTCTAATTCAAATCTGCACTCACAATATTCAATATCATACAAAAATTACAAATAATATATCATTTCTCAAAACCAAATACATAAAATGTTAAACTATAGCATGTGTACATATATATAACTAATACGATTTTTAAGTGGACTTCCAAATCCAAAAAGAAAATATTGTTAAAATTGAAGACATGCGTGCATGCTCAATGGACAACAGAGATAGTTTTATTTTTATTTTATTTTCTCTATGCAACTAGATTGCATGAGATTTATTTTTTTAGACTGTTGTTTTTTGTTTTATGTATTCACAGTAGTTAAAAGTTTTTTATTTTTAGTTTTAAAGTCTGCTTTAAATGTAACTTTTTTTTAAGACTATTATTATTAGATTGCTAGAAGACTCTATTTATTGAGAGTTTTGATCATTGTTTTAACATGTAATAAACAATATTTTTAATTATAATTGCTACTTTGTACAGTGTAATGAATAGTCAAATAATAATAGAGTTTTGATTCAGCATTGCGTAGATCTATTGTTCTTCATTTATTCTTATATTTTGAATGTGATCTTTATTCAATCTAAGTTTATCAGTATAGTACAAGAGCATTAGTTTTAAAATCTTCAATTGGTATCAAAGTAGAGGATTTTTTTGCAAGTAGTAGGGTAATAGTTTTCTCCAAGAATTATCAAAATGGCAAATGGTAGCAATTTTCCATTCTAGCTTCCGCTGTTTACCAGAGACAACTACGAATACTGGAGTATAAAGATGAAGACCCTACAATTATCCCAAGATCTGGGAATTCGTAGAAGTGGGATACACAGAACTTGTAGACCAAAATGCCTTGAATGCTTTAATAGCAAATCAACGAACTCAGTTGAAACAAGACAAGAAAAAGGTCAATCGAGCTCTCTTCACCATCAAATTTGCAATAGATATGTCAATTTTCCTCCTATAGCTAGTATGACAAAGTCCAAGGATGCATGGGAGGCCCTACAAACTACATACCAAGGATTTGACAGAGTAAGATTGGTAAGACTTCCAACCCTTCGAAGAGATTTTGAAAATCTAAGGATCAAAGAAGCCGAGTCTATTCAAGAGTTTATCACTAGGGCTCAAAGTATTGTGAACGATCTCAAAACACAAGGCAAAAGTGTCACAGAGCAAAAAATTGTAGAAAATATTTTGAGATCCCTTCCTTCAAAATTTGATCTAGTGGTCATAGCCATTAAAGAAAGTAAATATCTAACTATATTAAAATTTGCAGAGTTGATAGGTTCATGAGGAGTGTATGCAACATTCTACAGAGAGTTTTGTACAAGTTTTCTAGTCTACAATAAGAATTGAAGAAAAATCTACAACTCCTTTTTCTCCATCAAATAAGTCTCAAGGGGAGGCTTCTACTAGTAGAGGACATGGTAGAGGAAGAGGAAGAAGTTGTATGGATTGAAGAAGCATCCAGTGCAGATATTGTGAAAGGTATGGACACTATGAATCTGAATGTAGAAAGTAAAAATATGATTTGAATAAGTCAAGAGCCAACTACACTAAAGAGTCTTTTAAAGATACAAAGCACTCCACATTCTTTAAATGCAATTTGGCAAAAGAACCTCAAAAAGATGTATGGTTCCTAGATAGTGGTTGCTATAAACATATGATCGGTAAATCTTATCTTTTTGTCAAATTAGATGAATCTGTGAGAAGTCAAGTACAATTTGGTGATGATAAAGAGGTTGATGTAATGGGAAAAGGTGCCCTTGCAATGAAAACTAAGCAAGGAGAAACTACTTTTATTCATGACACTTTACATGTGCCCAAATTACAACATAATCTTTTAAGTATTGGGCTGATTGTAGAAAAAAATTGTAAGGTTGTGTTTGAGGATAACTGCTACAAAATATTTAATAAATTAGCTAACCATCATCTTGTAGCAAAGGCTTGTATGACAGAGAATATATTATTTCCTCTCACATTGGTGTCCACTAATATGCATGCCCTCAAGGCAACCACAAATGATTCGTGGTTATGGCACCAACGATATGGTCATTTGAATTTTTAAGGATTAAGTTTGCTCCATAAGAAGGATATAGTGAGAGGATTTCCTACAATTTAGGCAAAAGAAGAAGTTTGTTCAGGGTCTGCACTTGGCAACAACATTGAGATAATTTTATGGTGAACAAATCATGGAGGGAAAAATCTCCTCTAGAGCTTGTGCATTCAAACATTTGTGGTGACATGCAAGAGGAATCCTTGGGTAAGAATATTTATTTTTTAACATTCATTGACAATTTCTCATGCCACACATGGCTTTATTTTCTTAAGTAGAAATTTGAGGCATTTGAATGCTTCAAGCACTTTAAGGCTATGACAGAAAATCAAAGCGGGTATTCTCTCAAAATACTCAGAATAGATAGAAGGGGAGAATTCACTTCCAAAGAGTTTGCATATTTTTTGTAACACTCATGGTATTCAGAGATAGCTCATGATAGCTTATACTCTGAACCAAAATGGTATTGCAGAAAGGAAGAACCGTACTATTATGGAGAAGGAACGAAGTATGTTGCAGTCTAAAAACCTTCCTAATTGCTATTGGGGAGTAAAAATAGCAACCACAGTTTATATTTTGAAACAAAGCCCAACAAAATTGCTTCAGAATATCACTCCAAAACAAGCCTAGAGTGGACACAAGCCGTTAGTAGCTCACTTTCATGTATTTGGTTGGCCCACATGTATGTTCATGTTCTAGTTTAGAAGCGAAAGAAGTTGGCTACAAAATCCCAACTTTGTATCTTTGTGGGCTATTCAGATTCCACAAAAGGATATAAATTATATAACCCTGACATAAAGCAATGGATTATTAGTTGAGATGTGGTTTTTGATGAAAGGGGGGTATGGCAATGGCAAAACAATGTACAACAAAAAACACCTATAAATATGAACATAGAAGATGACAGTGTTCCTCCTCTCCCCACAAGCTCAAGTGGAAGTTCAAGCTCCAACAATAGCTCAAGTTTGAGTTCTCCAAGATCAGGTTCACCAAGTTCTTCTAATAGCACAAATTTAGGTGATAGTTCAAGTCCAGCATCATGTCCAAGCTCATCAAGAAAAGTATGAATTTTAAATGAAATTTATCAGAGGAGTACAAATATAAATCAAGTTGTTCATTTTTCTTTGCTTAGTCAAATTCAAGTTGAACCCTCTATGTATGAAGAAGCAGTAAAAGAGAAAGTGTGGATTAATGTTATGAATGAAGAGATAGAAGTAGGTGTCAAATGGATCCATAAAGTGTAATATCATGATGCTATATTTTTCACTTTGCGATATTAGCTAGGAATCATCCCCATTGATCATCTAGGGGGAGATTGAAGACATGCATGCATGCTCAATAGACAACAGAGATAGTTTTATTTTTATCATTTTTTCTCCATGAAACCAGATTGCATTAGAATTTTTTTCAAGACTATTGTTTTTTGTTTTAGTTTTATAACTGCATGTATTCGCAGTAGCTAAAAGTTTTTTATTTTTAGTTTTAAAGTTTTCTTTAATCGCGGCTTTTTTTTAAGACAGTTATTATTAGACCGCTAGAAGACTCTATTTATTCAGAGTTTTGATCGTTGTTTTAACAACATGTAATAAATAGTATTTTGAATTATAATCATTGCTATGTAGAGTGTAATGAACAGTCGAATAATAATAGAGTTTTGATTTAGTGTTGCACAAATCTATTGTTCTTCATTTATTCTTATATTCTAAATGTGATGTTTATTCAATCTGAGTTTATTAGTATAGTGTAAGAGCATTAGTTTTAAAATATTCAAAACTTGTCTCACAATATCAAATAGAATTCATGCCACTGGTAAACAAGTTTCTAATAGCCTATAAAAAGTCCAAGCCATAGGAAATCATCTTAAAAAAGATATTGTTTGAGATAAGTTTCGATAGAGCCCAAGCATATTTAAAAATGGATACAATTGACATAAATTTTGATAAGAGCCTAGAGTGCATGCACACCATTTCGTATAATTTTTCTAACATTAATTAGCGCAACTTTAAGTTTGTCAAAAATGTTTATACCAATAATAATAATAAGATTATACCCATTCACAAGATTTTATTTTGAAGATTTGATTTTCTTATCCATGTACCATGTCATTCAACTAAATAGTTGTGTTGGAATGTAATCTCAACTACCCATAATGATTGCAGTAGACATTTAACACTATTTCCTCTTGATTGTTGAAGACTTTTGCAAACAAAAATGATGACCTCTCCCATCTTGGATCTGCCCTCTCTATTCTCTATCCTATTTTCATTAATAATTTTGTAGTCCTATGTATGGTGTGAGGTATGGCCTCCCTTGTCCAATGTATGAAAAAGGAAGATTGTGTACATACCTCTTAATATTTTCTTTAATATCCTTGTTGACTACTGACACTACTGTAATACTCAGGATTTCTAGTTTTTACTTTATGTATGTTTGCTTTGATTTTTTTGGGTGTAAGAGAGCAGCAACTTTGTTTTTGAAGACAATATATACTCCGTTTTGCATTTTAATGATAGCTATTTAGTTTGAGTGTATTGGCCCTTCTTCCCTTTCACTATATGCATGCGCTGATGTCTTCCAATTTCCATTAAGAATTTCTTATATGAAACTTTGAATAAAAAAGACAATAAATCTGTTATCCATTACATCGGTTAGTCGAGTTTAGCTTAAGTTACATCTTTTAGAACAAGAGGTAGTAAGCAATTGCAATCCTAGTAGAGATGTGAATTATTTGGGGAGTCCTTGCATTGTAAAGTAGTAGTGAAGAAATGAAATGCTCTGTTTTATTGAGACTTTGCTTTATTCCATGCAAACTCTATAGAGTTGAAGCACTCTTTTTTTTTGTTTATCCTCTACCTTTTCCTTCACCTGGTATCAGAGCCATAGTGATGAACTAAAGGTTCTCTAGCAAGGGAATTTCAAGCACTTATCAAGTAAACATTTACCGAGAAGCAAGGTTTTTCACAATTAACAATGGAAGCAAGCACAAGCTTGACAAACCCACAAATTCCATAATTTAATGGGTAAAACTATGACTATTAAGCAATCACAATGAAGGCATTGTTTTGTTCTCGAGATATTTGGGATCTTGTTGAGAATGGATTCCCTGAACTAGCAGATGCAATAGCATACAATGGATTGACTCAAGAAGATAAAGATTTGTTGAGGGATAATAGGAAGAAGGACTCCAAAGATCTCTTTTACATCTTCCAAGCAGTGCATGAGAGCATTTTTCCAAGGATTGCAATAGCAACAAAGTCTAAATAGGCATCCCAGGATATTCTTCAAACAACCCATCAAGACATGGCAAAGGTGAAGACAGCTAAGTTGCAAATGTTGAAAAGGGATTTTGAAACAATCTACATGAAGGACAATGAATCAATAGATTCATTCTTTAATCAAATTATTGGACTGGTAAATCAAATCAGATTTCATGGGGAGACTCTTGAAGATAGGAGAATGATTGAAAATATCCTAAGGAGTTTACCCACTAAGTTTGAATCAATTGTTGAAGCCATAGAGGAAACAAAGAACCTCTCATAGTTTTCAATTAATGGGCTCCATGCATCTCTCATTTCACATGAACATAGGCTAATTAGGTCAGAAAACACCTCATTGGAGCATGCATTCAAGTCACAAGTTTCAATCAGCCATGGTAGAGGTAGAGGAAGATCTAATTTTAGAGGTAGAGGAAAGAATTCATATAGAGGTGGAAGAGGCAACCTATCAAGCCCAAGTGGAAGAGGTAGTAGTCAAATTTCAAGCCCAAACCCATCTCAAAATCAACCACAAGGTCAAAGGTATGAAAAAATTAAAATCCAATGTCATTATTGTAAGAAGTATGGGCATTATTCAATTGAGTGTAGGAAGAAGCAATATAATTTTAACAAGCCAAATGCAAGTTACTTCACAAAAGAAAATTAAAATCAGAGTAATATGTTCATAGCATGCAATGTAGCACAAGAGAATCAAAAGGATGTATGGTTCTTAGACTTAGGTTATAGCAATCACATGACCGAGAACCTAGAAATGTTCTCAAGTTTAGATAAAAGTGTAAAATCAGATGTCACATTGGGTAATGACAACAAAGTGTCAGTTATGGGTACATGAAACATCAATATATTATAACTAAATAGGGGGAGAAGAAGTATATCTCAGATGTGTATTTTGTGCCTGGTCTAAAACATAATCTAATGAGCATTGGGCAGCTTGTTCAAAAGGGATATAGAGTTTTCTTCAGAAACAAAGAATGCACTATTATGAATAAATTTCTAAGTAATCAGCTTATTTCTAAAGTGAAAATGATAAGCAATAGAATGTTTCCTCTAAAGATTAAGCCAGATTTGAATGTGGAATATGCTCAAGCACAACCCACAAGAGGATAAAGAAGAAGTTATAGCAGTTACACAAATATAAGATGAAAATAAAAGATGAAAATTAGTTATGGCATCTAAGATTTGGGCATCTCAACTTTGGAGGTTTAAATCTACTCAATAGGAAGAGCATGGTAAATGGAAAGCAACATAGATAGACATTTCCAACTAGTAAGTCAATTGGAGAAAAGACACCTTTGGAGATTATGCATTTAGATTTGCATGGACCTATGCAAACACCCTCAATTGGTGGAAGCTACTACTTTTTGACCTTCATTGATGACTATTCAAGGAAAACATGGGTCTACTTTCTAAGGCAAAAGATTGAAGTGTTTGATTTCTTCCGTCAATTCAAGGCTCTTGTTGAGAAGCAAAGTGGGCACTACATCGAAGCATTGAGAAAAGATAGATGTGGCAAATACATCTCAAATGAATTTCTAAAGTTTTTCAAAGACCATGGGATTCACAAGCAATTCACAACTAGATACACATGTCAACAAAATGGGGTAGCTGAAAGGAAAAATAAAATAATCATGGAAATGGCAAGAAGCATGTTGAAAGCAAAACATTTGACAAATGAATATTGGGCTGAAGTTGTAGCTTGTGCAACATATATTATGAAAAGGTGTCCAAATAAGAGTGTAAAGAATATGATTCCCAAAGAAGCATGGACCGAAAGAAAACATAGTGTTGCTCACATGAGAGTATTTGAATGTGTGGCATATGCACATGTGTCGAATGAGTTGAGAAGAAAATTAGACAACAAAGGAGAAAAATGTATATTTGTTAGTTATAGTGATGAATCCAAGGCATACAAACTATACAATAAAATAACCAAGAAAGTTATAATCAGTAGAGATGTGCAGTTCATAGAAGATGAAGTATGGGATGGAAGTTTGGAGAAAACAATCAATATAGTAGCTAACCTACCACAAGAAGATAGAGAAGTTTTTATACCAGAAGGTATTCTATCAAATGTGACTCCTTCCACACCCATTCAAGCTCAACAAAGTGGTCAACAAATGACACCATAATCAAGTGTAAGGACATCCCCACACATTCAAGTATCCACTCCTTCAAATGTATAACAAACACCATCTACAAGTGGCAATCAAGGTGCAGGACCATCAAGTCCATGTTCCACAAGTTCTAGTGCAAGTGATATGTCAAATCCAACATGGGCAAGCTTAAGAAAAAAAAAATAAGAATTTTAAGAGACATTTATGACCAAAATAAAGGTTAGAAAATGTTGGTATGATTTCTCTTTTTGCATTTTATTCACAAGTAGAAAATCCAATTCATTATGAAGATGCAATTAAGGATGAAAAGTGGGTAAAGGCAATGGATGATGAAATTGATGCAATAGAAAAGAATCAAATATAGGAGTTAGTGAGCCTTCCAAAAGACAAGGATGTCATAGGAGTGAAGTGGGTTTACAAAACTAAATTAAATGCAAATGGTGATGTTGAAAAGCATAACGCAAGGCTAGTAGCAAAGGGATATTCACAACAGCTCGTGGTTGATTACAATGAGACATTTTGTCTAGTAGCTTGATTAGACACCATGAGAACTATTCTTGCAATAGCAGCTCAAAACAAATAGCCAATTTACTAAATGGATGTGAAATCAACTTTTTTGAATGGTGATCTTGATGAAGTTTATGTGGAGCAGCCACCTGGGTATGAGATTTTGGGTCAAGAAGACAAAGGCTACAAACTAAAAAAGGCACTATATGGACTCAAACAAGCCCCAAGATCTTCATACAACAAAATTGATTCATATATTTTGCAAAATGGATTCAATAGGTGCAGCAATGAGCCTACATTGTACACCAAGATGAATAAGTAAGGTGAGATCATAATTGCTTGCTTGTATGTGGATGATTTGATATTCAAGGGTGATTTAGCAATTGATTTGTTCAAAGGAGACATGGAAAAATAATTTAAAATGACTGATTTAGGCCTCATGAAGTATTTTCTTGGAATTAAGTTGAATCAAAATGGTAATGGTATATTCATCTCCCAATCTTAGTATGCAAATGACTTGAAAAGGTTTAATATGACAAATTGCAAATCAGATCCAACACCAATTGTCATGGGATTGAAATTAAAGAAGGATGACAAAGGAGCCAACATTCATCCTACTTTGTATAAAAGAATTGTTGGTAGCCTCATGTATTTAATAGCCACAAGGCCAGACATTATGTATGTAGTTAGTCTTATCTCAAGGTTCATGGAGTCACCAAAGGACTCTGAATGACAAGCAGGGAAGAGAATTCTTAGATATGTGAGTGGAACAAGGAAATATGGTATTAAATACTTGACATCAAATGAGTTCAAGCTCAGAGGATACACTGATAGTGATTTTGCATGTAGTATTGATGATAGGAAGAGCACATCTGGTTATGTTTTTCATTTTGGAATAGCTGTAGTTTCATGGGCTTCAAAGAAACAATCAATTGTCACTCTTTCATCAACTGAAGTGGAGTATGTAGCAGCCATAGGTGCATCATGCCAAGTAGTTTGGATGAGAAGAATATTGAAAAAACTTAGGCAAGAACAACAAGAGGCAACAAGGATCTATTGTGACAACAACTCGGCTATATCATTGTCAAAGAATCCAGTTTTTCATAAGAGAAGTAAACATATAGACACACGGTATCACTTAATTAGAGAAATAATCAACAATGGAGAATTTTTTTTGGAATTTTGCAGGTCTAAAGATCAATGTGCTATCATCTTCACCAAGACATTAGGGAAAGAAAGTTTTTTGTTTCAAAGAGATCGTTTGGGTACATCAAAGAAGGAAGTAGTTGTGATTAAGGGGGAGTGTTGGAATGTAATCACAACTACCCATAATGAATGTAGCAGACAAAGCACTATTTTCTCTTGAATGTTAAAGACTTTTGCAAACAAAAATGATGACCTCTCCCATCTTCAATCTACCCTCTCTATTCTCTGTCTTGTTTTCATTAATACTTTTACAAGATGTATGGTGTGAGGTATGACCTCCCTTGTCCAACATATGAAAAAAGAAGACTATACATACCTCCTAATGTTTTCTTTAATATCCTTGTTGACTACTTCCCATAGTGTAATACGTAGGAGTTCTAGTTTTTACTTTATGTAGGGGAGAGGACCTAGTAGTGGTGCACCCTAACTTCACGCCTCTCAAAATCATACATGACAATTTCAAATCACTCCAGAAATTTTATAGTAGCTTACTTGGCAATGCCTCTACTTATAACTAAGGTTTCAGAGTCACATCATCAAATATGATGCCACATCAACATGCTTTTTATTGAGGTGTCAAATAGTTCCCCAAAAAAAGGGTGGACCAATAGGTGTGTATTAAGTCATGTTTTGTTGGTGGGCTGATGTGGCATCACATGCTTGGTTACTTTTTAAATCTAAAGGGCACATTTAATTCAATTATTAGTACTTAAAGTAACACTAACAACCTTAAAGTCACAAATACTAGTACTAAACTTCAAACAATATTGGGCCTTAAATGCACATATACTATCTCAACCATTGGAACTATCTCACCTATTGGGTCTTTACCCTATGTTTTCTCTATTTTTGAAGACAATATATAGTTTATTTTGTATTTTAATGATAGCTGTTTAGTTTGAGTGTATTGGCCCAAGTCTTCCCTTTCACCATAAGCATGCACTGATGTCTTCCAATTTCCATTAGGAAGTTCTGATATGAAACTTGGAATAAAAAGGACAATAAATCTGTTATCCATTACATCAGTTGGCTGAGTTATCTTAAGTTACATCTTTCAGAACAAAAGGTAGTAAGCAATTACAATCCTAGTAGAGATATGAATTATTTGGAGGAGTCCTTGCATTGTAAAGTAGTAGTGAAGAAAGGAAATGCTATGTTTTATTGAGACTTTGCTTTATTCCATGAAAACTCTATAGAGATGAAGCACTCTATTTTACCTTTATCCTCTGCATTTTCCATCATGTTGCAATCACCATTACTTCTTCTACCAACTTGTTGACTAGATAGTTGATGATATTTTTGTGATCTTGATAGACAGATGGCTATACTGTTATAAACATGTGCCTAAGTGGTGTTGTCATTGATGTCAACATATCCTTGTTGCCATTTGTGTCAACTATATCCTATTTTGCTGCATGTATAGAAGACTAGATTGTTGAGGATAATGAGAAAATTAATGAGGATCATTGTATGCAACCATATGGCTGGGTAGAGGATTGTCTGAAGAAGCTCCAGTTAAGTTTGGAAGGGTTCGCATGAAGATTTGAAGAAGCTATGGCCATCTGAGTAGAACCAGTTTTGCAGTGTTCAGAAGATACATAGTGATAGGAAAGACATCCGGATTGTTCTTGATATGTCAAATGATGATCTGTGGATCTAGAGGCATGTTTGGGAAGTCAGTTTGTATCATCCATTCAAGTGGTTCATGGTTTAGAGGTCCGCAAGCAATCTTTCTAATGTGACAGTCATGGCAGATAGTGTTCTTGAGGTTTTGGAGGAGTGGGAATGTTTTTGTTGAATTTAATGTGCTTGTGGAAGTCTTTGGATCATGTGACTACTATCTTGGAGGTCCGCATTGAAGTTTAATCTTGTCAATGAAGATTTCCTTCTTGGTGTTGTTGTTCTTCCTAGTCTTGGTTGACCGGATGATTCAAGCATGTTGCGGATGATCTAAGAGCATTTCACTACAACAAATGCCTTTGATTAACTACCTTTTTTGCTCCATTTTTTGCTTCCACCCACTGTTTTAATGTATTTTTCTCCAATTTTTTAAAAAAGTCAGCACTATTTATTGGGATGGCACTATTTTTGGCATTTTTTTCGCTAATCAGGACACGTAGGCGCTAATTTAGGTGTAAAGTAGTGCCGAAAGTAGCACCTACATTATCACCTACACTAGCGCCTACATTAGTGCTGCCTTTAGCGCCACCTTTACTGCCTACATTAGCACTGACTTTAGCGCTAACTCTAGCACCGACTTTAGTGCCAACTATAGCGCTGACTTTAGTGCTGACTTTAGTGCCTATCTATGTTAGATAAATGTCACATGGTTGAGGATGGTGTCAGGATGAGTGATGATTGTTGTGGAAATGTTTTGGTCAAATGTGTTATGAAAATGAGGTGGCATGGGTAGTGGGCTATCAATGTTGGGAAAGGGGTTAGGGAGGATGTAATAGAGGAAGGGATGTGTGTCATGGTATGATGTCTATATATGGATATATATATATATATATATATATATATATATATATATATATATATATATATATGGAGAGAGAGAGATATATATATATATATTGGAAGATTATAGAGAGTGATAGATAGATAGCAATAGAGAGAAACTAATTTGTGCCTAGTTATGATTTAAATGAAATTTAATTGTTGTGCAATTTAATCAATTACATCTCTCTATAATTACAAGTCCTCACTATTCCATCCACCTTGTCTAGCATAATCTATGAATTTGTTGTTATGATCTCCTCCAAAGATATACTGCAGAAAATGAACCATTTAAGCACTCATGCTAACAAGCATTAGCCTATCATAAAAGAGTGATTGTAAGGCACTATACTAATTCACGATCTTCAGGTTGAGCTTATGAGCTAAATTACATGTATTTTGCATATGCACCTAAGACAAGTCAAGGTTTGAACAACTTACACAAATTTGTACCAAAAATTGAGGACTCTTGATATGAGTTATAGTATACAAAGATGCAAATTTCATGTGAAAAGTTTATTTAAAAATAAAGGAATAAAAATTTTTGTTATCGATGTCTTTAATTTCGAAGTGGGTATCATACATGAGAAGATATAGTACAAAAACTAGAAAATGAACATAATTGGTGTCGATGTTCTATGCATATGATATTGATTAGTGATTTCATAGATACTTTTCTGCTCAAGCATGAGTGTTGACATTGGTACTAATTCACAAGAAGGGATATTACTTCAAGAAACTCTAGATTCTAATGCTAAATTTGAATGACAAATGTACAATTGAATACAATAGGATAACTCTTTGGCAAAGAATTATAACAATATCCTAAAACAACTCTTTGATCTAAACACTTCAGTCAATACTTTCTTCTCTAGTTCATCCATCTCTGATCAAAGGAGCCACTGATGCATAGAGTTAAAAATAATGTTGTCAATTGTCATTTGAGAATTAATTACTTTCTACACAATTAACGAAAATTACTTTTGCAATGAAATGTACAATTATATATATATGCTCACACAATGACTCTTCCAAAGCCACTAAGTTTTGATTTAATAGCTACTAGAATCATGATCAAATCTACCATGACTTGTTAATTACAATTGTATTTCCCCTTATGATACCCATGACTACATCTATTCCTGTACATTTTGTTCCATGTTCTAGAAGTGAAAAATTAATTGCATACCAATAACAATGTCCTTGCAAAAATATAGATAAGTACAGTTTATATAACCAAATTAACACTATTATCACCTCCAAATCTAACTACATTAGAGGTCATTTATTTTCGACCCCTTTCTTTTCTCATTGATATATCTATTTGTTGTATGTTTTGAATTCTATTTTTGGTCATTTGTTGACATTAATAGAATTATTTGGAAGGGTTTAATGTATCTAACATCTTGATAATTTTCTTTCTTGCAAACTAAATTAGTTTTCTATGTATTTGACAAATTCTCTATGCACTTAACTTTTTCAAAATAGTCTTTGAAAATAGTTTAAATCTTGTCCAAATCTCTAGACAATTAGAATTGAAGTAAAAGGTTGCCTTATTTCCTCAAGACTAAAGATGGTAAACAATATATAGTTACAAGGAACAATATGCATTCTACTTTATAAGTTATTCACAAATGTCATCTAAGCCAACTACCACATGACTTGCTAATGCTTATTTTATTTTACTGCTCTAATACATACAACCTTAGACATATGCCTCTCATCATGAACTAGAATAACTACCATATAAATTGCATAACTCATTTTGTATAAGCACAAAATAATCTTACATAGTTGATTTTTTCATGTTTAGTTTGCATCAATGACCTCCTCTTAATTCAGGTTTAGTCAGGGTGATTTGAAGGAAGATCAAAGTTGCACTCCAAGTAGATGTGTGGATAAAGAAGGGCTTAGCGGAATATGGAAACCTTTAGATTTTTTAATTTTTTATTTTCAATTTCAAAACTATTTGTTTTCTTTCTTTACTAATGAATATTTATTCAGAAGCCCTTTCCTACACTCAAATCTTTAGTTTTAAACTCACTTGCATGGAAGATGCATTGAAGGTATCAATTATATATTTTCCATGATTTAAATCCATTATTTTGTGGTTCTCAATTATGTTGTTGCTTCTTAAACTTGTTGCAAACCTTGCACTAGGTCCACAGGCTAGTGGAATGGTATCTGAGGACACAATGGCTCTCATATCAGATTTTTTTGCAAGGAATCAATTTAAAATGGTCTGAGGCCTAGTTTTCATTCCAACCTAGGATTCCATCACAATAATGTCATATTACAGTCTTCAGATATGTGTATAGTTTATGTGCATGGTAGCAACCATTTAGTAATATTTCCTTAGACACCACACTGTAACTGAGATGTGTGAATGCCCTAAAACTATACAGGTTCAGTCCAAACACTATCATAAGATCATGCTTGATAAGATCATGGACACATCATAGTTTAGGTTTCTGAATGCCTAGGTCCTTCATTGTCTGATGTTGTAGTTGCAACTACCCTTTTAGACACGTATGCAAAATGTGGAAGCATAGACAAGGCATGTGAACTGTTTAATAGAATGCCTCAAATAAATGTGGTCTCATGGACTACAATGACTTTAGGATATGTACAAAATGGATTTGTTGAAAAGGCTTTAGAAATTTTCAAGAAAATGCAATTGGCTGGTGTAAAGCCAAATTCCATAACCTTTGCCAGCATCCTCCCTACCTGTGTCAAAATGGGAGCTTTGGAATAGGGTATGGACATACATCAAAACATAAAGAATAGAGGAATTTTGTCAGATGTTGTAGTTGCAACTGCCCTATTAGACATGTATGCAAAATGTGGAAGCATAGACAAGGCACGTGAATTGTTTGACAGAATGCCTCAAAGAAATATGGTCTCATGGACTACAATGACTGCAGCATATGCACAAAATGGATTTGTTGAAAAGTCTTTAGAAATTTAAAAGAAAATACAATTGGCTGGTGTAAAGCCAAATTCCACAACCTTTGGCAGCATCCTCCCTGCCTGTGTCAAAATGGGAGCTTTGGAATAGGGTATGGACATCCATCAATACATAAAGGATAGAGGAATTTTGTCAAATGTTGTAGTTACAATTGCCATATTAGACATGTATGCAAAATGTGGAACCATAGACAAGGCACGTGAACTATTTGATAGAATGCCTCAAATAAATGTGGTCTCATGGACTGCAATGATTGTAGCATATGCACAAAAAATGGAATCATAGACAAAAAATGTGAACTATTTGACAGAATTAAAATATGTTGTAGTCATCAAATCCTCAATCATAACTTCCTCGCAATGAATCGAGGCCATTGTAGAGTTAAGCCTAAGGTTTCTTCTTAGTGCAAAATGAGGATTAGCTTGAGACCTTGACATTAAAGCAAAATATAATGTAATGAAAAGGAAATTGCATTCAAGTAATCCTAATTTTTTTCTACCAATAATTCATACCAAAGATTCAACAATTTAAGGATATTGCAATAGGTAATTTGTATTGACACAAATAATATTACTGAAGCATTACAAAGTTTAGCCCATAAGAATCATCCTTTTTTAAACATGGATTGCAAATAATTCTAAAAATTTAGAAGTCTTGGTCATTAACATTATTATTTGCTACAATGTCATCAAGTGTATCATTCTCAATGTTCATATGTTCTTTGAAGCATTTAATATTATCATCATCCTCATCTTGACCTACATCATCTTCATCATCATTAAAATTTGACTATAGACCATCTATATTGTTACCAGATGTATTTGGATCATTATTTTCTATACCATCCATATTGTTGTCTTCCATAACATCATCTAACTCTGGATTGTTGTCTTCTTGTGCCTAAACATAACCATCTTCAACATCATCATGGATGTCAATTTCTTCGATGTTCTCTAATCCCTCTCTCTCATTTTGTTGGCCATCATTGTTTTGCTCAATATCCACTAATGCATCGTCAAATACATGCCTTAATCTTGGATCATAATGTATGACAAATATCCATTTAGGGTCCAAAATATCTTCATAGGAAAATACCTGCACATGAACAACATATATATATATATATATATATATATATATATATATATATATATATATTAGACGTATGGTATAGCAATTTTATTGATTAATAAACACATGTATATATTCACAATAAACTATGAATTAATAGATTAATGATCACTACTGCTTCTTGTTTGAGTTAAAGAAATACCTGCTGATAATGAATTGGTAGAACATAAGGCTCCTTATGCTTCGGTAGGAAACATGAGGACTCTATAGAAAACAATCCACTATGGGTATCATGTCTTCGTGTCCTCTCAAATGCTTCATACCATCTACACTTAAAAACACAACATCTGAAAGAACGGTAATCCAACTCAATAATTTCTTGTATTTTCCCAACATATTGTAGATTCCCTTCAATTATATTCTTATGTTTTGAGCTTGATCGACTGGATTGCTTGAAGTCAACCATGATGCCACAATCGAAGGATCGTCTCTTTACATCTACACTACACAATAATATCGACCATATGACCACATTGCTGGATATTTGCTCACCTGTGAAAGACCATTTATTTGAGTGAAAACAAATATAATTCAATGAATATTAAAATAGTTAATAGTGTCAAAACTGTAAGGAAACAACATTTTGTAAAATTCCAACTATACCTTTCTTTCACATCCTCTAGACATGTTGATTTCATCTTCTGTTATGTTTGAATCTATACCTACATCTTCTATTTGATTTTGAATTTGTTCAGTAACCCATTCTAGTGTGCAATCTTTGCCCCATTCCCCAAGAAGGTTTGTGGGAAGTGGAGTATTCCTTGGGTTCAATCTCTTAAACTGTCTCCTTACTTCTAACACTTCTCTCTTTTTATCATACAGATTGATCCATTTTTTTATAAAGTCCATGTGGTACAGAATGAACTTGTTGAGTATAGCACTTTCATCTACACCTATTACATATCAAAATGTTTATTTTAAACTCCAAATGTCTGCATGCTATTAATTTGACAAATAAATTACAGAATAAATTAATGATTGTAAGAAAAATGACACTAATCATGAATTTACTTACTAATTTCTACTTGAACGCCATTAGATTGTGGTTTTTCTCTGTCAATAATATCTGATGCTCGTTCTTCATCCCAGAAGTGTGGCCCATCTTCAAAATCCTTACCAAGGAATTCACATAGGAAGAAAAATACTTCATTCAATACATATCCTTGAGCCATGCAACCCTCTGGATGTGCCTTTTGTTAGACATATATTTTTAGAGTTTTCATATACCTCTCAAAGAAAAACATCCACCTCATTGATACGACAACCACCAATTCAATGTCATTGACTAGGTGTATAAGTAAATGGACTTGTAGGTCCATGAAACTTGTAGGGAGCTCCTTCTTAAATACACATACAATTTCTACAATTTCCTTCTTCCATTTTGGCACTTCACATTTGTGGATCTCCTTGGAGGTCACCCACCTAATATATGAATAGTAAATTAGTATGAACCTTTAGTCAAAAATTAAAATGCAATACAATATCTCTATGACTCTCACACATGAACATTTCATATAACCACATACCTTGTAAATGCTGAACTTATGGTATTCTTTAAGTCAACTGTAAGACATGAATTCCCCCTAATTGCTAATGGCATGATATACTATCAAACACATTTATGAAAAGGTCATTAGTAATTTTTCCTCACACAACAAAATATCAAAATATATTTAGTACTTAACCAATGTTACCAGTAAATGTTAAATGATGATATATAATACCTTCATAAAATTATGAAAATCATGTGTTTTAAATCCTGTGATATGTCCATCAATTGTAAAAGCTTTAGCCAATGATGACCCATAGCTAGTAGGTGTCCTTATTGAACGGATGACATTTTTTAGTTGGTCTAGCTCTTTTTTTTTTTAAATCCATGGAGCTTCTACATATGTTTCATTTTCCCTATTTGGCCACAAATGTTTTCTATCAATTTTGGTACGCGAAAGAGCAATATCTCTCCTCGAAGAGAAGGTGTCCTTCTCTTTGCCTAATATATGTCAAAATATAGAATCTGGGACATTTTTGAAGATGTGCGTAGGATCTAATAGGTGAGATATTAATAGATCCTTCCAGTAAGGGAGCTCATAATATATGGATTTCCTTTTAATTCCTTGTGGCATATTAACTACAACTTGTTCTGGTTCTTCAATTGAATCACCCCGATCAAAAAAATCCTCCCAAACATTCAATTTAACATCTTCATACTACTTAAGCCAATCACCTGGACCCATAATCATGGGAGGGCCTCTATTTTCAACTTTTCCATCAAATTGATTCTTTAGCCGATTTATAAACTTATGATCTAGTGGTAGAAAAACCCTGTTGTTTGTGTAAATAAATTTATGTAGATCTTTAGAATATCACCCTTGAAATTGTTCTATACATCTTGGACATGCAAATATCTCCTTTGTTTGAAGCCCTACAATTCAATAAGTAATGTTAATAACATAAAAAAAATAGTATAAAACTAAGTATGAAAGTTGGAATGGAAATAAATTATGAGTGTAAATACGTAAATATTTTATTTACTAGAACAAACACCAAGTCCTAGGAAATCATGAATAGTCCAACATAGCACACCATACAACATGAATGACCTATTTAATTGGGGATGTGATATGTCATACATTCTTATGCCTTTCCATAGCAGTTGCATCTCATCAACGAAAGGCGCAAGATAAACATCCATGTTTTTAACTTGATGTTTTCTTGGAACAATGAGAGTCAGCATAAGGTTCTCCTTTCTAACACTCATCCATGGGGGAATATTGTATACTATCAATCTGGCTGGCCAAACACTATAATTTGAGCTGAGGAAAGATAATGGGCACACTCCATTAATTGCAAGACCAAACCTGATACTACGAGGTTCATCTTTGAATTTTCTTGGCCATTTTTCCTCTGTGTTTCATTGCTTTGGAGTCGACTGGAATTTGTATGAATCCATCTTTACTCCTATTTTTTGCATGTCAGCCCATCAATTGTGCAAGTGACATGCAATGAAACATTCATTGAAGTCTAGGTATAATTGGCATGTGACGTAAAACCTTCTTTGGAACTGTAGGACCTTGTACATCTATACGATATCTCTTCTCTTTGCATACATGGCATTCTACCTTATTTTTATATTCATCTCTGTATAAAATGCAATCATTTTTTCATTAATGAATTTTCTTATATTCAATCCCCAACTCAACCAACAACAGATGCACCTCTCTGCAAGTTGATGGCAACACATTCTCTTGAGAGAATATTTTAGTTTTTAGTGCCCTGTAAGATTGCTAGAGATTAAATCAATTGAATGTTTGACTTATGATGAACATGTTTCATATGTCAATCTATACTAGGACTATTTATATAGAATATATGGTTTTAAATTCCCCTTAAAGAAATATAAATGAAGTTGATGAATGTTTACGAATTATGTACACCAATTGACAATGCAAAGTAAGAAATGGATTTCATCTCACTTTATTAGGGTACTGAATCCTTTATCTGACCAACCAAATAGTGACTTGATTTCTAATAATATTAATGTGCATGCCAGTTTTGAAGTTCTACTTACACCTGATTTGAACACGGGTGTCTTTGCTGCTTGCTTGATGGAGTCTTTCAGGTTGTTATCATCAACATTACATTGGTGGTAATTACCCCTACTATCATCATTATTGTCAACCATATGATCATTATTGTCATCATTGTTTCCATCCCTAAAGAAACCTGTAAGCATTTCATTCAATCCTTCTTCATGTACTACAGTTTCACTATCATGATCGTCATCATTAAGGCTAGCTGGCATGTCATCAGTGTATGCAAATCTCATCAGCAGTTCAATTTTCTCAGCTGCTAGTATTCTCTTCAATGTTGCTCTTTTCTTCCTGGTATGGTTTAAAGGATGGTTTGGATCATCCCATCCAAACCTTAATAACCCAGTTGGACCTTGGGTATTAGTATGTGTTTCACCAACATCTTCTACCTATCAACAAATGTAAGCATTATTTAATGTTTGGCAACAATTGCACTAAATTAAAAATGTATCAATTTTAAAGAAATATAATCAAATATGGCTTAAAAAATAAAAATATAAATTGTATGAACATGTATACATCAATTGAATAATGGAACATTATTTTATAGACTACCTTTTTTATACAATAATTTAAAGAAAACACAACATTAACAACATAGTTTATAAACCATCAGTCCACACTCATTTATTATTCTTTAGTTTTTTTGCCTCAAGAACATCCTTAGGGAGACCTTGTTCTTCCCTTTTCTTTCACGCAGGAGTGCATTTTAAGAAGGGGTAATCAATCAATAACTAATCCCCAATGGTAAGGTTGGTAATACCCTCAACCATTATGAATCTATCAACCTCTCTTTCCATATCTCCATCTTTATCATTTATAACCTCAACAAATTGACAATTTGGTCTTACATTAGGGTCCCTTCCCTTACTACTATTTATAAATCCTACAATATTTTTGTGTGTAAATGCACATCCATCTATATACATAAGATGACCTCTATTCATTTCTTTTCCACTTTTGAATTGGAGATGATGTGTATACATATTCAAATTTAGACCATATGCTGACATGCTAGGCTTATATTCTACTAGCCTTCTCCATTCACCACTATAATACGATGGACCATAATATGGCATTAATCTCCTAGTGGTTTGTTCTGAATTGTTTCTATGTTTAGATCCCACATGTACATTTTGGATGACAAAGAGGCCTAGATTCGCTCCATGAATATTGGAGGGTTGTATCATGTAGCTGTATCCCCAAAATTGAAACACCTTGTACACTCTAGGTAGTTGTTGATCACTAGGCCAAGCGCAATACAGTCAACGATCAAATGTCTCTTTGTAAATTGATCTCAAACTCAGGGGCAAGTCATCATCTCCATCACATTCATTCTCATAGGGTATGTAGTCCACCTTCCCCTTGTCTTTAAGCAAATTATGCATCTTTAAACTAGTTCTTGTTCTGTTACTTATTTTCATCAATTCCTCATCTTCGAAGCTGGTATATTGGCACATATTTTTGTTAGATGTATCATCTAATGAATGATCATTGCCCTCTAGGCTAGAAGTCGGTGATCTAAGAAACTTTAAACCAAGAACTTTATCCTGCAAGTATCTATTAAGAAAAAAATTAGTTATTTAAATAATATAAAACAATGTTTAAATGAAGTATACATGTTATTTATATCAAATTGGAAAATTCCTTACCACAATTCCTATTGGATTTGAATTGATTGTAGGAGGCATACTATCGACTGGAAGCTCATCATATATGTAATGGCTTTGTACAATCACTCGTTTGAATTATTTCTTTCCACAACATACAAAACATCCACAAACAACAATTTTCTCAAAGTACTCATCCCATGTACTATAGTCTTGACCAACCTCTTGTTCAGTGCAATCATTTGTTGTGTCTGCAGGATCCATTGTCATATCCTCTTCCACCCACTGTCATCTATGTGATTTAACAGTTTTAGGTCCACATCCATGTAAATAGCTTTTTCTTTTGCTAGTTGAATGCTTAGGCTCTGCATTTGCTCCAATCTCCATCTAAAATAATCAACATACATTAATTTATGTCAAGATTGGATAATACATTATAAATTTCATTAATACTGTAAAAAAAGATGGATGTATCACAAAATGCCATTAGATCATTTTTTCCTAAGTTAAGTCAAAATTTGAGTACCTGATGTCCCACTTCATCTGTTGTGTCCTCATTTGATATGACACGATCTTTTGACATGGCCTCGTCTGGCCGCTATAATACACAACATAGTAAATACTGTTTAGTACACCAATTATATCATTTCAATGAATATTCTATCCAACACAAAACCTCACTTTAGTCATATATGTGACATAGTCATATCATGTTTTGGCATTCCTAATTTTCAAAGTTTTCCCTTGATCATAGAATCACATTTAATCACCATTCTTGTGCATTTTCAACCAATAAGTTTGACATCAAAGGCCTCATGGACAAAAAAATGACTTTATCTCCTTTATGTTGTAGCATTTGTGAATTCATAAACACCTTCCTCCTTTGGTTGAGGTTGCTTTCTCTTCTTACCTCTATTGTATCTGTAGATTCTGTTGTCATATCTATTTCCACCCACTTTCCTCTCTGTGATTTTGTAGTTCTACGTCGTCCACATCCTCTCTCCATGGCCTCCTTTGAATCTTGTAATACACAACAATGACAATAGTCACATAACAGCTGTGCACCAAGAGGTTAAAAGGAACTAGTCAAGATAACCACACATGAACAACAAATGTGTCCTAATATATTATATAAATTTCCTATATGTTTGCATTTATCCTCTAACATTTCTACATCAGCGCTCAATTGTGTAGACCTCCTAGTTGTTATATGCAAATGATTTGTATCCTTACATTCCTATTGGAAAACACAGTGAACTAATTTGAATCCTTGTATAACCAATTTGTAGGTACAGTGAATTGATTTGAGTTTTTGTATTCACAATTAAAAAATCACAGCGAGATGGTTTGAATCCTTGAGTTTTAATTAAAATGAAATGGGTGAGACCAGTGCCTTGTTGGGTAAATGGAGTCAAATGAAAATCTGAGATAAGTGGCTTATATTTGGTAGTAATTCTAACTATTTGGCACATTAATATTGGTTAATAACTTGTATAATCATGTAAGGAAATAATTGACAGACTCTTCTTAATAATCCAATTGACACAACTAGGTTACTTGTAATTTATCAAAAGGATCTTTAATCCCTACTTGAAGGAACCAATTGAATAAATCAAACAAGAATAGTAGATGATATCAACTTGGAAACATAATGCCAACCCTAATTATGTGGTTCTTCTTACTGATGTAATTAATACTCCTAGATTACTGTGATCTGAAAATAGTGTTGGTAAGATTTTTGGGATATCTCCAATGGGGCTCTCGGTATCACTAAAAGTAACATAGGGGAGAGGACCCAATTACTGAGCATGTTCCAATAACTATGATAGTGTTTGTGGACTTAAGGCTCGATATTTTTAAAACTTTAGCACTAGTAGTTGTAACTTTAAGGTTGTTAGTGTTGACTATAAGTACCTATAATTGAATGAAATGTGCCCTTTAGATTTAAAAACAACCAATTATGTGATGCAACATCAGCACACAACAAAATATGACTTAATGAACAACTATTGGTCCACCTTTGTTTTGGGAACTATTAGACACCTTAACAAAAAGCATGCTGAGAAACTATTGGTCCACCTTTGGTCAAGATCATTGCCCTTAGACCTCACTCTAGTTTTAAAAAGAAAAAAATAAAAAACATTTTGAACCATGCTAGATAGGAAAACAACATTGTTTTTTTCCAATTAAATCCCAAATATTTGAATTACATTTATTCTTCTAGTTTGCTAAGTCAATCTTTATCCTAAGTAATGCTCCTATAGCCCTAGCATAGATACAAACACATAGATCCACAAAGAGATAGCAATTTTGGACTAAATGATACAAACTTCTTTCTACCATAATTCATGATTTCATATTATAATTTTTTTTTTTGATGCCATGGATATCATAATTGATAAGTTTTACATTCCTAAAACACTTTGACAATATTTATATATCTAAAAAATGATACAAACTTCTTTCTACCATAATTCATGATTCCATATTATAATTTTTGTTTTTGATGCCATGGATATTATAATTGATAAGTTTTATATTCCTAAAACACTTTGACAATATTCATATATCTAAAAATGTTCTTTCTTTTATACTTGATCTTAGTAGCTTCTATTAGATTAGTTTATTGTGTCTTTAAAATTTATTTAATAAAGGATGCATGAAACCGATTTTAAATCATTAAAAATCTCTATATTTAATTGCCTAGTCTTCACTGAGTTTTGACCGAATTTGAGCACAAAATTTGAGGTTAAAAAGAGTCCAAACCAGTCAAATCAAACCATCATAAATGTTTATATGGTAGGCAGTTGTGACAAGAGTCAATACTAGAACCTATAGTAGAGGAAATCACAATGAACCTATAGTAGAGGAAACCATCATAATTTTTTATATGGCAGACAACTATGATATATCAATTTAAATAATAAGGAAGCACTAAAATGGAGACAACCAAATAATTGAATATCTTTAACAAACAATTGATACCAATATGGTGCCATAGAATCAGAGATTTTCCATTAACTTCTTCAAAATTATGCTTGCAACATGGTCTTTGAGTTTGTAAATATTATGGAACTTTTTCTACTATCTACCACTACTAGCTCCTCTCTTCCCCCTATATCTTTTTATCGGGTCTTGGTCTCTCTTTTTTTAGGAGAGGCAAACAAGCTTCAAACCTATTACAATAGAAAAGACATAACTATTCATAACTATTAAAAAAATACTTTTAAACTTAACAAAATGTTTTTAATTAGAAAAGACCAATCCATTATTCACCGAATAAAATCTCGTGACCATTCAAGGCCTAAGCAAGGCATTCTAATTTCTGATGTGGTATCTCCTCTTCACATTCAATCCTCTTCAGAACCTAAATATGTTCAAACTATTAAGAAAATACTTTTAAACTTAACAATATGTTTTTAATTAGAAACACCAATCTGTTAATCTACGAATAGAAGCCCGTGACCATTCAAGGCCTAATCAAGGCTTTCTATTTTTCCATAAGGTGCTTCATTTATCTGCTAGCTAATTTACTCCCTCTGAAGAATTCATGGCTACGTCATTCGTATCAATTGCTCTGCATAAGAACATATTACTTTTAGATGAATGTTTAATAGACTCCTATTTTGCATATGTGTCAACATTAAGGGTTATCCCTTTCATGTTGTGCTCCATGTTCATCATTTTCTCAAGATACTTGTGAATATTCTGCATGATCATATCTTCATTATTGATTTCATGTAAATCAGTATTTAGAACTATGGATACATCTTTCTTCCACTCTTCATATTTTCATGGTTCTCTAGTATCATCATGAATTGAGGGAGTAATATCAAAATAATTCAACTCCTTATTTAATTTATTATGATACTTTTCATGCATCTTGACCAACTTATCATACATCTGCAATCTTTGTTCTATTAAAAAAAATTGTTTGAAAGTTCCTTTTTCCTTTCCATCATCCTCTCCTACAATCTTTTGTTTTCTATAATGGATGAATATGTTTGTTGGAATGATTTCCAACAAGTATCTACACATTCGCACATCTTTTTGAACGTTTCCTTTATTATTTCAGAGGCCATGGTGTATTTGATGGTCTTTACTTCCCTAAAAAGATTCTCACATTTTTTCTGGGATTTAGCATGGCATTCTTTCCAATAAATTACATCTGTTAATGCCTCTATCATTTCTTTGTCTTTCTAGAACCATGGGGAATGTACCTTAGATGCAGAAGAAGAAGCTCTTTCCTTGTAGTATATTAATTCTTTCTTCATCTTGTCATTTTCCTTGATTAATTTCTCAATCTGGGCCTTAGTGAACTTCGCTACATTAATATTTAGTTCAGTAGTTTCCAAGGGATCTGTGTCTCCTATCCTTTTGACAAAGAGGTGACCAAACATTTGATTTGGGTCACTAGTTATTATTGGTCTCTTATCTTGGGGATAAAAAGACCAAATCAATAAAGTGGCTTCATCTGCATTATACCCCGACCCTGAATATACTTTGTCACTTTCTTCCTCTATCAAACTTAGTGTTTTATCTTCCCTCTTCCTGAACGTGTCAAATAAAATGGTAGAGCTCGTATCCCAACCTAGCACAAGAAATACCTTGGCTTCTTGGAGTAGTTGTCTTCCTCTTTCTGGAGTAATAGACTCCATTTCTCTGTCAATCTCTTTTTTCAATTCCTCCAAGGTGGCAGTTTCTTGCTCAAGGGTAGTATCTTTCATTTTTTCCCTCATTTTATTTCCTTGATATTCATATACAAAAGATTTAAATTCTAGAGTCTTAATAAATTCATCATCAGACAGATCCTTAGAAGTCTCAAATTTTACATGGTTGAATTCTGTAGGAGGCTCATAATGTGGAACAACAGGAGCACTTATTGTTTGCATTTGTTCAATCTCATCATCACTCACTTCTTCATCTATATCTATATCTAAAGAAAATGATACTTCACGGGTTGGCTGTGAAGGTATGTAAGTCAGAGGCTACACCTCTTGAGCTTGTGTCCCAGAGTATTGTATGTAAGTTGTATCAAAAGAAATTAAAGGCAAACCCTCAATTATCTCATCTGCATGAGCAATAAGCTACTCAACTCTTTATAGTGGGTCTTTAATTTTAGAAAAGGCTCTTGAGTATGAAGGAACACTCTTGCATTTCCAATCCTCTACAAGTAGAATTTTATTATATATAGCCATTCTATCTTCAGTAGAGGCTTTGTCTTGATTTCTAATTATATCTACTTCTGAGAAAAGATGTTCATAACCAGACAGACCTTGTGAGACCCTGACTGTGTGAATAAAACCCTTTGTATCAAAAGCTTTTCTTGGGAGATCATACTGTTCTAGTTTGGCATTGACTTCTTCATATACCTCATTCATGACTATTGTGAATTCCCCAAAGAAGAAAGTGATGGGCATGAATGATTGTTTGGTGTTCCTCTTTAGATGAATAGCATCAGATTTAGCCAATTGTCTCATAATTTGTAAGTATGCAATTCTATCTGGGACAACCCTAGGCAATAGATAAGGGGAACCCTCAAATCCATAGACTCGTATCATGGTGCAATTTGAAAAAGCACTCCCCAGTTATGACTCACCTTAGTCTTTGGATCATTTTCCTTTGGCCTAAGAAACCTTTGTTTCTTGGGAGAGAGGCTATAGTCATGAGAATGTCTCAATAGTTGCATTAGAGGCTTCACAAAATATTCTTCAAAGAAAAAATAATGAGAATGACAATCCAATAGTGAAGTCCACATTTGCACTGGTTTTGGGTCCCCATTGTCAAACGAGTCTTGAATTTTCATCTTGGAAGTCCACCATCCTCTACCATGTCATTCATGCAAAAGCAAATGCATTAACTAAGAGTAGTGTTTGAAATTAATCTTATCACTATTATGTTTGATTTTCTCCAATCCATGGTTCAAAGCATTAGCTATGTAACTTGCATAATCAAAAGGCCTTGCTACCTTTGTTTGAATATCTATAGCTAACGCCATAGGTGCAATTGACATTTGTGCTAGAACCTCGAGACCTAAGACTTGACCAGTAGCATAATAAGTGTAATGAAAGAACTCCTCAAATAATTCTTCAGAAAATGGAGGGTTCTCAACATTGGAAAATTTCCTCATCTAACCCTTGTCATCTTTTAGCCTGTGTAAAGCTAACTTGCCTCTCTTATAACTGGTGTCCATATGCCTCTACTCTAGCAATAGGTCTCTGACTATAATGGGCATGTCAAAGCCACATTCTAATTGAAAGACATTCGCAATGAGATCCTCAGAAAGCACAAGTATATTGTCACCAGTGTGCGATCTAATAGTTCTTGTTTTCGGGTCATATTTTCTAGCTAAGGCTTTAATCAAATCCACGTTGATAAAGAAATTAGACACTATTAGCCTTGCTAAATTTAACCTCCAAAGGTTGCAGATAGTACCATACCTATATTGTTTCTTGAAATGATATAGAAACAATTGATACCCTCGAAGAGGGGTCCAAACATCTCCTAACTCCTTAAAGTCGTCTATCAATTTATCTATGGAGGGATTAGTCTAGGCACTTCTTTTTGGTCTTGGTCCAGACCCTGGGCATTGTTTAATTAAATCTTGATTCAATGATCTTTTCTCAACCTTTTGCTTTTTAGCTTTATGTTTCTCTGGATTATTTTCCATAATGCAGACTCCAAATCTTCTACATAGTATAAATTTATAGTCAGGACCGATATACTTACTTGAAATATATTTCTGGTTGGCCTTTTTCTACTCCTTGCTCTGCGAGAGGTCAAAATTCCTTTCTCCTTCTTTCTTTAGCCAAATCTTCCAAGGTTGGAATAACTTATTTCAGTCTCAGCTCATAAATGCACCATCAATGTGTATCTTGCCATTTAGCCAGTTTATTAATTGCAAATATTTGACCGATGTCTTGGAATGTCACATCAATCTTATCTTACAATCATTGTTGTATCACTATGACTTTGTTTTATATTCCACCGAAGTCCATCCCTTCCATCAATAAATTTCCTTTTCTCAGTCCATCAGTGAGGTTCCATATGAAGTTGCCCCGATGTGCCCTAGTCTGACCGATGTTCTACATATCCTTAATATTTTATAGTTATTTTGGACTATCAGTGGAAATTCATTCTTAGTTCCATTGATCCTTACATGCTACAATGATGCTTTTGTATTTGTTGGTTTTATCGGCATGTCGGGGGAACTCGTATATAAGTTCTGCCAAAGTTGACATGTTTTGACGATATAACCTTCTTTAGCCAAATATTATAGGGGTGGAATAACTTATTTCAATCTTAGCTCATAAATGCACCATCGATGTGTATCTTTCCATCGATCCAGTTTATTAATTGCAAATATTTGACTGATGTCTTGGAATGTCACATCAATCTTGTCTGACAATCATTGTCGTATCGCTGAGGCTTTATTTTATATTCCACTGAAGTCCATCCCTTCCATCAATAAATTTCCCTTTCTCGGTCCATCGGCGAGGTTCCATATGAAGTTGCCCTAATGTACCCTATTTTGGCTGATGTTCTTCATATCCTCAATGTTTTATAGTTATTTCGAGCTATCGGTGGAACTTCATCCTTAGTTCCACTAATCCTTACATGCTACAATGATGCTTTTGTCATTTTTGGTTTTATTGGCATGTCGAGGGAACTCGTATATAAGTACTGCCGAAGTTGACATGTTCTAGTGATAAGCTAATTCCTGTCGATTTTATCAGCTCATTGCTGAGGGTGTGATATGTATTCCACTGAAATCCACATATTACGGCAATATAACCTTCTTCTACCAAATTTATCGGCCTATCGGTGGAACCATGATGTGGTTTCCACCAATGTCTGCATGTTATCTCAATAAGCTTATTTTATTCCATTTTGTCAGTCTATCGGTGGGATGATCTCAAAGGTTACCCTGATAGATCGTTGTTTTGCTGATATAGTGATACTATCTCTTTATCAAGCCATCAGTATAGCAAAGTGAAAGGTTCCAACAATGGTGTCACATTAGGCCGATATGTTCTTAGGAAAGGCAAAAGGTACAATTTGTGGAATGGATATGCAAGACTTAGGTTAATTATGGATTTCGTAACACAATTGATTACTATTATGAGATTAAGGGTATAATGTTCTGATCTTGGTTGAAAAGGGGATGGATAGAAGTACAGAAAAATTATGAAATTTTCCTATCCCAACAGGGTTTAGGGTTTAGGGATTACGGTTTAGAGTTGAGGGATTAGGGTTTAGAGTTGAGGGTTATTATCCCATTAGAGAATGATGTCCTCGCACATGGACCATGTTGAGTGCCCTCATGGATGTTGGTAAGGGATACATGGTAGGCAAATGGATTAGGAAGATAGTGGATTATGACATGGATTCTCAAGGGGAGTAAAGAGGATTATGACATGGATTATGTAGGGAAAATAGTGGATTATAATGTGGATTATGTCAAACTTATGCCAAAGCACGGACCATAGGGATGGTATGTGGAGGGTATTTAGGATAGTGGATGAATGATGGTAGATTTTTTGGCTTTATCAGTAGAGGCATCTAATTTTGCATTTCTAGATCCCTTGAGGATGGTGGAATGAGTGCAAGCTTTAAGTTTAGCTTTAAGATTAGGGTTGAGGGTTAAGGGATTAGGGTTTAAGGTATAGTGTTTAGGGTTGAGGGTTTAGGGTTTAGGGTTTAGGGCTTAGGGATTATGGTTTAGAGTTGAGGAATTAGGGTTTAAGGCATAATATTGTTTAGGGTTTAGGGATTAGGGATAGGGTTTAGGATTTAAGGTTCAAGTGTTGAGGGTTGAGGCTTTAGGGATATGGTTTAAGGTTTAGTGATAAGGGATTAAGGTTTAGGGTTTAGTGTTGAGGGATTAGAGTTTAAGGTATAGTGTTTAGGGTTGAGGGTTTAGGTATAGGGTTGAGGGTTTAAGGTTTAAGGGTTGAGGATTCAGGATTTAGGGATAGAATTTATGATTGAGGGATTAGGGTTTAGGGTGGAGGGATTAAGGTTTAAGGTATAGTTTTTAGGGTTAAGGATTGAAGGTTGCATTACAGTGCAATGAAAGGTTATAGTCCCATTAGAGAACAATGTCCTCGCGCATGGACCATGTCTCATGCCCTCATCAATGTTGGTAAGGGATACATGGAAGGCAAATGGATTAGGTAGATAGTGCATTATGACATGGATTCTAGAGGGGAGAAAAGTGGATTATGACGTGGATTACGTAGGGAAAATAGTGGATTATGATGTGGATTTTGTTGGTCTTATGCCAAAGCATGGACCATAGGGATGGTATGTGGAGGGTATGTAGGATAGTGGATGAATGATGGCAGATTTATTGCAGAATGCAAGGGAACCATAACCAATGGTTGCACACATCATGATAAACGTTGAAGCTTGTGAAGGGGAGGTGGTGTAGGGTGCAATGGAGATGGATGATGAAGGGCTTTAGGAACCCACATAGACTTAGGCATTTTATTACTTTTGTTTTTCTTGTGGGATGAATGTTTTTGACACTTTGAGCAGAATGGGAATTTGAGATGGGAGTAGATAGTTGGGATTTTTTTGAAATAGATGCCTCATTTAACTTCATTTCTTGTTGCTTAGATACTCATACCATTTTGGTTTTGGACTTTTCTTGTGGAGGTATGGGCTTGGATAACTTTTTAGATTGATTTTTCTTTGACTCTCTATTTTTATGTCTTGAGGCATGACGAACCTTAGAATGTTTGGAGTTATCAGTAGAGGCATCTAATTTTGCATTTTTGGATCCCTTAGGGATGGTGGAATGAGTGGAAGCTTTAAGATTAGGGTTGAGGGTTGAGGGTTGAGAGATTAGGGTTTAACATATAATGTTGACGGTTGAGGGTTTAGGGTTTAGGGTTGAGGGTTTAGGGTTTAGGTATTAGGTTTTAGAGTTGAGGGATTAGGGTTTAAGGCATAGTACTATTTAGGGTTGAGGGTTTAGGGATAGGGTTTAGGATTTAAGGTTCAAGTGTTGAGGGTTAAGGCTTTAGGGATAGGGTTTAAGGTTTAGCAATAAGGGATTAGATTTTAGGGTTGAGGGATTAGGGTTTAGTGTTGAGGGTTTAGAGTTTAAGATATATTGTTTAGGGTTGAGGATTTAGGGTTTAGTGTTGAGGGATTAGGGTTAAAGGTATAGTGTTTAGGGTTAAGGGTTTAAGGATAGGGTTTACGGTTTAAGGTTTAAGGGTTGAGGCTTTAGGCTTTAGGGATAGCATTTACGATTGAGGGATTAGGGTGGAGGGATTAGGGTTTAAGGTATAGTGTTTAGGGTTGAGGGTTGAAGGTTGCGTTACGCTGCACTGAAAGGTTATAGTTCCACTACAAAATGATGTCCTCGCACATGGACAATGTCGAGTGCCCTCATGGATGTTGGTAAGGAACACATGGAAGGCACATGGATTAGGCAGATAGTGGATTATGATGTGGATTATAGAGGGGAGAAAAGTGGATTATGACGTGGATTATGTAGGGAAAATAGTGGATTATGATGTGGATTATGTCAGACTTATGCCAAAGCATGGACCATAGGGATGGTATGTGGAGGGTATGTAGGATAGTGGATGAATGATGGTAGATTTATTACGGAATGGTAGGGAACCATAACCATTGGTTGCACACATTGCGATAAATGTTGAATCTTGTGATGCGAAGGTGGTGTAGGGTGGAATGGAGATGTTTTATTAGGAGATAGTTGATGAAGGGCTTTAGGAACCACATAGACTTAGGCATTTTATTACTTTTGTTTTGCTTGTGGGATGGAATGTTTTGACACTTTTGAGTGGAATGGGAATTTGAGATAGGAGTAGATGGTTGGGATTTTTTAGATGTAGATGCCTCATTTAACTTGATTTCTTATTGCTTAGGTACCCATATCATTTTGGTCTTGGACTTTGCTTGTGGAGGTATGGGCTTCGATAACTTTCTAGATTGATTTTTCTTTGACTCTTTGTTTTTATGTTCTGAGGCATGATGACACTTAGGATGTTTGGCTTTATCAGTATAGGCATCTAATTTTGCATTTCTGGATCCCTTGGGGATGGTGGAATGAGTGGAAGATTTAAGTTTAGCTTTAAGATTAGGGTTGAGGGTTGAGGGTTGAGGGATTAGGGTTTAAGGTATAGTGTTGAGGGTTGACGGTTTAGGGTTTAGGGTTGAGGGTTTAGGGTTTAGGGATTAGGGTTTAGAGTTGAGGGATTAGGGTTTAAGGTATAGCACTATTTAGAGTTGAGGGTTTAGGGATAGGGTTTTGGATTTAAGGTTCAAGTGTTGAGGGTTGAGGCTTTAGGGATAGGGTTTAAGGTTTAGCGACAAGGGATTAGGGTTTAGGGTTGAGGGATTAGGGTTTAGTTTTGAGGGACTAGAGTTTAAGATATAGTGTTCAGGGTTGAGCGTTTAGGGTTTAGTGTTGAGGGATTAGAGTTTAAGGTATAGTGTTTAGGGTTGAGGGTTTAGGGATAGGGTTTAGGGTTTAAGGTTTAAGGGTTGAGGCTTCAGGCTTTAGGGATAGCATTTATGGTTGAGGGATTAGGGTGGAGGGATTATGGTGGAGGGATTAGGATTTAAGGTATAGTGTTTAGAGTTGAGGGTTGAAGGTTGTGTTATGTTGCACTGAAAGGTTATACTCCCATTAGAGAATGATGTCCTCGTGCATGGACCATGTCTAGTGCCCTCATCGATGTTGGTAAGGGATACATGGAAGGCAAATGGATTAGGTAGATAGTGGATTATGATGTGGATTCTAGAGGGGACAAAAGTGTATTATGACATGGATTATGTAGGGAAAATAGTGGATTATGATGTGGATTATGTCAGACATATGCCAAATAATGGACAATAGGGATGGTATGTGCAGGGTATGTCGGATAGTGAATGAATGATGGTAGATTTATTGTGGAATTGAAGGGAACCATAACCAATGGTTGCATACATCCCCATAAAAGTTGAAGCTTGTGATGCGGAGGTGGTGTAGGGTGCAATGGAGATGTTTGCTTAGGAGATGGATGATTAAGGGCTTTAGGAACCCACATAGACTTACGCATTTTATTACTTTTGTTTTTCTTGTGGGATGGAATGTTTTGGCACTTTTGAGCTGAATGGGAATTTGAGATGGGAGTAGATGGTTGGGATTTTCTAGAGGTAGATGCCTCATTTAACTTGATTTCTTGTTGCTTAGGTATCCATACCATTTTGGTTTTGGACTTTGCTTGTGGAGGTATGGGCTTGGATAACTTTTTGGATTGATTTTTCTTTGACTCTTTGTTTTTATGTCCTGAGGCATGATGACCCTTAGGGTGTTTCACTTTATCAGTATAGGCATCTAATTCTATATTTCTGGCTCCCTTGGAGATGGTGGAATGAGTGGAAGCTTTAATTTTAGCTTGAAGATTAGCGTTGAGGGTTGAGCGATTAGGGTTTAAGGTATAGTGTGGAGGATTGAGGGTTTAGGGTTGAGGGTTTAGGGTTTAGGGATTAGGTTTTAGAGTTGAGGAATTAGGGTTTAAGGCATAGTATTTTTTAGGGTTGAGGGTTTATGAATAGGGTTTAGGATTTAAGGTTCAAGTATTGAGGGTTGAGGCTTTAGGGATAGTGTTTAAGGTTTAGAGATTAGGGATTAGGGTTGAGGGTTGAGGGATTAGGGTTTAGTGTTGATGGATTAGAGTTTAAGATATAATGTTTAAGGTTGATGGTTTAGTGTTGAGGGATTAGAGTTTAAGTTATAGTGTTTAGGGTTGAGGGTTTAAGGATAGTGTTTAGGGTTTAAGGTTTAAGGGTTGAGGCTTCAGCCTTTAGGGATAGTGTTTACAGTTGAGAGATTAGGGTGGAGGGATTACTATTTAAGGTATAGTGTTTAGGGTTAAGTGTTGAAGGTTGCGTTACACTGCACTAAAAGGTTATAGTCAGATAAGAGAATGATGTCCTCGTGCATGGACCTTGTCAAGTGCCCTCATCGATGTTGGTAAGGGATACATGGAAGGAAAATGGATTAGGTAGATAGTGGATTATGACGTGGATTCTAGAGGGGAGAAAAGTGGATTATGTAGGGAAAATAGTGGATTATGATGTGGATTATGTCGGACTTATGCCAAAGCATGGACTGTAGGGATGGTATGTGGAGGGTATGTAGGTTAGTGGATGAATGATGGTAGATTTATTGCGGAATGGAAGGGAACCATAACCAATGGTTGCATACATCCCCATAAAAGTTGAAGCTTGTGATGCGGAGGTGGTGTAGGGTGCAATGGAGATGTTTTCTTAGGAGATGGATGATGAAGGGCTTTACGAACCCATATAGACTAAGGTGTTTTATTACTTTTGTTTTGCTTGTGAGATGGAATATTTGGACACTTTTGAGATGAATGGGAATTTGAGATGGGAGTAGATGGTGGGAATTTTTTAGAGGTAGATGCCTCATTTAACTTGATTTCTTGTTGCTTAGGTACCCATACCATTTTGGTTTTGGAATTTTCTTGTGGATGTATGGGCTTAGATAACTTTTTGGATTGATTTCTCTTTAACTCTTTGTTTTAATGTCCTGAGGCATGACAACCCTTAGGATGTTTGGCTTTATCATTATAGGCATCTAATTTTGCATTTCTGGATCCCTTAGGGATGGTGGAATGAGTGGAAGCTTTATGTTTAGCTTTAAGATTAGGGTTGAGGGTTAAGGGTTGAGGTATTAGGGTTTAATGTATAGTGTTGAGGGTTGAGGGTTTAGGGTTTAGGGATAAGGGTTTAGAGTTTAGGGATTAGAGTTTAGAGTTGACGAATTAGGGTTTAAAGCATAGTACTATTAAGGGTTGAGGGTTTAGGGATAGGGTTTAGGATTTAAGGTTCAAATGTTGATGGTTGAGGCTTTAGGGATAGGGTTTAAGGTTTAGAGATAAGGGATTAGGGTTTAGGGTTGAGGGATTAGGGTTTAGTGTTGATGGATTAGAGTTTAAGATATAGTGTTTAGGGTTGAGGGTTTAGGGTTTACTATTGAGGGATTAGAGTTTAAGGTATAGTGTTTAGGGTTAAGGGTTTAGTGATAGGGTTTAGGGATTAAGGTTTAAGTGTTGAGGCTTTAGGCTTTAGGGATAGCGTTTACAGTTGAGGGATTAGGGTGGAGGGATTAGGGTTTAGGGATAGGGTTTAGGATTTAAGGTTCAAATGTTGATGGTTGAGGCTTTAGGGATAGGGTTTAAGGTTTAGTGATAAGGGATTAGGGTTTAGGGTTAAGGGATTAGGGTTTAGTGTTGATGGATTAGAGTTTAAGATATAGTGTTTAGGGTTGAGGATTTAGGGTTTACTGTTGAGGGATTAGAGTTTAAGGTATAGTGTTTAGGGTTAAGGGTTTAGTGATAGGGTTTAGGGATTAAGGTTTAAGTGTTGAGACTTTAGGGATAGCATTTACGGTTGAGGGATTAGGGTGGAGGGATTAGGGTTTAAAGTATAGTGTTTAGGGTTGAGGGTTGAAGGTTGCGTTACGCTGTAGTGAAAGGTTATAGTCCCATTAGAGAATGATGTCCTCGCTCATGGACCATGTTGAGTGCCCTCATCGATGTTGGTAATGGATACATGGAAGGAAAATGGATTAGATAGATAGTGGATTATGACATGGATTCTAGAGGGGAGGAAAGTGGATTATGATGTGGATTATGTAGGGAAAATAGTGGATTATGATGTGGATTATGTCAGACATATGCCAAATAATGGACAATAGGGATGGTATGTGCAGGGTATGTCGGATAGTGAGTGAATGATGGTAGATTTATTGTGGAATTGAAGTGAACCATAACCAATGGTTGCATACATCCCCATAAAAGTTGAAGCTTGTGATGCGGAGGTGGTGTAGGGTGCAATGGAGATGTTTGCTTAGGAGATGGATGATTAAGGGCTTTAGGAAACCACATAGACTTACGCATTTTATTACTTTTGTTTTTCTTGTGGGATGGAATGTTTTGGCACTTTTGAGCTGAATGGGAATTTGAGATGGGAGTAGATGGTTGGGATTTTCTAGAGGTAGATTCCTCATTTAACTTGATTTCTTGTTGCTTAGGTATCCATACCATTTTGGTTTTGGACTTTGTTTGTGGAGGTATGGGCTTGGATAACTTTTTGGATTGATTTTTCTTTAACTCTTTGTTTTAATGTCCTGAGGCATGACAACCCTTAGGATGTTTGGCTTTATCATTATAGGCATCTAATTTTGCATTTCTGGATCCCTTAGGGATGGTGGAATGAGTGGAAGCTTTATGTTTAGCTTTAAGATTAGGGTTGAGGGTTAAGGGTTGAGGTATTAGGGTTTAATGTATAGTGTTGAAGGTTGAGGGTTGAGGGTTTAGGGCTAAGGGTTTAGAGTTTAGGGATTAGAGTTTAGAGTTGAAGAATTAGGGTTTAAAGCATAGTACTGTTAAGGGTTGAGGGTTTAGGGATAGGGTTTAGGATTTAAGGTTCAAATGTTGATGGTTGAGGCTTTGGGGATAGGGTTTAAGGTTTAGAGATAAGGGATTAGGGTTTAGGGTTGAGGGATTAGGGTTTAGTGTTGAGGGATTAGGGTTTAAGATATAGTGTTTAGGGTTGAGGGTTTAGGGCTTACTATTGAGGGATTAGAGTTTAAGGTATAGTGTTTAGGGTTAAGGGTTTAGTGATAGGGTTTAGGGATTAAGGTTTAAGTGTTGAGGCTTTAGGCTTTAGGGATAGCGTTTACGGTTGAGGGATTAGGGTGGAGGGATTAGGGTTTAAAGTATAGTGTTTAGGGTTGAGGGTTTAGGGATAGGGTTTAGGATTTAAGGTTCAAATGTTGATGGTTGAGGCTTTAGGGATAGGGTTTAAGGTTTAGCGATAAGGAATTAGGGTTTAGGGTTGAGGGATTAGGGTTTAGTGTTGATGGATTAGAGTTTAAGATATAGTGTTTAGGGTTGAGGATTTAGGGTTTACTGTTGAGGGATTAGAGTTTAAGGTATAGTGTTTAGGGTTAAGGGTTTAGTGATAGTGTTTAGGGATTAAGGTTTAAGTGTTGAGGCTTTAGGCTTTAGGGATAGCATTTACGGTTGAGGGATTAGGGTGGAGGGATTAGGGTTTAAAGTATAGTGTTTAGGGTTGAGGGTTGAAGGTTGCGTTACGCTGTACTGAAAGGTTATAGTCCCATTAGAGAATGATGTCCTCGCTCATGGACCATGTTGAGTGCCCTCATCGATGTTGGTAATGGATACATGGAAGGAAAATGGATTAGATAGATAGTGGATTATGACATGGATTCTAGAGGGGAGGAAAGTGGATTATGATGTGGATTATGTAGGGAAAATAGTGGATTATGATGTGGATTATGTCAGACATATGCCAAATAATGGACAATAGGGATGATATGTGCAGGGTATGTCGGATAGTGAATGAATGATGGTAGATTTATTGTGGAATTGAAGGGAACCATAACCAATGGTTGCATACATCCCCATAAAAGTTGAAGCTTGTGATGCGGAGGTGGTGTAGGGTGCAATGGAGATGTTTGCTTAGGAGATGGATGATTAAGGGCTTTAGGAACCCACATAGACTTACGCATTTTATTACTTTTGTTTTTCTTGTGGGATGGAATGTTTTGACACTTTTGAGCTGAATGGGAATTTGAGATGGGAGTAGATGGTTGGGATTTTCTAGAGGTAGATGCCTCATTTAACTTGATTTCTTGTTGCTTAGGTATCCATACCATTTTGGTTTTGGACTTTGATTGTGGAGGTATGGGCTTGGATAACTTTTTGGATTGATTTTTCTTTGACTCTTTGTTTTTATGTCGTGAGGCATGACGACCCTTAGGATGTTTGATTTTATCAGTATAGGCATCTAATTTTTCATTTTTGCATCCCTTGGGGATGGTGGAATGAGTGGAAACTTTAAGTTTAGATTTAAGATTAGGGTTGAGGGTTGAGGGTTGATGGATTAGGGTTTAAGGTATAGTGTTGAGGGTTGGGGGTTTAGGATTTAGGGTTAAGGGTTTAAGGTTAAGGGATTAGGGTTTAGGGTTGAGGATTTAGGGATAAAGTTTAGGATTTAAGGTTCAAGTGTTAAGGGTTGAGGCTTTAGGGATAGGGTTTAAGGTTTAGCGATAAGGGATTAGGATTTAGGGTTGAGGGATTAGGGTTTATTGTTGAGTGATTAGAGTTTAAGATATAGTGTTTAGGGTTTAGGGTTTAGGGTTTAGTGTTGATGGATTAGAGTTTAAGGTATAGTGTTTAGGGTTGAGGGTTTATGGATAGGGTTTAAGGTTTAAGGTTTAAGGGTTGAGGCTTTAGGCTTTAGGGATAGCATTTATAGTTGAGGGATTAGGGTGGAGGGATTAGGGTTTAAGTTATAGTGTTTTAGGTTGAGGGTTGAAGGTTGTGTTACGCTGCACTAAAAGGTTATAGTCCCATTAGAGAATGATGTCCTCATGCATGGACCATGTCAAGTGCCCTCATTGATGTTGGTAAGGGATACATGGAAGGCAAATGGATTAGGTAGATAGTGTATTATGACATGGATTCTAGAGCGGAGAAAAGTGGATTATGATGTGGATTATGTAGCGAAAATAGTGGATTATGGTGTGGATTATGTCAGACTTATGCCAAAGCATGGACCATAAGGATGGTATGTGGAGGGTATGTAGGATACTGGATGAATGATGGTAGATTTACTGTGGAATGGAAGGGAACCCTAACCAATGGTTGCACACATCCCCATAAAAGTTGAAGCTTGTGATGCGGAGGTGGTGTAGGAGGGAATGGAGATGTTTCCTTAGGAGATGGATGATGAAGGGCTTTAGGAACCCACATAGACTTAGGCATTTTATTACTTTTGTTTTTCTTGTGGGATGGAATGTATTGGCACTTTTGAGTAGAATGGGAATTTCTGATGGGAGTAGATGGTTGGGATTTTTTAGAGGTAGATGCCTCATTTAACTTGATTTCTTGTTGCTTAGGTACCCATACCATTTTGGTTTTCAACTTTTCTTGTGGAGGTATGGGCTTGGATAAATTTTTGGATTGATTTTTCTTTGACTCTTTGGTTTTATGTCCTTAGGCATGATGACCCTTAGGATGTTTGGCTTTATCAGTATAGGCATCTAATTTTTCATTTTTGGATCCCTTGGGGATGGTGGAATGAGTGGAAGCTTTAAGTTTAGCTTTAAGATTAGGGTTGAGGGTTGAGGGTTGAGGGATTAGGGTTTAAGGTATAGTGTTGAGGGTTGAGGGTTTAGGGTTTAGGGATTAGGGTTTAGAGTTGAAAGATTAGGTTTTAAGGCATAGTAATGTTTAGGGTTAAGGGTTTAGGGATAGGGTTTAGGATTTAAGTGTCAAGTGTTGGGGGTTGAGGCTTTAGGGATAGGGTTTCAGGTGTAGCGATAAGGGATTAGGGTTTAGGGTTGAGGGATTAGGGTTTAGTGTTGAGGTATTAGAGTTTAAGATATAGTGTTTAGCATTGAGGGTTTAGGGTTTAGTGTTGAGAGATTAGAGTTTAAGGTATAGTGTTTAGGGTTGAGGGTTTAGGGATAGGGTTGAGGGTTTAAGGTTTAAGGGTTGAGGCTTCAGGCATTAGGGATAGCATTTACGGTTGAGGAATTAGGGTGGAGGGATTCAGGTTTAAGGTATAGTGTTTAGAGTTGAGGGTTGAAGGTTGCGTTATGCTGCACTGAAATGTTATAGTCCCATTAGAGAATGATGTCCTCATGTATGGACCATGTCGAGTGCCCTCATCGATGTTGGTAAGGGATACATGGAAGGCAAATGGATTAGGCAAATAATGGATTATGACATGGATTCTAGAGGGGAGAAAAGTGGATTATGATGTGGATTATGTAGGGAAAATAGTGGATTATGATGTGGATTATGTTAGACTTATGCCAAAGCATGGACCATAGGGATAGTATGTGGAGGGTATGTAGGATATTGGATGAATGATGGTAGATTTATTGCGCAATGGAAGAGAACCATAACCAATGGTTGCACACATCCGCATAAAAGTTGAAGCTTGTGATGCAAAGGTGGTGTAGGGTGCAATGGAGATGTTTGCCTAGGAGATAGATGATGATAGTGCTAAATTAGGTGCTCTTGGTGCTAGTTTTGGCATCCCAAAGTGATTACATTTAGGGTTGAATGTTGGTACAAAAGTTGGCATTAGAAACACCGACTTTAGCACTGAGTAATGAATCCAAAAAAAAATTTAAATTCTCGCCAGCATTAAAACATACCACATAAATAAGTTAATGCATTTAAGCCCACAACATAGTGTACTCTGCCTCTGTTTTAGGTTTCTTGTGAAGCGACGAATTTATTATGTCAGAAATGAAAGTTACTGAAAAGTTTCTACAACGGATCCGTGAATTTGTATTTTATTTATTTATAGTTCTAGACATCCAGAAGATAAAAAATTGCTTTAGCTAGCTACTAAATTTGGGATTTCTAGCTACCTCAGCCATTCAATCAAGATTGTTCATCTACCTTTTAGCAAGTAAGTTAACTCTTGACCTAGGTTTTTATCGATTTTGATATAATTTTGACCTCAAAGACAGTTTTTCTAAGATGTTGTACTCATGTTTTAGGGTAAATTTGAGTAGTAATGTTGTTAATTATCCTTGCTTGGAGTATAACTTGCATTTACCATTTTTAGAAGGCCTGTGGAATAAGGTCTCTTTGTACATCATACCTAAAATACAAGCTGTTAAGTTTTGTTTTTAGCTACATATTTGTTTTTGGCTACGATTGGTCAAGCACGCTGTTAATTCATACTTGGCTACGATTGCCTACACAGACTAGATGAAAATAATTTGCCCTAGGTCACCTCAAAATGTCAAGCAATAGAGGGAAGGGAGCAAACTCTGGCCACAATCAGGTAATTCACTGTCAATTTATAGATTTGTAAATGTTTCCATTGTTTCGTTGATTTTTAGTATTATTTTTCTATTTCTAAATTTAAAAAAAGAAATTTATTATATATATAGAGGGACATGAGACTGACAAAGATAAAGAGGCATTGACTTCCATATTGGGGGTAGACGCAGTGAACAAATTGGATGGTGCTGACTTGACAATGCTTGCTAGATACATAGAAAAATGATCTAGTAAAGCCCCTGAAACATTCCAACCAAATCAACAGTGTCAAAGGGAATCAATTGATTCCCCAAGCAGTCATGGATCAGGCAAAAGATCCACGAGGAAATCAATAACAGTAACCTCTAAGAATGTGGAATATGGAATAGAGGCTTCCAATGTCCCAGCCACTCCTGGGACATAGACTTCTTCGAATACCACGCCATGTTTTGCATCTTGCATTGGTAGGTATGATACCAATATAGAATATGATGTGGTTTTAGGGGAAGTCCAAATGATAGATGCTGGAAAAATGTTTGTGAATAAGTTGAAGGAATCATGCCTTCAATGATTCAAAGACCATCTACATTTGCCATTCTCAAAGATATCCATGCACCTACAAAAAGTAGTTATCCAAGACATGGAAACTAAATTTGGCACATGTTAGTCTGTAAAGAAAATAAAGCTACAAATGTCACAAAACTGCAAGAGATTTAGGTGCAACTAAACAAAAAAGATAAAAAAATCCCTCCCGAGCAAAGGCTCAAAAAAAGGCATTTGATGTAAGTCTCAAAGTATGGAAAGAGCTTGTAAAAGCATATGAGAAGTCCGATGCATGGAGGAAGTCTGGTGAGGAGAGTATGCAAGTATTTGAATTTTCTCATAAGATTATATCAAATTTATTAAACAATTTTTGAATTTTATTTGTACTTTACCTAAATTGAATTAGTATATGTTTCAGGACAAGGCCTCCAAGGCTAGGCTTGACAAACTTCATGCCACTCATCACAGTGGCTAGAAAGGTTTATAGGCCTTGATCTGTACATTTGTAAGTATATTTAATATGTTAAATGATATTTTTTTTATTTCCTAGGAAAAAGTAAATGATTGCATATTAATTAGTTTAACTAATATATGTGCCATGTTTTGACAGGAGGAGAAATATGACTGGCAACCAACGCAATTTGAAAAGGAAATGTTACAAAGCAAAAAGTGGACCGATTTTGTAATCAAGATGGAGAATGAGGTATCAATAGTTGATTTTCAATAACTTAGTTAGATATTGTTGTGTTAATATTTCAATTTGCATTTCTTGTGTTGATTTTCAATAATCTTTGAAGACATTATAGAGTGATACTTGAGACAAATAGTTACAGTTGTACTCTTTTTATTGTGTTTGGTTTCTATTGGTCTTCTTCTCTTTTTGACTCAAGTGGATTGTTATTCATAGGTTGCTTGTCATTCTTGTTGATCATGTGGATGTAGTTATCATTGAGTTTTCAGGTGGTCTCCTAAGTGAAGAGAACAAAGGGTTTATCTCAAGTCTTTGTTTCCTAACCTTTTTATTATAAGACTTAAAGGGGGGCATGCATTATAGTTACATTGTTGGTTATATTTCAAACCTTTGAAATATAATAGTGGACATTTAAATTTTAATATGCACATTTTTTTTGTTGAGAAGAAGCCATCATTGGCAGTAGGCATTAACTCACCTCTGCCATAACAACTTTGGGAAGTACTAGTCTTTAATGTGCTTGGTTTTGGGGTATGTGAGGGAGAAAAGGAAGGAGTGGGGAACTATTTTGGGGGGGAATTCTTCTTTTTGCCTTGGGGTCGAGGAAGGAATGTTGATGGTTGGACTATAAGTGATTTAGAGGAAGGGAGACTTTGGGTGTGCTCGTCATGTTGGTTGAGTGTCTTGCTATTTAGGTTGGAGACTAAGATTCAAATCACCAAATGGTCTTCTTCAACTAAGCTAACCTTTCTTTGAAGTAAAGTTCCTTGTCATCCATTCTTGTAAAATTACACTGACCATTTTGGTGAAACATTTCCTTTAACTTGTGTAACTGTATGTGGTCTTATGAAAGCCTATGCTAAAGGGTTTGGATGAGGAAAATATTGTTAACTATGAGAGTTTAGACTTAAGATCATGGGACTTATGAACTATTGCAAACTATTGGTTATTGTGTTTTATATTTCTATCATGAAGGAAGCTACATTAATTTGGTCACAGTTTGAGGTGGAGTTTCAAACCTTGGCTAGAATTCCTAGAAGGCTATCATTGCAACATACCATGAGTCTTGAGGAAACCTGGCATGGTTCATGGTTATCTTATTTGACATGGTTGTAAACCCTAATGGTGTTGGTATTTCACCTATAAATGTCCACTCTCTCAATTGTGGATGCGAGGTCTTCTTGGGATTAATAATGCCACTCCTAGGTGGGCTTTTGGGATGGTTTTGGATCCTTGGTTTAGGTCAACTTGCCCCCCAACACTCCCTCCAAGGTTATGAGGTTTGCATTACTAAAGCCACAATGGAATACAATGTTGAAACAACACTAGATGATTGTATTTGATTACTAGTTGACTCTTGGAAAGAATGGGTTTTATCAATTGCATATAGTTGTGTAACATTGCAATAGTTGCATTGTACTTTTAACTAGAATAGTGTATTGTGAAGGCATTCGTTTGATGACAATGACCTTTGAGTTCATTATAATGACTTGCACTAAATTAGAAATGTGATTTCAAACTAGTATTTATTAAATTGGAGACTATTTGTGAATAAATTTATCTTAGTATGGACTTCCTTGTGTTTGAATGTCTGAGCACTACCCACGAAATAGTAGATATTATGTACTTGTGATCACTGTGTCATTTGGATAGAGGACTCATAAATGGAATATAGGACCTTTTGTTTCATTGTCCATAAAATCCTAAGGGTTGATTAAGTTATTGTGCATGGATGTAAATGGAAACTTCAAGCTCTCTAAAGGCTTGCTTATTGTTTGCAAAGTAGCATTAATTTCTTATTTTAACTATGGAAATATCTTGTGGACACTAGTATGGTGTTGACTAAGGAATTATCTCGTAAACACTAGAAAGGTCTATGCATGTTAATCATAGACTGTAACCATACATTTGGAAAGAAATTGTTACTGTAGATGTGATATATACTGTACAGTGGTATATGGTCTATGGCATGACATCTTTAGTAGGAGGTACCTTTAGATTTCTATAGCATCATGTCTGGGCTAAGGTACCATAAAGTTAAGTGTGCATTGTATGGTTTTATTGTATTAGAAGTTGTTGTATGCAAATCTACAGTGATGTAAGGAGACTCGACTCTCATCATTTCATTGCACAAAATGAGTGACAAAACAACTACCTAGTTTGAAATTGGCCCTTCTTTAAGCAACATATGTAGCAATGAGACTTAGGATTCTTGAAAATGAGAAGTATCCTTCTCCCCATACAACCTGCTAACTAGGGCCTCTCAATTTACTTGCATGGTTGACCTCCTTGTCATTCTTGGCTATCTTGAAGACACCCTAAACTGTATCATTGAGATACCTATTAAATATGTGCTGGTTGTATGCATGTGTTTTCTTGGTGCATGTAGATCACATATGAATATAGGCTTAGGAGTATTTACAGCAACACTTCTTTTTGATTTGGATCCTAGAAATACTACACAACTTATGTTCTTTTCTCAAACATCTATCCACAAGTGGGCAGGTGTGGTGAGGTAAGGAGATTGATGAAAGATAGAGGAATTAAAAAAATGCCCGGATGCAGTTGGATTGAAGGGCATAAAATGGTGCATGCTTTTTTGTGTAGGAGATAGATCACATTCATAGACAAAGGAGACCTATGCAAAGTTGGAGAAATTGGGTTGGAAGATGAAGGCGGCAAGTATTTTCTAGATTCAAGAATTTACTTAATGATGTGGAAGGATGGGAAAAAGAATTATTTCTCTACCACCATGGTGAAAAGTTGACAATTGCATTTGGTTTGTTAAACATGCCCCATGGAACAACTATTAGACCTTTATCTTAAGGTTACTCATGAACCTTAAGATAAATAATTATTGAAAAAAAGTTGTGCATTCATTAATGACATGTAAGAGAATTTAATCAACTGCTACTTAAAAACTCTTTAATGTTTCTATCTAATGTAGGTTATTAGATTAATAGTGAAAAAGAACATACATTGACCACACAGTTTGTGGCACTTAAGGTTATGTAATAGAATTTATAGTTGATAGTTAAATTGTATAACAATTTTTTTTATGACCTTTAGTAACGTTTATTAGAATTGTTTTTTTTTTACATCATTGGAATGACATATTAGTTGTAACTTTTTTGAAATTTTTTTATGTTAAGTGCACTTTGATATGATGTAATATGATTATGGTTTCATTTCATTTATTGGAATATTAGATATATAACAGAAAAATAAATTATTACATGAAATAAATAATAAATTTTTATTTTAAATATTTTTTTTAGCAGAACATGGGTCTTCCAGAAGATAAAGATGATCCTGATGATATAGATCCAGATTATATTGGTTTTGGTACAGATCACATGGCAAAGGATGATGATGATGTAGATACAGAAGACAACGAGGCTAATGATGATAATGATGATGACGATGATGATCATGATGATTATGATCACAATGGTGATGATGATGATGATGAGGCAGTTGCTGGTAGTAGCCAGTGACATTCATGATCATAGAGACTGCATCATGGATCATTGTTGATATATCGTTATGATTCCTCTTTTCATGGTTACTGTAATATGTATCATTTTCATGGCCTGCAATACCATATTATTGAGTTGTATTATGTTCACATGTATCAATTTGACTTATATCATTTAGACATGTTTCATCTTGACTTGTATCATTTTGAGTTACATAATTTGTTATTTTTACTTATATCATTTGTACATGTATCATTTTGACATGTTATTGATCTAATGGCATATTTGACTTTCACTTATTTTAGTTATATATGATAATGATCTTATCAGTATTGACTTGTCAATTTATATATATTGAAAGTGGTCGATAATTTTTGGATGGATATTTATTACGTATGATGATTTTAATTTACTACAGGATGGATGTTGTAAAATTCAATTAAATTATAGATATTTGACTCACTTGTTTTAATTATAGATGATGATCATGTTATAATAATTATCTTGTTTTTTTATATAATTATCTTGTTAAATTAGAAGCAAAACCCAAAGTACCAAAGGAGGTCATAATGGAAGCAAAACTTGGCATCATTTAGAAAGCCAAAAAAGAAGATATTTTAGATGCCATACAAGAAGCAAAATATGAAGCACGACTGAGAGCAAAACTAGAAGAAAAAATAGGAGCAGACATGGAAGCAAAACTAGAAGCTAAATTGGGTGCCAAATCCAGTGCTAAATTGGAAGCAAACTTAGAAGCAAAAATGGAAGCAAATCTAGAAGAAAGCCTGGAAGCAAAATCAAAAGCAACATTGGAAGCAAACCTAGAAGCCAAACTGGAAGAAACACAAGAAGCCAAACCAGAAGAAAAATTGGAAGCCAAAGTGGAAGCCAACTCTAGTGCTAAATTGGAAGCAAATCTGGAAGGAAAATGGGAAGCAAAACTAGAAGCAAAACTGGAAGCAAAAATTGAAGAAAAATCAGAAGCAAAACTGGAAGCAAACTTGGAAGAAACACAAGAAGCAAAATCCGAAGCCAAATTGGAAGCTAAATTGGGTGCCAAATCTAGCGCTAAATGGGAAACAAACTTGGAAGAAAAATGGAAAGCAAAATTGGAAGCAAAACTAGAAGCAAACCTAGAAGCAAAATGGAAAGCGAAATTGGAAGCAAAACTAGAAGAAAAACCTAAATCAAAACTAGAAGCAAACCTAGAAGCTGTTGCAAGTATGAGGTTAACCAGTGTTGTCATTGATGTCAACATACTCATATTGCATTGATAAGAAGGATTGGATGAGCTATGTGCTGAGGATATTGGGAAAATTAGTCTCAATCAGGAACAGTGAAGAATAGTGATAAGAAGAAGGTAAAACTACTCAATGGGCTGAGAATTAGAGGATACGGATTAAAGGGTTTGTAGATATGAGTTTTGAGATATTCCAATTAAGATTTTAGAGGTCCACATAAAGATCTGAAGAAGTTATGGTTGTTTGGGTAGGACCGGTTCTGACAGGTGTTCAGTGGAAATAGAGTGTCACAGATTGGTCTGGTGAGCTCTGGAATTACATTATCCATTCTACAGATTAGAGAGAGTGTTGAAGAAATTCGTGTGAAGTAACAACGAGATTTGTGAATGATTTGGAGGTCCGAAAGAACCTTTTGCATTATGACACTGATGACAAACTATGTTCTTAAAGTTCTAGATGAAGGAGAGAAGGATTCTAGTAAGCAGATGAAGTGTGGATGTTCTTGGTGATTCACGAAAGCTTGTGGTGATCTTTGGATCATGTCCATTTCATGTTGGCAGTCCACATTGAAGTTAGAGTTTGTATTTGAAGAATAACCAGAAATTTTGGTGTTCTTCCTGAGACAGGCCGACCGGATGTATTACAAATCTTGCGAATGATCTTGTAAATGTTTTCTGACTTAGATGATTGTTCCTAAGTCGATGCCTTATGTAAATAAGGGTTTGTAAATTCATTTTGGAGTGTGTCTTGCGGTGATGAGAGTGATATAGCAAAGAGAAGTGTGAAAGGCAGAGCAGGCATTTTTGGGCTTAAATGGAACTAATCCAGGCATGGTAAAGATGTCAATCTCCAGTTCAAGTTTGTAATACTTGTTATCTTGTAGACAGTGTGTCTCTAGTAGGCAGTGTGCCTCTTTGTGAGCAATGTGCTCAGGCAGTGAGCCCTAATTGGCATGTGCCATCTATTTTTCTTATTCTTCTAACAGAGAATAATCCTTGGGTTAATCACCCCGTGGTTTTTCCCTTAACTGGGTTTTCCACGTCAAAATCTTGGTGTTTCATGTGTTGATATGTATCTGCTCTAGTGTTTATGTCGTATGCTTTCATGAATGATTAATTGCTATGCTATTGATTAACAAAGTGAATTTAAGTGTTTGAACTGAAAGCGAATTAAGGATAACTGATTCACCCCCCTCTCAGTTATCAACAATTGGTATCAGAGCCAAGTTCCTCTAAAAGGAGCTTACTACTTGAGGAGATCCAGGATGTCGTCATATAAGAAGGATAGTCTGAAGTTTGATGGAACCAACTTCACTCTTTGGAAAGGCTGAATGAAATATCACTTGGAGTGTATGGGAAAGGTGTACTTGTCCATGGTCACAAAAGCATATAAACCTCCACAGGGTGGTCCGACAACTCTAAATGAAATCACAGATGCCGAAAACAATCTACAGACTAAAGAGGCTCTTCTAAGTGCTTTAACTAACTTAGAGCTCTCAAATGTTATTGACCTACCAACTGCCTATGAGATCTGGATTAAACTGGAACTTCTGCATGAAGGAGATGAGTTTGTTAAGAGTGCAAGGTTGCATAGTCTCAAAAGGAAATTTGAAAGATTGAAGATGAGAGATGATGAAAATATCACTACCTTTATGCCAAGAGTGAATGAGCTGGTGTGTGGAATCAGGAATGCTGGTGGAGTTTTGGATGAAAATGAGATTGTTTGCAAAATTCTCAGATCCCTTCCTACTACCTACAAAATCAAGGTTGCTGTCATTGATGAATTCAGAGCCCATACAACTGTCACAAGAGAATAATTGGCTGGCAAACTAGCTGCATTTGAAATGACTGAGTTTGGAGATGATCCCCCCAAGACTAAATCTGCATTCAAAGCTAGTGCCTATGTGAAAGGCAAACAAATATTTGATCCGGGAGAAAACTCTTCAAGTAAGTTGTCATGGTATGATCAAGCAAGAAAAGACATGGAAGAGGAAGAAGTAGAAACAGCTCAACTTGAAGCCCTCATTGCAAAAAGACTGCCAAGGGGATCCGGTAAGTATGAAGGAAAATTACCCTTTAAGTGCTTCAACTGCAATAAGATTGGTCACTTTGCCTCAAGATGTCCGGAAAGATCCACAAGATCAAATTCTAATAGACAAAGGTTCCAAAAGAATTGTTATTATGTTCATGAAGAAACTGATAATGAAGGAGTAACAAATGATGAATCAGAGATAGGAGACAAATTCAGAAATGAATGGGTGTTCATTGCCATCAAGGAAGAAGATCCAATATTCCCTAAATCTATCAATAATAAGGTTATAGAAAGAGCTTTGGCTACCCAAGTTGAAGAAAAGGATGATTGGGTTATTGATAGTGGATGCTCTCACCATATGACAGGTGACAAGAACAAGTTCTTAGATTTGGAAAGGTATGAAGGAGGAATGGTAAAATTTGGTAACAATTCTGCTGGTGGAACCAGACATAGGGGAACTATCTCTTTTGATGGAAAGAACAAAACTGGTAATGTACTTTAAGTTGAGGGATTGAAGCACAATCTTCTCAGTGTTGGTCGGTGGACAAAGGTTATGATCTCTGGTTCAAGAATGGAAGATGCAGGATCTTTGAAAGCTCTGGAACTAAGATTGCATTTGGTACTCAAACAAAAGGTAATATCTTCCATCTAGTTGTTACTAATAAAAGTTGTCTGTTTGTTCAAGTTGATCAGAGTTGGTTATGGCATAGAAGGATGTGTCATGTAAATTTTGATAACATCATCAAGATAAGCAATACTCAGGCTGTAAGAAATCTTCCAAAGTTGGTAAAACCTACAAATAGTATGTGCAAAGAATGTCAGCTAGGTAAACAAAGCAGAGTTTCATTCAAAAGCAAGGATCAGTCATCTACCAGATTATTGGAGTTAGTTCATACTGATCTATGTGGTCTGACAAGAATCAAGAGTATGCAAGGTGATAGATATTTCATGTTACTGATTGATGACCATTCCCGGATGATGTGGGTCACCTTTCTGAAAGAGAAATCATAAGCCTTTGAGAAGTTCAAAATCTTCAAGGCTATGGTAGAGAATCAAACCGGATTAAAACTGAAATGTCTGAGGTCTGATAGAGGTGGTCAATTCATAGACTTCTATGAGAAGTATGGTATAAAGAGACAGTTGTCTGCTCCTGGGACTCCACAGCAGAATGGAGTAGTTGAGAGAAAGAACTGGACCATCTAGGAAGCATCCAGGACAATGATGATGGAAGCAAATGTTCCCCAGATGTTTTGGAAAGAAGTTGTCAGCACTGCAGTCTACACTCTCAATCGAGTTCAAATTAGAAGCAATACCGATAAGACTCCTTATGAACTTTGGTTTGGCATCACTCCTACTATGAGATATTTCAGAGTATTTGGTAGCCAGTGTTACATTGAAAGAGATGAAGATCTAGGAAAGTTTGATGCTAGAAGTGATGAAGGAATTTTCTTGGGATACTCCACTCAAAGCAAAGCATACCGGTGTTACAATAAGAGACTGAGAAAGATGATAGAAAGTACAAATGTGAAGGTTGATGAAGGTATTGAGAAGCCCTCAAGATTTTATGAGTATGATGAAGATGATCAGAATGATGTTCTAGTTCAAGGAGCTCCATCCTCTCCTGAAGGTCAGATTCAGACTGATCCAGTAAATCAAGAAGAAGAGATAGGTCCAGATGAGCCTGATCAAGAAGCAGAAGTGCAAGAAACTCCCAAAGTTCCAAGGTATGTAAGACTGAACCACTCTGAAGATCAGATCATAGGTGACAAAAGCAAAGGTGTGCAAACTATAAGGAATGTTGCTCAAAATTCAGATGAATGTTGTCTGATTTCAAAAATTTAACCTAAGACAATAAATGAAGCATGCAATGATGAAAATTGGACAAAAGCAATGGAGGAAGAGTTGATGCAAATTGAGAAAAATCACACTTGGGATCTTGTTTCTAGACCTAGCAACAAGAATGTGATTGGAACCAAATGGGTCTTCCCGAACAAACTAAATGTAGTTAGTGAAGTAATCAGAAATAAGGCCAAATCAGTCTGCAAAGGATACTCTCAAATAGAAGGGATTGATTTTGAGGAAACCTTTGCTCCGGTGGCAAGAATTGAAGCAGTCAGACTATTTATTACATTTTCTACCTTCAAAGATTTCAAAGTGTATCAGATGGATGTCAAATCTACTTTCCTAAATGGTGACCTAGAATAAGAGGTGTACATTGAACAACCAGATGGATTTCAGTTATCAGAGCATGGTGATATGGTTTGCAAATTAAAGAAGGCACTGTATGGTCTAAAGCAAGCCCCAAGAGCATGGTATGAGAGGCTAGATAAACATCTTTTGAAGATTGGTTTCAACAAAGGTACTGCTGATAGTAACCTATATTTTCAAATTGATCATGAAAACATCTTGATTGTTGAAGTATTTGTTGATGATATCATCTTTGGAGGAAGAGACAATATGTGTAAAACCTTTGCAAACCAAATGAAAAGTGAGTTTGAAATGTCAATGCTCGGTGAAATGAATTTCTTCTTAGGTCTGCAAATTACTCAGACAAAGAAAGGAATCTTTATCTCTCAGACAAAATATGTGAAAGAACTATTGAAGAAATTTAGAATGGAAGATTCAAAGCCAATGAACACTCCTATGGCTACCGGATGTAAGTTGAGCAAAGATGATGACTCTCCTAAGACAGATCAGACAAAGTACAGATTAATGATTGGTGGATTACTATATCTCACTCAAACTAGACCAGATATAATGTAGGTTGTTGGTCTTGTGGCAAGATTCCAGGCTGATCCTAGAGAATCTCATGTCATGGCAATCAAAAGAATTTTTAGGTACTTGAAAGGAACAGTTGAGTATGGCCTATGGTATCCTAGAGATCATGACTTTTCTCTTCATGCATATACAAATGCAGATTGGGCAGGAGATGTGGATGATAGGAAGAGTACAAGTGGAAGAGCATTCTTTTTGGGAAAAAGGTTGGTTTCTTGGCTAAGCAAGAAACAAGAAGTAATATCCCTATCTACAACAGAAGCAGAATACATTGCAGTAGCAGGTAGTTGCACTCAACTTTTGTGGATGAAGCAAATGCTAAGAGATATTCAAGTAGAATATGAGGAGCCTATCACAATTTTCTGTGATAATTCAAGTGCAATAAATATCTCTAAGAATCCGGTATTGCATTCTAAGACCAAGCATATATCTATCAAATTTCACTTTTTGAGAGAACAAGTGAACAAGGGTGAAGTCAGATTGGAGTATGTGCCCTCTAAGGATCAGCTTGCAGATATTTTTACTAAACCTCTTCCCAAGGACTCTTTTGAGTATCTTAGGGAGAAGTTAGGGGTCATGGCCCCTTTGGTGATGAACTAGGATGCACTGATGTGCATCAATTCGGTGGATATCACAGTCATATCTTGTGATCCGGATTGATGATGGGGAGCTACCACTAAGGGGGAGCAGCTAGTATGATTCTAATGTGTTAGAATTGCAAGTATGAGCCCTTTGCCATTGATGTCAAAGGGGGAGATAAGACATGTGAAAAACAAGTGGTTGATGATCAAAGGGGGAGCAATAAAGGAAGAGAAGACATGTGAAGAGTTGTTGTTGATATGGGGAGCTGTGACAGAAAGGAGAAGTTCTTGTCTTGATGGTTTTTCACATCATATGTTGCCATCAATGACAAAGGGTGAGATTGTTGCAAGTATGAGGTTAACCAGTGTTGTCAACATACTCATATTGCATTGATAAGAATGATTGGATGAGCTGTGTGCTAAGGATATTGAGAAAATTAGTCTCAATCAGGAATAGTGAAGAATAGTGATAAGAAGAAGGCAAAACTACTCAATGGGCTAAGAATCAGAGGATACGGATTAAAGGGTTTGTAAATATGAGTCTTGATATGTTCCAGTTAAGATTTCAGAGGTCCACATAAAGATCTGAAGAAGTTATGGTTGTTTGGGTAGAACCAGTTCTGGCAGGTGTTTAGTGGAAACAGAGTGTCACAGATTGGTCTGGTGAGCTCCGGAATTACATTATCTCATTCTGTGGATTGGAGAGAGTGTTGAAGAAGTTCATGTGAAGTAACAACTAGATTTTTGAATGATTTGGAGGTCTAGAAGAACCTTTTGCATTATGACAGTGATGGCAGACTATATTCTTGAAGATCCGGATGAAGAAGAGAAGGATTCCAGTAAGCAAATGAAGTGCGGATGTTCTTGGTGATTCAGGAAAGCTTGTGGTGATCTTGGATCATGTCCAGTTCATGTTGGTGGTTTTCATTGAAGTTAGAGTTTGTATTTGAAGAATAACCACAGATTTTGGTGTTCTTCCTGCGACAGGCCGACTGGATGTATTACACATCTTGCGAATGATCTTGTAGATGTTTGCTGACTTAGATGATTGTTCCTAAGTCAATGCCTTGTATAAATAAGGGTTTGTGAATTCATTTTGGAGTGTGTCTTGTGGTGATGAGAGTGATATAGCGAAGAGAAGTGCAAAAGGCAGAGCAGGGATTTTTGGGCTTAAATGGAACTGATCTAGGCATGGTAAAGATGTCAATCTCCAGTTTAAGTTTGTAATACTTGTTATCTTGTAGATAGTGTGTCTCTTGTAGGCAGTGTGCCTCTTTGTGAGTAGTGTGCTCAGGCAGTGAGCCCTAATTGGCATGTGCCATCTATTTTTCTTATTCTTCTAACAGAGAATAATACTTGGGTTAATCACCCCGTGGTTTTTCCCTTAACCGTGTTTTCCATGTCAAAATCTTGGTGTTTCATGTATTGATATGTATCTGCTCTAGTGTTTATGTCGTATGCTTTCATGAATGATTAATTGCTATGCTATTGATTAACAAAATAAATTTAAGTGTTTGAACTGAAAGTGAATTAAGGATAACTGATTCACCCCCCCTCTTAGTTATCAATAAAAGCAACACAAGAAACAAAACCAGAAGCCAAATCATAAGCCAAATTGGGTGCCAAATCTGGCACTAAATTGGAAGCAAATCTGGAAGCAAAATAGGAAGCAACACTGGAAGCAAAAATGGAAGCAAAACAAGAAGCAAACTTGGAAGCCAAACCAGAAGAAAAATTGGAAGCCAAATTGGGTGTAAAATCTGGTGCTAAATGTGGCTGTTACTTTTCGGCACAAAAGTTAGTGCTAAATCCATCACTAAAATTGGCACTAAATCCGGTGCGAAAGTAAGCATGCAAAATTGCGCTGAGTTTTGTGCCAGACAAAGTGTCCATTTTCTGAGCTCAATTACACTAAAATCCAACGCTATTTTAGGTGCTAATGGCCTATTCTATTGTAGTGTTTCTATGGAGCATGGCATGTTGATTGAGGAAGATTTGAGTCCCAATTATGTTTGGCAACTTAGTGATTTGCATTAAGTCAGATGTTTGTAGTGCTGACCTTGATGTTCATTCCAAGGTTGATGAAGCATATAAATACTTGTTGATGAGTTGTGGAAAAACATCCTTGTGCAAAAATAACAAAATCCAAAAAAAGGATCAGAGACAAAGCAGAGCAGAGGAGAGGAAGAAGAACAAGAGCTATTTAGATGAAGAGCTAGAGAAGAAGTATTTGGGGCAGAGAAAAAGTTTTGTGAGCTTTCAAAAGAACTTAACCAAGCATAAAAGTATGCTATTTCATAGTTCCTTCTTTCTATATTAAACATAAATTCTATAAGCAGTGAGCCTCTCTTGAGTAGTGAGCTCTGGGTAGTGAGCTTGAAGGGATGTGCCTTCCCTTTTCTTCTAAGTACTTTTAACAGGGTACGAATCTTGTGGGTTAACGCCCACCATGGTTTTCCCTTAACTAGGTTTCCACATAAAAATTTTGGTGTTATGTGTGCTCAATTTATTTCTTCTCTTGTGTTATTGATTCATGCTTTAATGTTTATCTAATTGAAAGTTGTTAAAGAAGATTAAAAGAAGAAAAGATTAATTATTATGGGACAATTGATTCATCCCCCCTCTTAGTTTTCTGGACTAATTCCAACAATTGGTATCAGAGCAAGGTTTCTCTAAAAGAAGCTTAACAACCTGAGGAGATCCAGGATGTCGACTTACAAAAAGGATAGTCTAAGATTTGATGGAACAAATTACTCTATTTGGAAGAGTTGCATGGAGTGCCATTTGCAATGCATGGGTGATGCTTACTGGGTGATAACCAATGATGAGTATAAACCTCTAGAGAAGGGCCCTTCAACTCCAGATCAAATCAATGTTGCTGAAAATATCCTTCAAGCTAAAGAAGCCTTGTCGAGTGCCCTGACTGATTCAGAAATGACAAATGTCTTTGGACTAAAAATTGCTCATGAAAACTGGAAGAAGTTGGAGAATCTTTATGAAGGCGATGAATATGTCAAATGTGCCAAGCAACAAAGTCTAAGAGGAAAATTTGCAAATTTGATGATGAGTGAAGATGAAAACATCACAATCTACATGAAAAAGATAAATGAACTTGTGTGTGGTATCAGGTGTGCTAGTGGAACTTTGGAAGAATCAAATATTGTGGCAAAAGTGCTCAGATCTTTACCTGATTCATACAAACATAAGGTTGCTACTATAGAATAAATCAAGACTGTCTCAAAAGTTACAAGAGATCAGCTGGTTGGCAAAATTTTAGCTTTTGAATTAAGTGAGTTTGGTGATTCTCTTCCTAAGTTGGAATCTGCTTTTAAGGCCAGTGTATATGGAAAACAAAGATATGATTCGGGTGAAAGCTGCTCTACAAGATCAAATAGATTTTCTAAGGCAAGGAAGGATCTTGAAGATGGTGAAATTGAGTCTACAGAAATTGAAGCTCTTATTGCCAAAAGAATGCCAAAAGGATCTAGTAAGTATGAAGGAAAGTTGCCATTTAAATGTTTTGCTTGTAATAAGATTGGTCATTTTACCTCAAGATGTCTAGAGAAATTTCCAAAGCCAAACCCTAACAAATATAAAGGCTAGATGAAATGTTACTATGTCTAAGAAGTTGGAGAAGAAGGAGTCACAGATGATGAATCTGATCATGGAGTTACCACTGAAGATGATTGGATGTTCATTGCTATCAAAGAAGAACATCCAGTGTCTACTGAATCTACTAGTTGTGCAAATGTCGAAAGTGCCTTGGCTGTTTAGGTTGTTGAAAAGGATGAATGGGTGATTGATAGTGGATGTTCTCATCATATGATTGGTGATAAAAGTAAGTTTATAAACTTTGAAAAATATGAAGGTGGAATTGTGAAATTTTGAGACAACTCAGCTGGTAGAATCTATGGCAGAGGATCCATCTCTTTTGATGGTAAGAATAACAGAAATGATGTTCTATATGTGGAAGGGCTGAAGCATAATCTTCTTAGTGTTGGATAGTTGGTTGACAAAGGTTATGATCTTCGATTCAAGGATGGTAAATGCAGAATCTTGGAAAGCTTTGGAACTGAAATTGCATCTGGTACACAAACTAGAGGTAACATCTTTCAATTAAGTAGTTCTGGTAAAATTTGTTTGATTGCATAGATAGATCAAAGTTGGTTGTGGCATAGGAGAATGTCTCATGTGAATTTTGATAACATTGTCAAGATAAGTTCTACTCAGGTTGTCAGAGATTTTCCAAGACTTGTGAAACCTGATAGCATGTGTAGAGAATGTCAATTGGGTAAACAGAAAAAAACATAATTCAAAAGTAAAGAACAGTTTTCAAGTGGGTGATTGGAACTTGTGCATACTGATCTATGTGGTCCTATTAGAATTAAGAGTGTACAAGGAGACATATATTTTATGTTGCTGATTAATGATTACTCCCGAATGATGTGGGTAACTTTCTTAAATGAAAAATTAGAAGCTCTTGACAAATTCAATGTGTTCAAAGTTATGGTGGAAAATGAGATTGGTGTGAAGATAAAGTGTCTAAGATCTGACAGAGGTGGAGAGTTTACCTTTGGTGAGTTTGATACATTATGTGAAAAGCATGGAATAAAAAGATAGTTATCTGCTCCTTGGACTCCTTAGCAAAATGAAGTTGTGGAAAGAAAGAACTAGACCATTCAAGAAGCTACTAGGACCATGATGATGGAAACAAATGTCCACAAGTTTATTGGAGAGAAGTTGTGAGTATTGTTGTCTACACTCTTAACGAGGTGTAGATCAAAGGTAATTATGGTAAGATTCCTTATGAACTCTGGTTTGGTCATCTTCCTACTGTAAGATATTTCAGAGTTTTTGGTAGTAAGTGTTATATCAAAAGAGATGAGGATCTAGGCAAGTTTAAAGCAAGAAGTGATGAAGGAATTTTTTTGGGTTACCCTACTCAAAGCAAAGCATACTGGTGCTTTAACAAGAGGTTGAAAAAGATTGTTGAAAGTGCTAATGTCAGTGTTGATGAGAGCAAAGAAGGACATTTCAAGTCTTGCGGATAGGATTCATATGATTAAGATGAAAATCCAAGTCAAGAAAGGCAAGTGCAAACTCAGATTCAAATCCAAATTGATTTGGAAAATCCAGTGACTCAAGAGGATAATGCAGAAGTTGAGGAACAAGTTCAAGAAATAGTAGTTCAAGCAAATCCCAAAACTCCTAGGTATGTAAGGATGAATCATCCTGAAAATTAGATCATAAGAGATATAAATAAAGGTGTTTTAACTAGGAGAAGAATCGTTGAAGATCAAGAAGAGATTTGTTTGATTTAAAAGATTGAACCAAAATCAGTAAGTGAAGCTTACAATGATAAAAACTAGGTAAAAGCAATGGAAGAAGAACTAATGCAAATTGAAAAGAATCACACTTGGGATCTTGTTTCTAGACCTGACGATAAAAATGTGATTGGAACTAATTGGTCTTCCAAAATAAACTAAATGAAGATGGTGAAGTTGTAAGAAATAAAGCAAGGTTGGTATGCAAAGGATATTCCCAAGTGGAAGGAATTGATTTTGAAGAAACTTTTTCTTTGGTGGCAAGAATAGAGGCAGTTAGATTGCTTCTTTCTTTTGTTGCTTATAAAGATTTCAAATTCTATCAAATGGATGTCAAGTCAACATTTCTAAATGAGGAGTTAGAAGAAGAAGTCTACATTGAGCAATTGGAAGGAATTTAGTTGTCTGATTAGAAAGACATGGTCTACAGATTCAAGAAAGCATTGCATGAACTCAAACAAGCCCCAAGAGCCTAGTATGCAAGATTAGATAAGTATCTGCTAAAGCGAGGATATAACAAAGGCACTGCTGACAGTAATCTTTACTTCAAGATTGATCATGAGAATATTCTAATTGTTGAGGTATTTGTTGATGATATCATTTTTGGTGGAAATGAGAGCATGTGCAAAACATTTGCTAATTAGATGCAAAGTGAATTTGAGATGTCCATGTTTGGTGAGATGAATTTCTTCTTAGGTCTACAAATCACTCAGTTAGATAAAGGTATCTTTATATCTCAATCTAAGTATGTGAAAGAATTGTTCACAAAGTTTGGAATGGAAGATTCAAAGCTAGTAGGTACATCTATGGTAACCGGATGTAAGTTGAGTAAAGATGATGACTCCCCTAGGGTAAATCAAAAAAGGTATAGATCAATGATTGGACAACTGCTCTATCTGACTCAGACCAGACCTGATATCATGAATGCAATTGGGCTTGTTGCTAGATTCCAAGCTGATCCTAAATAATCCCATGTTGTAGCAGTCAAAAGAATCTTCAAATATCTCAAAGGAACACCTTATTATGGCTTGTGGTATCCAAAAGACAATGACTTTACTCTTCATGCATATACAAATGCTGATTGGGTAGGAGATGTGGATGACAGGAAAAGTACTAGTGGTGGTGCATTCTTCTTGGGAAGTAGATTGGTTTCTTGGCTAAGCAAAAAGTAGGAGGCAATATCCCTATCTATAGTAGAGGCATAGTATATAGCAGTAACAAACATTTGCACTCAAGTTATGTGGATGAAGCAAATGTTGAAGGACATCAAAATTGTGTTTGAGGAGCCTATCACAATCTTCTGTGATAATTCAAGTGCAATAAGCATCTCAAAAAATTTAGTGTTGCATTCAAAGACAAAGCACATATCCATCAAGTTTCATTTCTTGGGAGAGAAGGTAAATGAGAATGAAGTCAAGTTGGAGTTTGTGTCTTCATAGGATTAGATTGCAGATATTTTCACTAAGCCTCTTCCTAAGAATACTTTTGAGTATCTCAGAGAGAAGTTGGGGATTATTACCCCTCATGATCAGAATTAAGATGCACTACAGTGCATCTGTCTAGTGGAATTCACAATCACATCTTGTGATCTGGATTGATGTCAAGGAGGCACTACTCAAGGGGAGTAGTCTACATGTAATTTTTGAGTTTGGTCTGAAACAAAAATAAGGAGAAAATACTACAAATATGTGCACTTTGTGATTGATGTCAAAGGGGGAGAGAAGTTCATGTGAAAAACTAGTTGCTGATGAAAGGGGGAGCAGTGAAGAAAGTGATTGTAGAAAGGATAACAGAAAGGGGAAGAAGGTCTTGTCTTGATGGTCAAATTAGTTTTTCACATCATATGTTGCCATCAATGACAAAGGGGGAGATTGTTGTAAATGTGTGCCTAAATGGTGTTGTCATTGATGTCAACATATCCTTGTTTCCATTTGTGTCAACTATATCCTATTTTGCTACTTGTATAGAAGACTAGATTGCTAAGGATACTGAGAAAATTAATGAGGATCAATGTATGCAGACCATATGGCTGAGTAGAGGATTGTCTGAAGAATCTCTAGTTAAGTTTTGAAGGGTTCGCATGAAGATTTGAAGAAGCTATGGCCATCTGAGTAGAACCAATTTTGTAGTGTTCAAAAGAGATAGAGTGATAGGAAAGAGGTTAGGATTGTTTCGGATATGTCAAATGATGATCTGCTAGTCTAGAGGCATGTTTGGGAAGTCAGTGTGTATCATCCATTCAAGTGGTTCGTGGTTTGGAGGTCCACAAGCAATCTTTCTAATGTGACCGTCATGGTAGATAATTTTCTTTAGGTTCCAGAGGAAGATGCAAGTGATTTTGATGATTTGGAGGAGTGCAGATGTTTTTATTGAATTCAATGTGCTTGTGGAAGTCTCTGGATCATGTGACTACTATGTTGGAGGTCTACAATGAAGTTTTAGCTTGTCAATGAAGATTTCCTTCTTGGTGTTGTTGTTCTTCCTAGTCTTGGCTGACCAGATGATTCAAGCGTGTTGTGGATGATCTAAGAGTATTTCTATGGAGCATGGCATGTTGATTGAGGAAGATTTTAGTCCCAGTTATGTTTGGTCGATAGCTTAGTGATTCGTATTAAGTCAGATGTTTGTAGTGCTGACCTTGATGTTCATTCCAAGGTTGATGAAGTGTATAAATACTTGTTGATGAGTTGTGGAAAATCATCCTTGTGTGAAAATAAAAAATTCCAAAGAAAGGATCAGAGGTAGAGCAGAGCAAAGGAGAAGTAGAAGAACAAGAGTTGTTTAGATGAAGAGCTAGAGAAGAAGTATTTGGCTTAGAGTAGAAGTTTTGTGAGCTTTCAAAGGAATTGAACCAGGCATAAAAAGAATGCTATTTCATAGTTCATTCTTTCTATATTAAACATAAATTATGTAGGCAGTGAGCCTCTCTTGAGCAGTGATCCTAAAGGCATGTGCCTTCCCTTTTCTTCTAAGTACTTTTAATAGGGTACAAAGCTTGTGGGTTAACCCCCACCGTGGTTTTCCCTTAACTAGGTTTCCACATAAAATTTTTGGTGTCATATGTGCTCAATTTATTTATGTTCTTGTATTATTGATTCATGCTTTAATGTTCATCTGATTAAAAGTTGTTAAAGAAGATTAAAAGCAGAAAAGATTAATTATTGTGGGACAACTGATTCACCCCCCCTCTTAGTTGTCCAGACTAATTCTAGCATATACAACTATGATTAGTAGACTAGGCTAAGAGCATAAACCTGTCAATGATTTTATATACATCGAATGGTAGACAAAAATCTATTTGAAGGTGTAATGCATATGTTTAAAAAGGGTTTCTCAGCTACTTGAATATTGTTGTAGGGAAATGGTGAATTCTAAATGTGAATACAATCTTTAAGAATTTTAATTGCAAATAATAAATGTAAGCATTGTTATCTACAATAATAATGTCCATCATATTGTTTAGTGGTAAAAAAAGGAGAGGGTTAATGTTTTCTTTAGTTTGAATCCTCCTTTCCACAAAACATTCCAATGGCTTTTCAACCAAGTGCCTAACCTATCAAGAGGAGAGTCCGTTATTAGTTTTGAGTTTCCACTTGGTTTTCTGCTGGGACATTCAGATGTGATCACACAACTTTGCCAATTAATGCCTTTATATCCTTGAAACCCTAATTTAAGAAAAACAATAATCAAATATGTGAATTACGAAAAATGCTATAGGAAATAATCAGAGGGCAGAGAACCTTAACTCACTATTTTTTGTAGATAGAAAAAGGAAAAATCTGGAACAATGTGGATGGTGCCCTAGTCTAGTGTGCCACTTTTTCCACACAGTCCCAATTTGCTTCTAGCATTGATCTCTGCTGTGTCTTCTATTTCTCGTGATCAAAAATTTGAGGACAAGGTTGATGGCGCCTTTGTCCTGAAATGTTGAATAGTGTCCACTTCTTTTTAGATTAGAATCTTCAATGTCTACCTTCCTTCTCTACAACTCCACCTTAGGTCTAGATCTAACACCTATACCTACAATCACAAGGAGTGTGGTAGGGGTTGTGGTGTTTAGATGCTTGCCTCAGTCAAGCCCCAGAGAGACATTCAAGTCTTCCAAACACCGTTGTCAGAGAGAGTACGTGGCCTTGGGAGGCAGAGGCAAAAACCAAATGATAATGATTAATAAAGCACAATAAATAATACCTTGATGATGAAGCTCTCATGGAAGGAAGAAGCTCTTCAATGCCATGAGGAGAAGATATAATCCAACCTGCAAACAAACACAATAACAATGCTATGCTCTGCAACACAATGATAATCACAAGTATGCCAAGTATGCGTCAAGTTCACAATAGCCATCTAGTTTCTAAATGATAACCTAATCATGCTTATATATGCAACCACTAAGATTCCTACCAAGAATTTCATATTTGAAACTTATGATGTTAGCCTGGAGACCAAATAACGGTCACAAAACTAACATTTCAAATTAGGGTAGACCCAAAATAGGGCTAGACCAAGGTGCTAGCACCCTTGTCCACCCTCCTGTCTTTGCTCAAGATTCATTAAATTGCATCCCCCTAGCTCCTATTTGCCACAAGACCCATGGGTTTTCTCATCTGGAGTCTAATTCAACATGCAAAATGCTCTAAATGTAAATCTAAGGACTCAGGAGCTAAACCTTTAGGAAAAAGCCCCCAAGGGTGCATTTTTCTGACATAACACATATAATGTTAATTGTAAAAATCTACCACCCTAAATCTAATGTATCTCCTACTAGCCATAGTGTAGTTAAATTCACTTGAAATCAAATATTATATAGCAAATTTAGTATGGTGCAACAAAAGTATATGAACAACAAAAGATTTATTACAGCACAATAGAAGCATATGAACAATGAATAACACCTTGCAAATTTACACTTTAGATTATGCTTTTTGATAATTCATTGGTGTTTTAGATAATGCAAAACATTTCTATTGGTAAATTTTGTACAAGTGATGTTATAATGTATGATTGTTATATATGTTCCTCATTTAGGTAATTTTCTATTGAGCTCAATTTTTATAATCAAAGAAAGTAGATAATCACTAAAAATGACTGTCAAACAAGCATCTTCATGAGATGCAAAACCAATGGTTAAGAGCTATTCATAGAAGCATAATGACTTGATTATGGGTTAAATTCTCTACTCATTGTACACCAAGAAATGTGAATCACACATTCATTTTTATTGACTAAAAGATTATAAGAAATGACAAGGGATTCAACTCATTGTGCTATTGAAACTTTGATTTCTCATAATGGAATTACAATTGCAATTTTCCTTCCTTTCTTTCTTATCATTCAAATACTATTATAACAAAACAACAAATTATATCTAAGCTATAATATTATGGCCTATATCTAATAACAAAAAATAAAAGCTTCATCCTTCTAAATTAATCTCATATATTGATGCTTTCTAAGATCTCTAGGATGGTTATAGTTGCGACAATCAATTTTTGAAATTTTCACTTGCTAATTCATTTCTTCTATTTTCACAAAGCTTAAGGATTTTGTTAGGTAAAATTCTTAAGAATTATATAACTTATCATTCTTAGATTTTGGAAGCTTAAGCAAGCTAATGATAATATTTTCCTTTCCTTCCATGTTCTGACAAAAGGCTATAGAAGTTGTTCAATGAATCAGGCAATCTAAGCTTAAGATCTCATTTCTCAATCTTTTTGTTTGCCTTTTTGGCATAGATGTTATATAATCTCTAAAAGACTATTCTAACTATTGATCATCAAATGACCTGGTTTGCCCTTTATCACATGGTTACGTTAACCTTGTAAAATATTTTTTTGTAAGTGGGCCCCAATTCTATGTAAATACTTTTATTAACTATTAATTAAAGCATTATCAATGGCATTTCTAGTTCTTAGCTTAAATTATTATTTAAATGGCCTTCCTATTAAAAAATTCTTAGAGGAATTTGATCATAGAGCAAATGGTAGGACCAACTTCTTTTCCTTAAAACTTTAAATTTACCGATAATTTTTAATTATTTGGGCCCCACATGAAGGGTATAAGACTTTCTTTAGACTATAAATCCAAGAGCCTCTAATCTACTATTGATGTATTTCACATCAAATTGCTTGTTAAAATTGGAGAGCTTGAATATATTTTCTTAATATAATAGATATTTTTTTGTATATAATTTATGGATCCAAATATCTTTAAATAGATATTATATGTGGATAGATGTGTTTCATACATGAGACATGACTCTATATGACAAATGTGTTGGAGTGTCATGATTAAATATATTTTATATTTTTAACACCCCCATAAATGTTATTTTATCACACAACTTAACTAGATGATGGGGGCCACCCATAACAAATAGGTTTATTAGCTACCCATGTACAAATGAAGAACATTTAACACCAATATATTCTTGAAAGTATACAAACTTAGGCTCGCTCAAAGGTTTAGTGAAGTCATTTGCAAGTTGCTCATTTGTTGGTGTATAGAATAGTTCAATTTCCTTATTGAGAACATGCTCACGATTGAAATGATTTTGTACTTCAATTTGCTTATTGCAAGCATGAAACACTAAATTGCTGAACACTTTGATTATGTTTGTAGTTTATAATTACTAGTCTTACTTTGTTCTTGTCAACTTAGCCATAAGATTTAAACCTTTTCTTTGAACACCCCTAATTACTTTCGTTCATATATTTCTCCCATTTGAAGCATTGTCTATCAAAATGACCAGAACCATTGCAATACTAGCAAACCTTTCTTTTCCTCTACTCATCATTATCCATAACAAGAGTTTTTTAGTTCTATCAATAAAGGAGGTGAATTTTGACAAGAGAAGAATACTTTTCATCTAATGATGGCATTCTTCAAAGTTGTCACCACCACTCAACTTTATAGAGATAATACTCAATATATTATTTACCATTTGCACTAATCTTTACGATTAGAACCTTTTTGCAATGATCTTTGTGACCAATTTTTTTTTTTTTTAATGATCATTGTGATCAAGAAAAACTTTTGCAATGATCTTTGCGATCAAAATATTTTGCAATGATCTTTGTGATAAAAAACTTTCTACAATGATCTTTGCGATCAAAAAATTTCTGCAATGATCTTTGTGATAAAAAACTTTCTTCAATGATCTTTGAGATCAAAATCTTTTGCAATGATCTTTGCAATCAAAAACTTTCTTCAATGAACTTTGCGATCAAAATTGTTTGCAATGATCTTTGCAATCAAAACTTTTTGTAATAATCTTTATGATCAAAAAACTTTTGCAATGATCTTTGTGATCAAAACCTTTAGCAATGATCTTTATAATCAATGCTACAATTTTTTTAGATTTAGCAATGATCTCTATGATCAACACTACAACTTTTTAAATTTAACAATGATCTCTGCACATTTTATGGTTGACGTCCCTTTCTTTTTCAGAGTAATATTGCTGCACTTTACAAGCTATTTACTCCACCTATATAAATGCTCCTTTTGGCTAGACAATTTCTCTGCCCTTGCTTGGGCTTCACGGAACAGCTCATTTGAATAAGGCTGGCGTCCATTTTTAGCAATTATAATGTCTATATGCTTCGGTAATTTAGTTGTTACATTTTGTCTTCTTTGTTGCTGATTTAGTTTTATTATGGAAAAGGACCATTCTCATATTGCACTGGTTTAGAAGTGCTTGAAGCTCAGATGGACAACCATCCAAATAGTCATATAATGTCTCTTAATTGTCTTCCAATTCATCACCACCAGCAACATTTGCAAGCTCTCTAAACTAGCTACTTCTTCGGAACTAAATCGGCTCCTTACAAAAAGCACCAAAAGAACACCATGCACTCCCTTTTTTGCAAGATCAATACATTTGACACTTTCTTTCCCAAGAAAATCTGTGGGGACAGATGGATCAAAGAGTCCAGGTGTGTCCACCACATTTATCACTCGGCCATCAAAAAGAACCCCTTGCTGTAAACCAAAGGTGGTTGTAACAACTGGAGAACTATAGCTTGATTTGAACGCTTTGCGTCCAAGGATTGAATTACCAATTGCAGTCTTACTATTGCCAATGCACCCTACTAAAACCAAAGTTGTTACACCATTTGAAGTCCCTGTTAGTTCCCAATCATCAACTTCCTCCATATCGCTTCCTCCCATTATTTTAGCCTTACAAAGTGCCAAATTATCTGCAATTCAAGCAAAATATCATTTCAGTTAATTGTTTAAGCTGCTCTGCGTACGCATCTTTCATCTACCTTCAAAATATTGCAACTCTTCTTTGGAATATCCCCTTAGTTTATCACTATGCTCTAGTAAAGATAAATGTCTCTCTGGTATACTTCACTCCCTGATTCTGATAGAACATATGAATCAAGATGCTCATTTGACAACTTGGATACAATGGCGCATTTACCCAATTTCAAATTTTCATCCAATTGAGGGCGAGTGAGGGCTTTCAGACCCCTTGTGCTATCAATAATCGCAATCTTGACAACATTTAACTCATAAACTTCATCTTCAAACATATATTTGAAGCATTAATTGCAGTCTTGGCACATATTTGAAGCATATAGCAATGATTATTGGTGGTGACTTCATCTTCAAAATATTGGACCCACATTTGAATAGGGAGGAGCTCTTTTTAGTCTACTTACCTGACACTTTCAGATGATAAAAGCATACCCTTTATTCTTATATGCACCCTGCTCAACTATGGAAGAGAGGAAATTCGAGGTTACCTCCCTCCTATGTTTTTATATAACCAACCTCTCTCAATTTTGGCATTTAGATGAGCCAAGAAAAAGAAAAACTTTTATGGTTTGATCTATGTGTTTTGTTGATAGTAATTTTAACATTATTTTTTATGTGCACCCTGAAAAAAATATGCTATATGGTTTGATCTTTATGTTGGCGATAACCATAAATCTATCAGTATCTCATTGTAATTTATTTTCAGAATTGGATGAGGGCCTAGTCACCTCTCTATTTTTTGGACACCCATTTATTGTGGTCTACATATATGATGTATTGAACTTATGGTGATTCAATTACAAAGGGTGATGTTAACCAGTCATGATTAAATGTCGCTCCTTATTAATCTTTTTAATCTTTAATTGTAGTCAAATCATGTAGAGAATTTATTTCAATTGAAATTAATGTTACAATCACATCACTTTTATTTATTTATAAAAGATTTATAAATATATTGTTATATCATTAATTGAAAAATATTAAAATAAAGTTTGATAATATATAGTTATTCTATAAAATAATATTAATCTAAAAATTACACAATGAAACTGTAAGTTTTCTTGAAATTGTATAGGAAGTTGGAACATCTTTCACTATTGAAAATTGATCCATCTACCGAAACATATGGATGCATGCATATTCATTGTACAATGACTACTTGTACAAACCACAATTGGAAATTGTACTTGTGAGAGCAACACACCCAGGATGACCAGCTACAGAAATAAACCTTCACAAGAGAGAAAATATTTCACCGAAGAGAAAATGCATTGAGAAGGAGATGAATAATCTACATATGGTACAAGCTTTTTAAAGCCGTGAAAAATAGGTAACAAGGATGTAACTTCCCGATATGGGAAACACAACTACCATAATTAGTTAAATGCAACTAAACTATAGTCTACCTAAGTAAAACTTAAGTAAATATGCATTTACTCTAACAACCCCCCTTAAGTGCAACTTAGGGAGAATGAAGATGCAACAAAGAAATCTCTCACAACCAGAGAAAAGGAGAAAAACCCTGTGGGAAAAAACCCCTCCCCAAAAGAAAGAAAGAAAACAAAAATGATGCATGGATGGAGGAATTGTCACACCCCCCAAGTACTACATACATCATGTATATACAATGAATGACCCCCCCATAAGAGGGAAAGTGAGAGACTATTTAGCTCCCCCATGATGAAGAAGCTCCAATACTGATGAAGGATGCCTAAAGACAGAAGATGATCCAATGCCTGCAAGCAACACCTCTTCCCTTAAGAAGAAATTGGTCCACCAAATGAAGAAGGAACCACTCCATATCCAGTTAAGAAGGGGATGGAAGTCTCCAAATAGAAAAATCCATCACATGATCATGCTCAACGACAACCAAGAAATGCGACAGATCAAGAGAAGGCACATCCAAGTCAACCTCCAAGAACAATCTGAATGAATCAACTGGCATGCTGCAACTGTCATCAAAGAGGAGAGAAATCCCCTCAAGTGAATCTCCCAAATTTGTAAGGTGAGACTCTACAAAAAAATCAAAGATGCTTGCTAAGTACTCATCCAACAAAGCAAGATTTGAGGGATCAAAGGTAGCCTGTTGGGGTGGAAACTCAACCTCTGAAGTAATAGAAATATTATCAACATGAGTCTGAAGTACCCCAAAATATAAATGACCAATATTACTATCAACACTGGCTAAGGGTGGACGAGGTATATAGTCATCCTCCTTAACAAAGTGAGAGAAGCTATACAGTCTAGACTCATGATCAGCATTACCAATAGCAATGAGTTTTCTAGAATCAGCTTCTCTGATTTAAACACATAATCAAATGTAAACTCCACAGTCTTAGGGACTTCACCATGTGTTATTTGGTATATAGACAGAAGATTTGTGTGAAACTCTGGAATGTACAGTACATCCTGAAAGCAGCCATCACCTACGTCAACAGTGTCTATCCCCCGAACATCCAACAGCTTTTTGTTCCCCAACAAAATTTTGGAAGTGTCAGAGGGGTACAAACCCATAAAGGATAGGGTGAGGAATTCATGTGGTCAGATGCACCAATATCTAGAAACCATCTATCACACCAAGAATCAACTGTAGAAGTGACCAATGCATGTCCCTTACCCATGTAGTGCTTATATTCTTTACTGTTTGTAATGTCTACACTACCAGAATGTGTGGGCTTGGTGGATGGAGTAAATGAAGATGTAGAGGCTGTAGAAGGAGTCCCAAAAGATGGTAGTGGGATATCATTCTTTTGAAGAAGGTGGGAGATCTCAACTATCTTCTTTGTGTAACAATGATGCTCATCATGCCCCTTCTTTTTACAATATACACAATTGAGTTTCTCCTTCTTTGGCTTTTCTTCTTTTGTAGTTGTCGGGGTCTCATATGACTCTATTTTAGATTGAGGTTTCTTCTTCCCCTTACTCTGTGGGCCATGTGCAACCAATGCATGATTTTTAGGGACCCCCTCCAATTGGGCAAGTTTGGCTTGCTCCCTTGTTAATTGGTCACAGAAGGTCTCAAAAGAGGGCATCTAGAATGCACTACCTAAGGCATCCATTGTGGAGTAAAAGGTAGAGGAAAACACAGCAAAAGGGCCTCTTAACTTAGACAGAATCAAAAAAATGGACTCCTTATTAGTTTTGTCGTTTCCACATCCTACTAGTTGTGACCTTACTGATTTGAATTTTACTAGGAAGTCATTAATAGTAGGAAATGCTTTAGGGATAAGAGAGTTTAACTTAGCCTCCAATTGCAATGCATGGATCTCGCTAACCTTACCAAATAGGTTTTCTAACTTATCCCAGATTTATTTGGGTATACCCAACTTATCAATATGGAAAAGGAGACTATCTAAAACATTTAACTTCATCAACCCCATAGCTTGGTCACATTTATTTTGATGGGCAAATTATTCATATTCTTTAGTGAGGGTGGGTTGGGTAGCATTCAGAGTGCACCACAAACCCTGGGACTGAAGTAATCTACACATTTTCATTTTCCAGGTGTGGTAATTGTGGGGAGTTAGTAATTCAATAGATGTAGAGTGATCCAACCAAACTGATAAAAGCACCCAATAAAGCAGCCTCTACAATTTAATTTTCACCAATTCTCCGACCAAATAGCTGATTTTAGAAAAAAAAAAATGAGCGAAATATATACACCTTGTTTTCTCCAAAGTCTCGAGCACCAAATGGCCAACAACAAGTCACCAAGCAATAAGTCACCACTTCAAGAATCGGGCTGCTCCACGCACAGATATAAGGTTCCAAGCCACGGGAGCCTTTGCTCATGCTAAGAAAAGGAATGCCTGGCTATTTGAAGGCACAAAACATTCCAACACTACCAATGTGGGATTAAAACCCCTACAGAAGGCTTATCAAACATCCAAATGGGCCCACTTTGCCAGGCCGTGCACAACAAAAACCTAAATATTTCACCATGAAACTTTATAAATATTAAAGTTTGAACAAAAAACTGGTCACGTGAAATGTCTTTCCCAAAAATTGGTTCACTCCCCCAAAATCTATTTCCAATCTCACGTAGGCAACACAAAGTGGTCAACCTGCTTGAGGCCTTAAATGAAGTTAGCAATGGTGGTGATGTAGGCCTGTGCCTCCATCTAATGCACTTGGTGAACAAAATCCTTTGGCTTAATTTATATAATAGTGCAGAACAATATCGGCAAATGCTGCCATTCTTGTATGAACTATGCACTGGCAGTAAAGGTCTTTGCTCCAAAAAATTTATCATCCGCCACATAGAAGAAAACAAGAAATCCACTTGTTCTCAAATAGAGTAAACCCTAGAGTAGAGAGACGATATTTGCTAGAAAAAAAAAGAATAATACGGGAACTTTGAAAATTAGAAAAAAAAATTCAAATGCTAAATGATCTCCAATTAATCTCAAAGTCTCCGACGATAGCTCAAGTAGGAAGAATTCATAGATTGGGTGGCTCTGATACCACATGAGAGAAACACACCCAGGATGACCAACTACAACAATAAACCTTCACAAGAGAGAAAATATTTCACTGAAGACAAAATGCATTGAGAATTAGATGAATAATCTAAATATGGTACAGGCTTTTTAAAGCTGTGAAAAATAAGTAACAGGTATGTAACTTCCCGATACGAGAAACACAACTACCCTAATTAATTAAATGCAACTAAACTATAGTCTACTTAAGTAAAACTTAAGTAAATATGCATTTACTCTAACAGTACTCAAAACATGTACAACTATATTATTATATTACTAACAAATAAACAACAAATTTACACATTTCTTCAATTTCCTACTCAGCATCCCTTCCACCTCTTCAAACTATAAGTGCTAGTTTAGATATATTTTTGTGTGCTTCGTATACTTGCTACTAGGGCCTAAATTTGATGGTCCACTCTATTTGTCAAGCAATCTTTTTGTGATGGTCATTTCTTTGAAGTTGTCTTTCAAATATTAAACATATCTATTTTAGGAAAAATATATATAGACTAAATATATAAAAGAATAATTACATATAAATTTTGACTGTTTACCTGAAATCTTATCTTTCAAGTAATACAGTCTTCCTAAAATTGTAATTGTATTTTATGACTAAAATGACTAAATACGACCATATGACCCTCAAATTTAACCCCTACTTGCTACTAATGACACTTATAATGCGTGTCCACCTTGTGTATGCACCTATAGATGTTATTCCTAATTACGCCGATAGGTGTTTTACTTCGGAGCTTGTTGAGCTTTGTAGAATGTTTAGATGATAATCAAAGGTCTATAATGCTTGTCCGGTATAGGGATGACCATCCAAGCAATCTAAGCCCTTAAAATCAAATCATAGCAACAATGTTAGCCAGAAATGAAGCTTAATGTGGAAGTTAGCTAATGTTAATTTTTATGGGTTAGGAAGCAAAGATTTTTGGGGTTTTCTAAAGGCCAAGATGAAGAAATGTGGAGCATGCAAGGGCAGTAGTACAAATCGCGCAGTCTAGGTGAATCTCACTCTGATAACATTTTCTTTGCTCTATTCAGTGCCATTTTTGTTGCAAGCTTATTGACATGTTTTTTGCTTCACTATAAATCCCTTCTTTATTTTAACTTGCTACCCACAAGATAAAACCCACATTTTTGATAGCTAAAACTTTTCCCATATATTGCAGAAGAATGGCTATACTGGTAACAAGCTCTAACAATAGTTGTTACATCAAGCCTTTCACTGAAAAGTGTTGTAGAACCTCCTTGTTCTTGGGGAGGTGGGTTACAGTAGTTCATATGAAGGTGACCCACAAACTGAAATGAGGAATAATAATTGCTCACCCCAGATCTCCTCAGAATCCCTTTGATGATATTGATTGTAACCTCTTCAATGCCACAAGTATAAGACTCTGATTTTGCTGCAAGGTTGTCACATTATAATTAAAATGGGTTCTATCTTTTCGCAAGAGCTTCATCAGATTCTATAGCAAAAAACTTCAATAATTAATTGTCAAAATAAATTAATTGATGAGATTCTATAAAAGGAAAAGCTTCTATGATTAACTACAAGAAAATTAGTCAGATTTTTGTTACTCAACTACCAGATTTTATAGGAATTAACTTTCAAGCATTCAAAATGTGTGGAAAGTTATCAAGGAAAGTTTATTAAATCTCTGCTAAGAAACTCTGCTAATTCATTATCCTCAACTGCTTTTTGGGATGCCAGTAGTCTTTGTAGTCTGCATAAACAAAGGGTTTAAAAATGCGAGGATTATCATTGTCCACCATCTAAGGACGTGCATGTATGAATGAGGATGCCATCTGAGAAGAAATAAAATAATTGCACTAACACATGGGAATAACCCTCATGGAACCCAAAGTGGTTGACAATGTTCCCATTGTTGAGCTCTCTAAGCTACTATGGTTCGTAATTTCTCATTTAGTTGGTTATTTTTCTTGGTTTTTTTTTGGTAATGTTCCTTTTACCTCAGGAGGGTTATCCCTATTGTTCACCTTTGTTTAGAAATCTTTGAGGGAATGAATAGATCTCACATAGATTTAAATAATTGCAATTTGCAATAGCAGCTTGATCATGCAGACAAGTATAATGGTGTACCATATGGTGTTGCTTCTTAATTTGTAATTGTAATTGATTTGATTTGTTTTTTAAGTAATGATATTTTTTCCATATACATACCAGAGTTGCCATATACTTCCCCTGCCCTGCCGAAATATGTGAATCTGATAGTTCATTGATTTAGTTTTAAAATTTGAGGATTTTTAATTGATTTGATTTGATTTTTTAATACTTTAACATACTTGCTACATCCATTGCATGATACGACTTCTGTTGTGTGTAAGTTTTTCATAAAAGAGCAAATGTTGTATACTATTTTGGATTTTGTGAGATGTCCAACAGGACAAAATGGTAGAACAATGAAAATGGCGGTCAATGGGAATGACTTAATGCTTTATTCTAGGGTAAAATGAGTTTTCTTTTTAGTCTATGTTGCAACAAACTACAAAATATGAGAGACAACTCTATTTTGCCTAAATGGACAACAAATTAGGAGGTAGGGGATATGATGGGTAATGATGTTACTGCTAGTGCTATGAAATGGTGACGGGATATGCTTGGATGGGGTCACTTCAGCTCTTGGATAATGAGGGTTTTTTAAGATTGATATATGTCTTACTTATCCAACCCTGATTTAGTTTAACCCTAATAAAAGCTAACATAGACCATAAAACAAATGCCCTTTTCAAATAAGGGATATGTAGTTTAATATATTTACAGACAAATTGACCGGAAAAACCATCATACAAATGTGCCTTATTCTAAATAGGTCTTTAAAAGTGCCCCCTACATCCACACAACTTAACAATTCTCATATTTCGACATTCTTTTAAGTATAGCCAAATATCACTCTGATTAAACATTTAGAGTGCAAGAATGCCAATGAAACAACACAAAGCAAACGACACTATGTTTTGAAATGCTACTTAAACAAATGCCCTTCACAAGTAAGTAAGGGGTTCGTAGTTAGATTTGTTTGCAGACAAACTTACTAGGAAAACCATCATATTAATAATCAAAACATAAACCCTTCATCGATTATGGAAGCTCGGGACATATTGATATTTTCCATGTATTTTGTATATTCAACAATATCATGAAATATTTCGCTAATGCCTCTTTGGCATTGCTAGTGTAATATAAGATGCATTTAAGAAAACACTTACCCCTGCATAACACTTCAAAACATCCAAATCTCACTATATTCTACCATTCAAACCCTAGCTACAACCAATAGCAGAATCAATTTCCCATCAGGGCACAAGAAGAAGGAAAAAAACAAAACTACTTAAACTCGTGAGATATAAATTCCAGAACAGAGAGGGACAATATATTCAAGGAGTATATCTTTAGTAGGTAGAATGCATTTCTCTGTTGTCGGGAAAAGTTTTTAAAAAATCATCTAATTACACTCCCTTACATCTCGAGCCTGTAGGTGAATTAGCTCGCACTCGGCTTGGAAGAGAGCAAGGTGAGTCCCTATGGGTTCTGTGCATGCCCTCCTACGCCGCTAGGAGGTCATCCTCCTCCGTGTTAAGAGTTTCTCCCAGCGGAGCTGCACAGTTCATGGTGGTCAAGAAAAAGTGTGAGAAAGGGAAGTATTGTGGCAACAATGAAATATTAAAACAATAAAATGCAGACAGAGAGAGAAAAAAGCTAAAACAAAATTTACCTTTGGTGTAATGCCCAAATTAAACATCCTAAAGAATCCGGTTGTTTAAAGTATGAAGGCCTACCTGCTACTGCCACCCTAAAGTAATAAACTAAGCACCAGTTGTCAATATAAACTGAATTTAATAAGAGTGTGAGCACTAAGAAACCTATTTTTTTTTAAGGACATCAGTTTTATAAGCTTTAACTTTTATGATTTACAATGAAATTTTTCCATATTAAAAAGGAAAGGAAATGAATAGGAAGGAAATGACTTTGCAGATCAACAAAAGCAACCAATGTGGTTTTGTTAATAGCAGAATACACAGAGCAAATGAAAGAAGATTAAAAGAAAAATAACAGAATAAGTAAACCATTCACACAAAAGAGGAACTCAGAATTTTAACGTGGTTCACTATGTCTAATGGCTACGTCCACAACAAACAAGGGATTCTCCACTTTATTTATAACTTCATCCATATTACAATTTGAGCAGCAACAGTTCTTAAAGTTGTCATCCAAAAGAGCAAAATTCTCACACTTATTACCACTACCAACCCCCTAACCAAGAAGAAGAATGGTCGACCAGAAAACGAATATATGCCAAGAAAATGACAGTTACACAGATGACAATTATAAACAAGAAGAGAATCTACAATAAATAGATGAAGAAAGAATCTGCAGAAAACTCCAGCTATTACACTTGATTTGGCTTCACACGTAGCCAACAATCTTCCACTTGAAGGCAAGTCACACTGGAAAGAGAGTTGCTTAGAGATATCCCCTACATTTCCACTTGTTACATCAGCCAGGATGAACCTCCTCCAAAGCACATCGGTTTCAAGCTTCTCTGCTACCACTTTCTGCTATTGTGGCTCTTCTACAGGAGGCCCCATCAACCAAAATGACAGATCAATGTCAACGTTACGACAGTTATCATAGCTAGGATTGGCAGCATCCCACACAAAATACAAGCTCTCTGTAAAAGTGAAAGAATTCCTCACACTCTTCCCCTCCTCTGTAGTGCTCCTCTCTTGGGGGTGCATGGACAACATCTCGGCATTCAAACCACCCACATCTTCGCTAAGCAAGTCCTTCTCATTCACACAAACTGCCCATGAAATCAACAAATACAACAAATGCATCAGGTAACCAATATCCTTTACCTTGGTGGCTCTCATAACACTCTGCCCATCCTTTTCAAGTAAAGGCACACCCCAGAGGTAAACCTCCTCCAGCTCGGCCTGAGGGACGGATTCCTCCCTGCCAGCTTAAATTCTTCCACCGACTCTGTCGGAGCGACTTGTTCCTCGGGTACTACCTTAACTTCTTCCACCGCCTCGGCCGACTTTACTTCACTAGCCTCCACATCCGACACCATCGACGAGCAATGCTCCGTTAGCACATCGTGCGTGTGATACTGTGAAATCACATCCTCATCACCCAAAGCATCCTGATTCTCAGCCTCTACCAAAACATGCAAATCCTCTACAGCAGCCAAATAGATAGGAGCATCATCAAATCTAACATTTTTCCTCACTTCAGACTAAGCCACAACAACTTTTTTTTTTTTTCATTTGCTCCATGTCACTCCAAAATTCCATCATGCCAAGAAACTCCTCAATAATAGAATCAGCTTCATCAATTAATTCATCCAAAAACATCTAATGAATAGCTTCCACTTCATCATCACTCTCTTCATTGCCATGGTACATAGATATGAGAGCTTGAACCCAATCATCCCAGTTGGGACTCTCTTTCATATCTGTTTCATCCATAGCTCTGAAAAATTCTTCCATGCCTCAAGCTTTTTCACCAAGCTTCTCCATCAAGCTCTGATACCAATTGTTAATAGCAGAATACACAGAGCAAATGAAAGAAGATTAAAAGAAAAACAACAGAATAAGTAAACCATTCACACAAAAGAGGAACTCAGAATTTTAATGTGGTTCACCATGTCTAATGGCTACGTCCACAACAAACAGGGGATTCTCCACTTTATTTATCACTTCATCCATATTACAATCTGAGCAGCAACAGCTCTTAAAGCTGTCATCCAAAAGAGCAAAATTCTCACACTTATTACCACTACCAACCGCCTGACCAGGAAGAAGAATGGTCGACCAGAAAAATAATATATGCCAAGAAAATGGCAGTTATACAGATGATGGTTATAAACAAGAAGAGAATCTGCAGTAAATAGATGAAGAAAGAATCTGCAGAAACTTCAGCCGTTACACTTTACTTGGCTTCACACGTAGCCAACAGGTTTCTCTTCTGGCTAAAACATAAGAGTACGAAGCTTATAAATGTTAAATTTTGTTAATCTCAATAGTTTCAAATGAGTTTCACCGCAGCTAACCAAATTTAATACAAGAACTCAAGAACGCTCTGAAAAAGGTACAGGATTCAACATAACAAAAAATTATAACACATAAAAACAAATGAACCTTCTTGCTGTAGCTTATACGACAATACAAAAAACACATTCATTTAACACTCAACCAATTTTGATAAAATAGAGTTTATTACATTCAAGCATCTGCAAGCAGATTGCACAAATTGAATAATCACCATATAAATAAAACACATACCTTTTCCAGGGCACTATTATTTTAACACATCAACAGAAACCATGTATGCAATGCCTGAGACGAAGACTCACCTTTTAGAACATCATCTAAATGGTGCGAACTCCCCGATGTTTGTTTCCAGGCGGGACTTTAGCAGGGATTAGCTCATGTATGAAAATGCAGATCTGGTACATAGTTCACCAAATCTTGAGTAATCTTGTAGGAGGCCAAAGCAGGAATGTTGAATATACAAACATCTCATAGAACCACTTCATCGCCTGAGGACTCCAATGAAGCATTAATGCTAGACGAGAACAGTGCAAGAAAAAAATCTCTCTTGTTAGGTAAGCTTCGACCAAGATCTATGTCGTGTTGATCTTTTGAATCTCGATTTCCATCTACCTATATGGGATATTGTGTGGAAAATTGGCTCATCTGAAAACCTGCCAGGCACTACACATGAAGGGTTGCGATCCATTCAATGGTCGGCTTGTAGATATAACAAAATCTAGACCGTCTGATCGTGCCCTGTTCATGTACGGAGCTAGTGTTTCATCCAGAGCGAGTTGAGCTCCGTACTGTGGCAGGTCATGAGCAAATGGCCTTGGTTGTCTTGCAGGTATAGGCCGACCATTGAATTGATCCTGCTCGTTCACATGTTGTACCGTGCAGGTGTTCGATGCAGTGGGATTTACTCAAGCAATCTTCTGTGCATATCAGTGGAGGTTGGGCGGCGAAGTGTTCAGAGAATGTGCAGGTCAGTGGAGATTGGACGGCGAGGATTTCAAAGAAGGGTATGACATACATCATGGCCAAAGCTTTCCTAGCAATACTGTTACTATTACTGAAACGTTATATGCAGGTTAGATCAGCCTAGGATGTTGAAACTTTCATTGTTTGGTTATAGCTTTGATATTGGCAGGGATGGATGCAGAGGCCACAAAGAAAGCGCTCATGTAGAAGGCCTGCCCACAAAGAAAGACAATATCATTTGCTGTCACTCAAAACAGATCCTTAGAACTCATCGTATGCTCTCACTCAAAACAGATCCTTAAAAAAAATCCTAAAACTAATTCATAGAGTCTTTTTCTGAAATCTACCCAATGCTTCAACGTTTACCTTAAGCCTAGAGTCTTTTTTCCCAAGCTTGATGGATGAAACTGGGTATGTCTCCAAAGGAATGAACAGAAGGCTCTACGAAGCAGCCAAATCAGGGAATGTACAAGTGCTTAATGAGATTGGGGAGTTGCAAGGCATGGCGAATGAGTTAACGCCAGGGGGAAACACGGTGCTGCATATTGCCACCTATCATGGCTCTATGCATTTTGTTCAAAAGTTGGTTCGATTCTCAAATGCCAACCCAGAGCATGGGATGACATTTTTAAAAGCTAAAAACACAGAGGGAAACATAGCATTGCATGAAGCGGCATTATTTAGTGAATGTAGTGTAAGAACAGGCCCAATAAACACCAAAAGACAGGGCAAAGCATAACAGCAATAAACAGAAAAGAGGCAGGGTAAAACAGAGTTGAATAACTCGGCAAATTATATTCATCTAACATTCATTACATCACATCCAAAATGCTATGTCTAGCAGCAATCCAGATGCTGTATCTAACAGCTATCCGGATGCTATATCCAGCAACCATCCAAAGGCTCTGTATTCAATAGCTCACTCCAATCACATATATATAGTTATAGAACCTTTGAAGCCTGGAAGCTTCTAGCTTTCTAGAAAACTCTTAAACCTGGAATGTTCTTTTCTAGAACATATCTTACAATATTCTTTTCTAGAACAGCTCCAGGAATGTTCTTGCTTGTGGAAGGCTCTAGAATCATTCTACAATTTTCTAGACAATCTTAATTCTTAACATCCCCCCTTAAGATTGGATAGAATAATACAGAAAAAATACAAATGAGAGAACATTATATTACTATCCCCCCTTAATGTTCACCTCTAGCATACCAAGCATTCTTCGATCATAATCCTCTTTCATGGCTTGCTTCTATTCTTTCTTCCCTCTAGCTTGCTCATATGATATTGAATCTTTGAGCCTTCAACACTCTGTCTAGCTGAAAAATCATCTTCATCATCACAACCAATAATACCTCTAACTTGTTCCAACTTGCAATTTCAGCAATATAACAGCCCTGCAAACAAATATCACGCTAGCAATATATCAGCCCTACAAACAAATCACTCCAGCAATATATCAACCCTATATGTTGGAGTGCTGGAGTAATCAGTAAGAGCACTCCTCTCCTTAAATTTTATTCTTTTCCTTTGAAATTTTTTTGTTCATTATTAAGATAATTTGTTATCATGACTTATTTGTATGCTTGTTGATTACACAATTTAATTGGTCTAGATTTATGTAGAAGAGATTTCATTTCTTTGAAAATTAAATTTCATAATTCTTATTTTAAGCTGCATTTGTTTTGACAATTTCAAAAATCCCTTTTACGTTTGTTTGAATGATTGTCCATACTCTGTTCCAATCCAGATTTCTTTTACTTGACTTTATTCGTGCATATCCTGCAATCATCGTAATACAATGCTTTGAGGGACTCTATCAAACAGATCACTCACTCTGTCTATTCTCCCCCATTTTGCATACATGTCTTCTAGGGCATTCCCGACCATAACATCTGATGATTCTTTGATAATCCATATCATGTTTGCATGTGCCCAGGCAGGGTGGACATTAGCCAAGGTTGTGGAATTTCACTTTACATCTTCTAATTGCTTGTTTGAATGTTTCTATGGCCTTGTCAACAAATTTGTTTTTGTGCAATCCTGCAGTCTTGTTTTGAGGCATGCTAATAGTCCTCGTGCCTTGTATGAGCTTCCACGTTTGCATCTCTATCTGCCAGAGCATTTCCAGTATAATATATGTCAAAAATCCCCCTTTCACTATGTTGGACAGCTGTTCATGCCCTGTTTCAGAGCCCATGTAGGCACAGGCAGGGTATATGTTAGCAAGGTTTGTTGAATTTTGGCTTTACACCTGCCAATGCCATTTGCTTGAAAGTTTTCATGCATTGTCTATGCTTCCACATTTTGCATACATGTCTACCGGGGAACTTGCTACTGCAACTCTGACAAAATCCATCCTTCCCTTATGCCTTGAAGGACAACCATACCCTGTTCTAGGCACCCAAATTTGTAGAAAATAGCATACAGTTCTAAGTGTTCCAAAATCATTGAACGAAGCTGGGAGTTCATCTTATGAAATTAAAATAGCACCTATTATGTGTTCAAATACTATTATTGGAAAAAAAAGTTTAGATAGTTAAGATAGATAATTCACATAATACTCAACTGCAATTATTGTTGGTCTATTTTATTTGTCAAATAGATTGTTTTTCTATTGTATCTTCTTGGTCGGATAAGAATATTGCCTTCATATTCTTGTAGTTCAGATTTAATCATTCAATTATCCAAAACCTTGTTTTTCTGCAACTAGAAGATAATGTGGAATTCTACACCAAATGTCATTTCTCAGTTTTGGATAAAATACGAACTAAAATAGTTAACTTTTCACTGTCAAAATGCCCCTACCTATGGCTTTGGCATTGAATCATTTCTCATCTCTTTGTTTTTTGTTTTTTTAAATGTTGACCAAGATTGGAATAAAACTGTGCATAGTAGTAAGAGGAGTAGTTTAAAGATTAACCCCAAAATAGTTAAATCAATCATCAAATTTAACGATCAACAATATAGTCACCCAATAAACCATCATGGAAAGAACAGGAACCAGGACTATAAAAAATATCATTTTTTTAATGGGTATTATGAAAAACCCCATCTAGAACATAGGGGTAAGCATATTTTTGATATACTGGAAGTTTGCTTGATTAAACTTGTCTTAATTGAATTGTAGATTTGCAGTTACTTGAGAATGTATATATACAAGGAATTAATGAATTAAAAAAAAATTGTTTGTTTTAAATCATCGAACCTATAAATAGGATTATTATGCATATGAGCATTTTATCAGATAATCTATGATCTTTGCATATAGTTTTGAACTCTAGATGCTTCTAGATTACATGCAAATTAGTATCCATTTACAGACAGGAGATCAGGTTGAAAATTTCAAATTTGACCATTTTAATTGGGAAGGTTCACTGCATAAGTGTCATCCATGACCAGCTAGATTAGTGTCAAGGAAAAAAATGTTTAGATAGATAATTAAAAGGAATTAATAATGGTTCTCTTAATATTTTTCATGGTATGATTTATTTTGTATTTGGGTATTTTGAATAAATAATTACTCACTATTTAAGCTTATACACTTATAGAGCTTTTTACATGAACATTTCAAATTATACTTAGTAATCTATTATCAAAATGTAGAGAACTAATGGAGAGATGAATTGCAAACAAGGCTTATGATAAAATATTTCTAAGGGTATCATTAAGTTTGTTAAAAGATGCATAATGTATTAGCATAATAAAACGTGAGAATCAAGGTCTCCTAATCCTTTTGAATCTCTATAGATATCATAGGCAAGGAGTGGAGTATAACATCTACTACAAATTAGTCTTTCAAGACATCAAGTGAATTCTAAAAGAATTCTATCTTGTCCAAGATTATGAATGTCATCATTAGAAATTTCCTTTTTGTGTCATGGTAATTGAGAAATCTACAAGAGTATATCTCTTAGTAAATCTATCTATAATCTCTAAGCATCAAGGAATTGTTCTCAATATAAAAGTATATATATTAACTTTTTGTTAAGATTTTGTAATGGTAATTAATACAATTAACTTTATTCTTTCAAAAGATAAGTCAATTATAAAATCTTATCCTATACAATCTATACTCAAAATATTGGTCTTCCAGAAATTCTATCTACACTTTAATATATTCTTAGTGCATCTAATTACAAATTGATTTCACGTTTGATATGAAACACAAACTTCTTACAAAAGTAATGCAACACTTTCCCAACACAATATTATGTTTTACCGTAAAAAACTCAACACTCAAATAAAACCAAAAACACAATACAAACTAACCCTCCTTGAAGAGTAGGTTGGAAAATTTATACATAGTGGTTAAAATATATTGCAACATCATGCACACATTAATCAAAGACTCTAAACATGTTAGAATAAATTGATGCTTACTTTGGTTAGTGTAAATCAAAGCCAACATTGTTACTCATCACCATAAAAATCTTTCAACCAACTATTGGCAATAATCTACAACATGGAAAATGTGATGTAAACTATGCTCATGTATTTGATTTTAAATACTTATCGCAACTATTGACTAGTTTTGGGTAACAAGAACCTTACTCACAATTTTATTGACAATGGAAATAAAGTATGAATTCATTTAAGAAGTTTAATATAAACCTCTTGTTAAGAGATCTTTCATATTTTACTATCTTTTTGGCTTCAATTTAAAAGTAATGAAAAAACTTGATGTATGACAAAATAATTTATCCAGTTTTCCTTGTTTTAATGAAAAACTAAATCCTTTACTAATAGAATATCTTTTCTCTTTATGTTACGTACAATTATGAGTAGACAAAATGGATTATGTATTCTCTCTAAAAACTGATCAAGCATCTTTATTGTACTTCACTTCATTATGCCTTAGAGAAGTATCTTTCCTTTGATAATTTCTTTATCAGTTATTATGCAAGATTTTCTCTTCTACTAGATAGGTAAACCTTGTAAATAAATGTCCAAACTCACAACAAATCACAGTGTTTAGTATTTATGGTACCTCTGGGTCATGTTTATGGGTAATGCAATCGCGTTGAACCAAGTACCTTGCGCCTAACATAGCTGCAACAATGATGTCTAGGCACCATCCCTCTAAATCATTGGGGAGTAATAAGGGACATGTCGAAGTTAAATCCACAGGAAGGGAAAATCTCCTTGGATACCTCACTAAAAAGATTAATTAAAAAGAAAGAACGAGTCTATCAAAAATAGTTGTAGAACGATTACCATGACCACTATCAACAGAAAACCTCATCGGACAAATACGTGTACTAGGTAAACTATTCACACATGAAAACTTAAATGTCAAACACTCCTGGGAGGTGTGTTTGTAAATTAGTTTTCTTCAAAATTCCATCACTGTATCACTCGAGTGGGTGGCAGTCGGTGAAGAGTTGTGTAACCACTCACAATTGTATCAAACATAGTGCAAGATAGAAATACATATTCTCATTCCCCGTGTCGATCACATCTGGAGAGGGCCTTGATCCCATGGATATAGGGTATGTAGGCATTCTGGATAGGGAAGGATGCCCCCAGGACTCAGGTCCCTCAGATATAGGATACTCTTCTATAATCAACTTCATAATCTCGATCCCTAGTTTAAAGGTTTAGCCAGGTAACTTAGGAAGTCTCCTAGTACTCAAAAGAATCCCTGTGGTGGATTACTTGTACCCAGCTTTTCCATAAACTGAGGTGTGTACAAGTTGATGTTATGTATTCCCTGGTTGACACCATCAGTATAGTGTCTGGGCAGACTGTGGTCCCTAGGATGTGAGTCATGAACCCATATTGGTCCCAAAGGAGTCAGAAGGCTCTAGCCAGAGCATAATGATTCATGTCCTCTTTAGCCTGTTAGACTATCATGTTTACTTATCCCAGATTGGATAGAGTCTTGGTCTGTTTGACCCACTAGGCCTTTTGGCCACTATTTGTTTTACCTTGTATCGGGTAGTGATAAGGTCCATTTGACCCGGTTCTATATGAACCTATTTGCCCAAAGGATAGAAGAGCCTGGTTTGGCTTAAGAATGTTCTGCTTGAACATATGGCCCGTATTGGCAAAAGTTTTCCTGAGTACTCAATCAAAGTCTTGATATATCACATATGAACTTGTTAATAAGGTAAAATTTTTGAAAAATCAAGTTTGGACCAAGCAGGTCCTTACATGTGGTATTAGAGCATGGTTCAAACACTCGGCCTAGAGGCCTACTAACTTAAAAATGACAATAATTGGTATTTAAGATAAGAATCATAATAAATTTAGTTACAGTCAATTTGCATTTTGTAAACCAAAAATTGTGTCAAGTGGTAAATCACCTCTCTCCTTGTTTTAAGAATTAAAATGGTGAAAACCCAAATTTGTGAGAACTACTTGGAGAGGAACCGGTCAACCAAGAACCGGCTGAAAACCCACCTAAGAATCCAAATGTCGGTATAGAAGCAATTATTAACTTGTTGACAAAGCAAAGAGAAAAATTAGAAAACCTTGAGAGAACTGTACAAGACTTGAAGACTAGATAGGGGACCATAGAAAACATTCTGGAACTTGAAGATGAACATCAAAGTGAGGAAGTACCCATACCTCAAACAACTAATGAGCCAGAGGTTCCTAGATCTCGGCAAGAAACCACCGTCTTAGATATCTCACAAGCCCTTAAGAAGATAACTCCTTCGAAATTTGATGATAAACATGTGGGGGATGCTACAGAAGGATGGCTCATCGAAATGGATAAATATTTTGAGTTAAGAAACTACTTAGAGAATATCAAAGAAACTTGGGGAGATTATCAATTGGAGGGAGAAGCTGCCAGTTGGTGGATAAACATAAAAGAACAATATTGTTATTCAAAGGAAAACTTAACTTGGAGGCAGTTTGTGAGCCACTTCCATGAGAGATGGCTTCCACAGCTATTTTATGATGAAAAGATGACCAAGTTTCTAAATCTTAGACAAGGAAATCTCACAGTCTAATAGTATTGGGACAAATTTGAGAAGCTACTAAAATATGTTCCTATCTATCAAAAGCATGACAGGTATCAGGAAAGGAAGTTTCTTTTGGGATTGAATACTGATATTGGGGCAGAAATGGATAAGTTTGCCCCTAAGAACATGAATCAAGTCTTGGAGAAGGAACTCAAACATGAAAAGAAATTATAGGCACTATCAGTGGCAAAGCAAAACTTTTGGGACAACCAATTTTCCTTCAAAAGGAAACTAGACAATAGGGGCAACAGAGGAGCTCAGAAGAACAAGAGGAGAGACTGGGGTAGAACAGAAGCTACTAGTAATCAGAACAATTACTATAGTAATGTCAGGAGGAATGATGGGAATGCACCACCCCAAATTTCTAATGGACCCTGTGGTGGATGTTTTATGTGTGGAGGCAATCATTATGCAAGGGATTGTTCAAAAAGGAATGGGTACAATCAGCCACAGCAACCTCGGCAACATCCAATACATATTTCCATTAGGAACCAATAGACTCACCATCAAAATTTACATATAGAGACAAAAGGTATGCTTTTTGGTAAATCCATAACTATTTTGATAGATACTGGTTCCTCCGAGAATTTTATTTCCCTAGAATTGGTAAGCAAAATGTCTTTGCAAACTAAGAATATGGAATCATCATGGATGGTTCAGTATGGTGACAAAGCTACGCAGAAAGTGAACAAGTACATAAGAGGAGCCCTCATTAAGTTTCCTAAATTAGAAACCAAAGTCAACTTATATGCCGTACCCTTGGGAGCCTATGATGTCATAATCAGAATAAATTGGCTAACAAGTCATTAGGCTAACATAGATTCCTATAATAAGGTGGTGGAGTGTGTATATGATAAGGGGTGTAGAGTTAGGATCTAAGAAATTTACAAACCTATATCAGTGGGGACCATTTCTTCTATGCAACTATAGAAGGCAAGGCAAAGATGAGGAAATCAGATATTCTTAGTATCCTTAGATGAGAAGGGAGAAGAGAAAGAAGCCCCTACCTTTGAAACTAGTTTGTTCCTTTGGGACTACAAGGATGTGTTTCCTAAAGCTCTACCTAGATTACCTTCTAAAATAGAATTCAATTTTTCAATCGATATACTTCTCGCACCTCTATCTAAAGCCCCATATAGGATGAACACCACAGAACTCCAAGAGTTCAAAATGCAGTTGTAAGAATTGCTAGAGAAGGGGTTGATAAGGCCTAATGTAACACCTTGGGGAGCACCAGTCATATTTATAAAGAAGAAGGATGGACACTAAGGTTGTGCATTGACTACAAAATGTTGAATAAGGCTACCATAAAGAGCAAATGTCCCTTGCTTCATATTGATGATCTACTTGACCAAATTAGAGGAGCCTCAATGTTCTCCAAAATTGACCTTCGCTCAGGCTATAACTAATTAAGGATAAAAGAAGAGGACATCCCAAAGATAGCATTTAGGACTAGGTATGGCCACTATGAATCTACTGTAGTTCCATTCGGACAAACAAATGCTTCGGTTGCCTTTATGAATCTAGTGAATAGTGTGTTCCATGATTATCTAGATAAGTTTGTGATTGTGTTTTTGGATGACATCTTAACCCTACATGTTGTCTTACAAAGGCTACGAAAGCATAAGTTGTTTGGGAAGATATCCAATTGCTCCTTCTTTGAAAGGAGGGTCCACTATTTAGGACATATCATTTCAGCTAAGGGTATAGCGGTAGATCCTGATAAAGTAAAAGCCATCACTGAATGGCCTATACCTACAAATGTGACTGAAGTAGGAAGTTTTATGGGATTGGCAGGGTACTACAAGAGGTTTGTGAAAGACTTTTCAAGGATAGCCAATCCAATCACATCTTTCCAAAAGAAGAACAAAAATTTCATTTGGACTGAGCAGTGTGATAAATCATTTCAGGTACTGAAGGAAAGGCTAACATCACCCCCAATTCTAAAGGTGCCTGACCCTAATGGTAACTTCTCAGTAGTAATAGATGTATCCATAGAAGGACTAGGAGAAGTCCTTTTCCAAGAAGAAGGAGTAGTGGCTTATGAATCATAGAAACTAAAAATCCATGAAGTCAATTATGCTCCCCATGACCTTGAACTTGTAGCCATAGTTCATGCCTTGCAAAAATGGAGACATTTCTTGTTGGGATAACCATTTGAGCTGAAAATAGACCATCAAGGAATAAAATATATCTTCACTCAACCTCATTTGAATGCAAGCCAGAGAAGGTGGTTAGAGTTCCTAAGTATGATTTTGAGATTGAATATATTAGGGGGAAATAAAATAGGGTGGCTAATGCTCTCAGCAGGAGGAGACACATAATGGCCATATACATCTTGCACATAGACCTAAAGCAACAAGTACTCTCTAAGTAGAAACATGACCCATGGTACGCTCGAGTTAAGGCATTTCGAGCTGATACCTTTGTGGAACCTAAGTATTTAGATTATGCTTTTGATTATGATGGACTAATGAGGTACCAGGGAAGAATATACGTTCCTAATAATGCGGAACTAAGTGTTATGATCTTGACAGAGGCACATAAGGCTCCATATTCAGGACATCTGGGGGTGAATAAGATGTATGCAGATCTCAAAAGATTATATTTCTGGCCAGGAATGAAGAAGGATGTCGTAGACACAGTGGCCAGATGCCTAGAATGTTAGAGGCTTAAGGTAGAACATGTACATCTAGCAGGACTTCTTTATCCACATGATGTACCTTTCTATAAATAGAAGGTCATAAGTATGGATTTTGTCAAAGGGCTACTGATGACATCTCATAGGCATAATTGTATTTTGGGGGAGGTAGATAAACTCACTAAAGTTTCCCACTTCATACCAGGAAACCTGACAGATGATGCACCTGTAGTAGCAAAAAGGTTCATAAAGGAAATTTTTAGGTTGCATGAAATTCCTAAGAAAATCATCTCTGATAGAGATGCAAAGTTCACTTCTAGATTTTGGACCACATTGTGGGCTACCTTAGGAACACAGTTGAACTTCAGCATAGCCTATCATCTTGAGACAGATGGCCAGACAAAAAGAACCAATCAAATTCTGGAAGACCTCCTTCATATGTAATGCATGGATCACAGACTAAATGGGAGGAATATTTTCCATTAGTTGAATTTGCCTATAACAACTCATTCCAAGCTGTTATAGGTATGGCACCCTTTGAAGCTCTCTATGGGAGACCTTGTCGAACACCCTTGAGTTGGGATAAACTGGAAGATAGGATTCTGGTTGGCCCTGCAATGTTGAAAGATATGGATAACCAAGTGTAACTTATTCTATAGAGGTTGAAAGAAGCCTTGGATTGCTAGAAAAGTCATGCAAATAAGAATAGGACACCTAGAAGATTTCAAGTTGATGAAAAGGTGTTCCTAAGAGTTTGACTTCATAAAAGTTCCATCTCTTTTGGAAGGAAGTCAAAGCTAGCTCCTCACTATGTCGGGCCTTTTTGAAGTACTTGAGGAAATCAATCCTGTAGCTTACCGCTTGGCCTTACCTGCAGCACTGAGCCAAATTCATGATGTGTTCCATGTATCCTTGATAAAAAAATATATACCTGACCCTAAGCACATTCTTCATTGGAATGCCCTATAGGTGAAAGAACTTGGTACAATAACCATAGAGCCATGTAGAATCATCAAGAGGTGCCAGTTCCAACTCTGCAATAGGATAGTGGACCAATCTAAGGTCCAGTGGGACTAGTACTCACCTAAGAATTCTAGACAGGAAGACACAATGGAAATGCAACAACTCTATCTGCATTTATTTTGAAAACTCTAAATAATTTATAAACTCATCAAACTTTAATTTTTTTCTTAAAAGACAATGATGTTTGGATGATACAGCCAATTATGCTTAAATGATACTCTATGATAAACTGCTTTGTTGAAGGATAGACTTTAAAAGTAGACAAGTATACTGATGTAAGTGATGCTTATTTCTATGGACTTATATGTATATGTTTGACCTTATTTCTAACATGCATCGGGACGTTGCACAAATTTAGAGGGGAAGGATGTCAAAACCCACATTTAAATTTTGAATTCGAATTGGAATACTATTATAGGTGTTTAATTTTCAAATAATATAAAAGAAAATTAAATTAAATAATAAAAACAAAATATAGTCCCAATTTAAAATTCTAAAAATAAGGACACTTCTAGAAAGGGCAATAAATGAGGAACTTTACCCCTCATTCTCAAGTCAAGACTCCAATTTATGACTAGTGGAAAATTGAAGAGTCCTTTTCCACAAGAATTAAATTGCAAATTGGAAAAGAGAGAGAGGGCAATTAATTGGAAGACTTGACTCAAGACTTGGAGTTTCCTCCATATGGGTAAGTTTTTCTATAAATTGGATGGATTTTTTTTAAGAAGACACTCATCTCTGGTTTTGGAGTACTAGAGTAATTAGTAAGAGCACTCATCTCCTCAGTTTTTATTCTTTTCATTTGAATTTCTTTTGGTTCATTATTAAGATAATTTGTTATCATGACTTATTTGTATGCGTGTTGATTGCACAATTTAATTAGTCTAGATCTATGTAGAAGAGATTTCCTTTCTTTGAAAATTAAATTTCCTAAATCTTATTTTGAGCTGCATTTGTTTTGACAATTTCAAAAATCCCCTTTCCGTTTGTTTGGATTATTGTCCATACTCTATTCCAATCCAAATTTCTTTTACTTGACTTTATTCATGCATATCCTGCAATCATTGTAATACACTACTTTGAGGGACTCTATGAAACAAATCACTCACTCTGTCTGTTCTCCCCCATTTTGCATACATGTCTTCCAAGGTATTCCTAAGCATAACATCTGATGATGCTTTGATAATCCATATCCTATTCCCACGCGCCCAGGTAGGGTGGACGTTAGCCAAGGTTGTGGAATTTCACTTTATATATGTCAATTACCTGTTTGAATGTTTCTAAGGCCTCGTCAGCAAATCCATTTTTGTGCAATCCTGTAGTCTTGTTTTAAGGCATTCTAATAGTCCCTGTGCCTTGTATGAGCTTCCACATTTGTATCTCTATCTACCAGAGCATTTCTAGTATAATATCTAGCAAAAATCTCCCTTTTCCTATGTTTGATGGATGTTCATGCCCTATTTCAGAGCCCACGCAGGCACAGGCAGGGAGTATGTTAGCAAGGGTTGTCAAATTTTAGCTTTACACCTGCCAACATCATTTGCTTGAAAATTTTTGTGCATTGTCTATGCTTCCACATTTTGCATACGTGTCTGTCGGGGCACTTGCAACTGCAAGTCTGACAAAATCCCTCCTTCCCTTATGCCTTGAAGGATGACCATACCCTATTCTAGGCACCCAGATTTGCATAAAATAACATATAGTTCTAAGTGTTCCAAAATCATTGAACAAAGCTGGAAGTTCAACTTATGAAATTAAAATAGCACCTATTATGTGTTCGAATACTATTATTTGAAAAAAAAAAGTTTAGATAGTTAAGATAGATAATTCACATAATACTCAACTGCAATTATTGTTGGTCTATTTTATTTGTCAAATAGATTGTTTTTTTTATTGTATCTTCTTGGTTGGATAAGAATATTGCCATCATGTTCTTGTAGTTCAGATTTAATCATTCAGTTATCCAAAACCTTGTTTTTCTGCAACTAGAAGATAATGTGGAATTTTACACCAGATGTCATTTCTCAGTTTTGGATAAAATACAAACTAAAATAGTTTGTTTTTCACTGTCAAAATGTCCCTACCTATGGCTTTGGCATTGAATCATTGCTCATCTCTTTGTTTTTTGTTTTTTTTTAATAATGTTGACCAAGATTGGAATAAAACCATACATAGTAGTAAGAGGAGTAGTTTAAATATTAAACCCAAAATAGTTTAATCAATCATCAAAGTTAATGATCAATAATATAGTCACCCAATAAACCATCATGGAAAGAACAAGAATTAGGAATAAAAAAATATCATTTTTTTTGAATGGGTATTATGATAAACCCCATCTGGAGCATAGGGGTAAGCATGTTATTGATATACTGGAAGTTTACTTGATTAAACTTGTCTTAATTGAATTATAGATTTGCAGTTACTTGAGAATGTATATATACCAGGAATTAATGAATTAAAGAAAATAGCTTGTTTTAAATCATGGAGCCTATAAATAGGATTATTATGCATATGAGCATTTTATTAGATAAGATGATCTTTGTATATAGTTTTGAACTCTAGATGCTTCTAGATTAGATGCAAATTAATACCCATTTACAGACAGAAGATCAGGTTTAAAGGTTCAAATTTGACCATTTTAATTGGGAAGTTTCACTCTATAAATTCCATCCATGGCCAACTACATTAGGGTCAAGGAAAAAAATATTTAGATAGATAATTAAAAGGAATTAATAATGGTTCTCCTAATATTTTTCATGGTATGATTTATTTTGTATTTGGGTATTTTGAATAAATAAATACTCATTAATTAAGCTTATACACTTATAGATCTTTTTACATAAACATTTCAAATTATACTTAGTAATCTATTATCAAAATATAGAGAACTAATGGAGAGATGAATTGCAAACAAGGCTTATGATAATATATTTCTAAGGGTATCATTAAGTTTATTAAAAGATGCATAATGTATTAGCATAATAAAATGTGAGAATCAAGGTCTCCTAATCCTTTTGAATCTCTATAGATATCATAGGCAAGGAGTGGAGTATAACATCTACTACAAAATAGTCTTTCAAGACACAAGTGAATTCTATCTTGTCCGAATGTCATCATAAGAAATTTCCTTTTTGTGTCATGGTAATTGACAAATCTACAAGAGTATACCTCTTAGTAAATCTATCTATAATCTCTAAGTATCAAGGAATTGTTCTCAATATAAAAGTATATATATTAACATTTTGTTCAGATCTTGTAATGGTCATTAATACAATTAACTTTATTCTTTCAAAAGATAAGTCAATTAAAAAATTAATTTTAAAATCTTATCAATATATTCTTAGTGTGTCTAATTACAAATTGATTTCACGTTTGATATGAAACACAAACTTCTTACAAAAGTAATGCCAACACTTTCCCAACACAATCTTATGTTTTACCATAAAAGATTCAACATTCAAATAAATCCAAAAACACAATACAAACTAACTCTCCTCGAAGAGTAGGTTGGAAACTTTATACATAATGGTTAAAATATATTGCAACATCATGGACACATTAGTCACAGACTCTAAACATGTTAGAATAAAATGATGCTTACTTTGCTTAGTGTAAAACAAAGCCAACATTGTTGCTCATCACCATAAAAATCTTTCAACCAACTATTGACTAGCTCATGTATTTGATTTTAAAGCCTTAGCGCAACGATTGACTAGTTTTGGGTAACAAGAACTTTACTCACAATTTTATTAATAATGGAAATAAAGTATAAATTCATTTAGGAAGTTTAATATAAACCTCTTGTTCAGAGATCTTTCATATTTTACTATCTTTTTGGCTTCAATTTAAAAGTAATGAAAGAACTTGATGTATGACAAAATAATTTATCCAAATTTCTCTTTTTTTATGAAAATTGAATCCTTTATTGATAGAATATCTTTTCTCTTTATGTTACGTACAATTATGAATTGACAAAATGGATTATGTATTCTCTCTAAAAACTAATCAAGCATCTTTTTTGTACTTTACTTCATTATGCCTTAGACAAGTATCTATCCTTTGATAATTTCTTTATCAGTTATTATGCAAGATTTTCTATTCTACTAGATAGGTAAACCTTGTAAATAAATGTCCAAACTCACAACAAATCATAGTGTTCGATATTTACGGTACCTCTAGGTCACATTTATGGGTAATGTTGTCGCATTGAACCAAGTACCTCATGCCTAACATAGTTGCAACAATGACATTTGTGTACCGTCCCTCTAAATCATCGGGGAGTAATAAGGGACATGTTGAACTTAAATCCACAGGAAGAGAAAATCTCCTCAGATACCTCACTAAAAAGATTTATTAAAAAGAAAGGATGAGTCTATCGAAAATAGTTGTAGGACGATTATCATGACCACTATAAATGAAAAACCTCATTGGACAAATACGCGTACTAGGTAAACTATTCACACATGAAAACTTAAACGTCAAACACTCCCAGGAGGTGTGTTTGCAAATTAGTTTTCTTAGGAATTCCGTCACTGTATCACTCAAGTGGGTGGCTTTCGGAAGAGCTGCATAACCACTCACAGTTGCATCAAACATAGTGCAATACATAACTACATATTCGCATTCCCCATGTCGATCGCATCCAAAGAGGGCCTTGATCCCGTGGATACAGGGTATGTAAGTAGTTTGGACGACGAAGGATGCCCCCAGTACTCAAGTCCCTCGGATATAGAATATTCTTTTATAATCAACTTCATAATCTTGATCCCTAGTTTAAAGGTTTACCCAGGTAACTTAAGAAGTCTCCTAGTGTATACACCTAAAAATGACATGACTCTGTCCAAATAAATATTTTTAATATTTATTTAAGTCTATTTCCTCTATCAATAAATAAATTTATTTATTTGATTCATATTCCTCTAAGTTAATTAAATGTCAAAATATTTAATTACCTCTTCTAAAGTTAAAATCAAATAAAACGATTTATTTAATTTATTTCTTCCAAACAATTAAATAATTTCTAATTATTTAATTAAGTCATGCATTCTTCCAAATTTAAATAAATCATTTAAATTTATTTAAATCGTCTTAGTCTCTAAAATAAAATATAATTAAATATTTTATTTTATTCTTCTATCTTGCACAAGATAAATTAAATAAATTTATTTATTTAATTTGCTTTCCTCTAAAAATATCTTCTTGCTTTCTTTCTAAAATTGCAACTCATGCATATCTAATTAATTTATTTAATTAGATATTTCATCTATTATTCCTTTCATCTTTTTAGGATTTATCTCCTTTAAAGCAAAAAGTCAAATCAAATCTCCTTCCCTCTCCATAATCAATTAAATAAATTCTATTTATTTAATTAATTTCTTTATTCTTCTATTTTCTATCAAATGATTAAATAATTTTCAATTATTTAATTATTGCATCCTTCTTCTAAAAATAAATAAAATTAAATATTTTATTTATTTATTCATGATGCACATAAATTAAATAAATTTATTTATTTAATTTGTATTTCGTCCACTCTTATCTATATTATTTTCTTCTAAAAATAAATATTTCTTGTCATGTAAAAGCAAACGCTGAGTTAATTGATTTAAAGCAACTTTATTTTTATCAACAAAACTCTTAAATTAGAAAAATCTATTCTAATTTAAGAAATAAAAAATCATCCTCATCAAGAAAACAATTAACTCAACAAAGCTTCTTTTTGAATGACACATGTCTTTCTATTCATGCACATTCTCTTAGACATCCTCTACCATTGATCTTGTCATTTCTTCTCCACTGTTGATCTTCTCTCACACAACTCTATAAATACAACCCTCTTCTTCTATCTTTCATATCCATCATTTGAGTAAACTTATGCTGCAGGAAATATAGCATGCCATTGGCACTATCATCATCACTTCATCATCCACTCACATTTGTGTTTGAAGCTCATCTTCAAATACAACAAGTATCAGAGCCAACTTCTTCTGGTCATCTTGAGGAATCAAAATGAGGAAGCAAGCTTCTTGAGGGCCATTTTCATCTCCATCAAGATCAAGAAAGAAAAGGTGAGCAATGGAAGGCGTAAGGTAAAGGTTGTAAGTATCTTTATTTGTTATTTTAAATCCCTTTTCCTTCATATTTCATTGATGTATTGGGTTTGTTATTGATTTGATTAATCCCACGTTTTACCCATCACATTTTGGCACCCACCGTGGGGCTCTTGCACCTAATCTAACCAAAAATTTAAGTTTCTTAGTGATAGGCTCCATACAGGCTTCTGATAGGTCCAATTAGTGCATCTGAGTGATCCCGTAGTGCATATACAACCTATTCTGATGCACACAACCTTCTGGCACATACATCCTACAAGCAGGCACATCTGATCATTGTTCCAGTGCTTTTGCAAATACGGTGCATACATCTCCTATTCTAGCTCTTTTACCTCCTATTCTGGCGCCTGTGTAATTCTGGCACATACGCCTTACCTCACGACGCTTTCATACTGTTTCATGGTGCATATGTTTAATTAACACATTTATCTCCTCTTTCTGTGCTTTTGACATCTATCTTGGTGCATTTGTAAATCAATGCTTGTAAGCTCTATTTCTGTGCATTCAAACTGTATAGTGGCGCTTCTGTTTTGCACTGTGGTTTTAGGATTTCACATGATTTTTCTATTTAGGCTAACATTTATTTTGTAGGATTAGAGGCTGGATAGATCATTTAGCTACATAAATTAGTTTATTTTAGAGTAATTAAGAGAAAAAGTAAAAAAAATGCATGCATGCAAATCTCACGTAGTCTTTAACTAGGAGGATAGTAATTGAACCACTGCTATCTTTGCATTGTTGCTTTCTTTCCTAGTTTAGAACATTACAAATCTCACAAACGGAATGAACATTGCTATCTTTAAACACTTCAAAGTTAACAAATGTGTGAGTGCCCAAGTAGATAGCACATTTAGTTTTTTCCTTTTAACTAGGTTTGGATTAATCACTGTCCTCTATGTTTGTTGAATGACAATAGGCTTATGCTCTCCCCTTCACTAGATGACCAGAACGCCAGACTTGTTTTTCCATCTATACAACCTTCAGAGGGGCCTGCCCTTGGATGCCTCCCTGTCCAAGTGGGAACGATCCTGAGTGGAAACAAGCTAAAGCCAAGCCTTACCGATCCACTTTAAATAAATTGTACTTTAAGTAAAAGCTTCCTATAATGAGTGTTGTTGTGTTACACCAACGGCCAACCTCCCCCAAAACCCTCCAAGGTGTAACCCTTAGAGGCTGGGAGACTCCATAGTAGAGAGTAGTGCCGCCACATGTGTAACCACTCAAACGGTTGCCTTGACTACTTAGCCACTTGCTTAGTATACCCAAAAACCCCTATTTGTTGACACAAAAGATGGAGCCTTTGAAGCGGCCCCGATTCATGTGATTCTTAGTGGAGGTAGTAGGGACAATCCTAAGGTTCGGTGGGGGTACGAGCTTAAGGAAACTTGGATCTGGTATGCATGAGAAGTGAGTGCCGTGGAGGGGAGCCGGTGCTACCAGATCCTAGAGCTACACACTTTGAATATGCATAGCCAGGGGATTCAACAAATACTATCCTATCCAGCCTAGGTTGTACTTGTTTTTGAGTCAAAAAGTCCAAAATACAAACAAATAACAAAAGATAAAAATCATGAAAACTTTTATGCGCTTGGTATGTCTTTTGCCATAATTGAAAATCAGAATCCAAGAAAAGACTAAGTTTTCAACCAAAAAATAGAAAAATCTTGAAAAATGTTCCAAAAACTCTACAAATTCAAGCTAAAAACTAGAACGTTGCATTTGCCTCGACCTGTAGTGCATTTGATTAGACTCACAGTGCATTTGCTATCTGTTGCAACGCATTTGAAAATTACTAGAGTTGCGCATTTGCTTCGACCTACTATGCATTTGTACCAACTTCCTGTGCTTTTGCTACCTATTCTTGCTTTGTAACTGCGCATCTATCACAGTAAGCTTTTTCGGTCTTGTGTCAATTTCTAAAGAGATGGAAAACCAATTAGAGTTTATTGCTCAAACACTCCAATATCTACAATTGCAAATAAACTTAGGTCCCTCACCCCAAGCTTGTATAGCAATTGCTCAACAAATCCAAGTCTTACAATAAGAAATGGCAATCTTGCAAGATGAACGTGCTAGTACCAGCTACCCCTCACCCCGAAATCGTATATCCTTTTCCCATACTCATGACAAGGCAAGTACCACCTCAAGTTGGAAATCATATACCACTCTATCTACTAGTCCTCCTTCCCCACCTGCTAAGACGCCTATCCAAAAACATACTAGTCCTACACCAACACCACTATGTAGTTCCTCAAACTCTAAATGGACAACCAAAAAAGAATTAGATGAGTTTTGGGAAAAATATTTTCCAAATTTATATAGCAAAAGAAAAGCTATGGAGAAATCCAAATCCACTCAGCCATTACCCCATACACCTATAAAGGATGTGATCCAAGGACTACCAGCAGACAGCCAAACATGTCCTCAAATTCTAGTCCTTGACCTTACCAAAGATTCTTCCAATGCCATGTCAAATCCTACAACCCCTTCATGTCATCCGCAACCCCTTGAGCCTATCGAAGAACCTCCTACCATGAACCAAAGTCATGGTCCTTTGAACATCCATATTGTCAACCAAGAAGCTATCCAAGATCTATCCACTTCCATTCAAGAAGACCAAGAGCTATGTCAAGAGCACACCTTAGAGCATGTGGAAACATCCACCCTTTGTCTAAATCAAGATCAAAACACCCCTATCCAATTTCAAACTATTCATAACCTTAATCTCTTCCATGATCAATATAATACCTATGAAAAAGCTATCCATGAGCAACTTGATCCTATACATGGGAAAGAGATCCAATTCCAACCCATCCATAATCTATACCTTCTCTATGATCAAGATACTACCTTTTACGAAAAAGATGTTCATGAACAACATGATCCCATACCTATACATGAGCAAGAAACCTCTGTTACTTCTATCCATCTTCCATCTAATCCTATCCATGATCCAACAACTTCCTCTTCCTCTGATGAGACACTTGACTCCCAAGTACACATAGATGATCAAACCAATAACTTGGATCCTACTAAACATAATGATAATCAAGATCCTAATGATTCCCCACCATCCGTTATTGACCAAGTTGCAAATCCCCCACCATATATCCTTGGTCTCACTACCTTCATGCATGAATGTTTGTCCTTAGAGCACCAACATCCATTATCCTCTATCTCACCTTCTCCATCCAATAAGGAACTTGTGTCTAGTGTTCCACCTATACATAATCCCACTGTCCATCGCATACTCCAGAATATGAACTATCAAGGTAAAGTCTTAGGCCTTCATGAACAAGGTATTTTGGAACCTATCCATGTCAAAGTTCCTCCACCCTCATATGGCCTTGGATACATACCCCAAGATGAACAATCTCAATATGTTGGTACTTCCTCCACTCCTCCTAGGTCCACCATTTTCCATCACAAACTTTATTATATCCCTAAAACATATGTGGCCATTCTACCTCCATCATCCTACAATTGTCAAGAGCATGTGACCATACACCTTCCACCATCCAATCTACCTCTACTACTTCCAACTCCTAATATCCCTCCATGCATTTTACCACCACTTCTTCCAACACCTTATTCATCCATCTATAAATTCTCTAACAATCCCAATCATGGCCAATAAATGTACATGTTGTCTAAACAATGACCTTCCACCTACCCCACTTCCACCATCCCAAGAGAATTGAACAGCAAAAATTTGGATGCCTTTACCTATAAAGTCAAAAATCCTAAGAGTCCTCATGACCTAGGATACAAAAGCCAACAATCAAAGAAACATCCATCTCAAAAGATGCATACACCCACACACCTCAATGCCAAACTAAAAAAGTTGTGGGTCCCTAAGCAACAAATAATTATCTCAAAAACTGTACAAAAGCTACATATACCCAAGCCCATACCTTCACAAGTACAATCTACAAGCAAAAAGGTTTGGGTACCCAAGAAAAAAGCCATCAAGTCAAATAAGGCATCCACCTCTAAAGAGTCCCAACCATCCACTTTCTCCCATGCCATCCACAAGTATCACATCCTTCCATCCCACATGATAGGCAAAAATCAGAAGTATACTAAGTCTATGTGGGTCCCTAAAGGCCTACATCACTCATCCACCAAGAAAAAATCTCCATTGCTTCCCACACCACCTGCCTATCATAAGCTTCAATGTTTATCACAGTATGTGCAACCATTGGTCATAGTTCCCTTCCATTCCACAACACTTCCGTATAACTCCATCTCCCCTCCCTTCCACTATTATCCTACATATCTTCCCCATCCTACTCCCATGGTCCATGCTTTTGCATAAGCCTTCCATCTATAATCCGCATCGTCATCCACTATCGTACCTTCCATTATCCAATATCTACCTTCTTCATATCTCACTTTCATGCAATCCCCTACCAACATCTATGAGAACACTTGACTTGGTCCATGTGATGACATCCATTGAGACTATCACCTTTCAAGGAACTAGATGCTTGAGTCTTTATCCATATCTACCTTCTTCTATCCAAATACTCAAAAAAAAAAGTAAAGAAAAAACCTTTCGTCCAATGGTGAAAACTTGGCAAACAAGTGCCTTGGATAAGTACCATGATGATAACCTAGAAAAAATTTGTCATGTGTAAGTTGATCTCCTATGTCACCTACACTTGAGGGCACCTTGTCTCAGCAGCATATCACTTTTCTCCTATCAGTTTCCTTCTGTACCATTTCCTTTCATATCCTTCTACCCATTACGTACCTATCCTGTCGTGTCCATCCATCCTAAATCTTCCTTTCCTCTATTTTTGATCTTGATAAAGATTGGGGGCACAATGTTGACAAATGTTTTAGATATCTCTTGACATACCTTATCCCTCCAAACCATGCAAATTCTTCATTATCCTCCAATCCTCCTATCGTCATAAGCATTGTCATGAAAAATCCTAAGTATTCTACCTACAATGGGGCACGTTTTTCCTATGTGACATAGTCCTTGGAGACCACATCCTTGTTTCCTTCTACCTACCCATTCCATTCTTTATCACCCATACATCTGCCTATCTGTGGTGTTTCCCTTGTCATCAGTATCTAGCATTAAGGCTATCCAAAATTCTTATCCTGTATCCTATCCATAGTGTCAACCTAGCATAGCCTCTATCATCAGTGTTATCTGATCCATATCTAATCCATAGTTGTTCCATATCTAATCCATATCTATTCCATATCTAATCCATAGTTGTTCCATACTTGATCCATATATGTTCCTTATCATGTCTCATCTGGTCCATGTCTCAGTATCACAGGGTTCACCCCAAACTATATCGCCTCTAAGCTATCACGTAGGCAAGGCCATTATTAATGCACCCCCAAGGCTCCGCTACCCATCAATTCCCTACCTTATCACCTGTCTTCCGGTCTGTCCACGTCCACACCCTTTCACTAAACAAGTGCACGTAGAAAAGCAAGCTTCCCAAAACAAAATTCTTGGCACAAAAACACCAACCTATCCAAAGCAGAGCACTATACCAAAACACTCAAACTGACTCTATATCAATTATGGTAAGAAGACACATCTAATGCAAGAATGCTTTGTGTTTTTGTATTGGTTAACTTACAAGGTCTTGATTTTTCGTTATTATGTCTTTCTATGCTACTCGAGGATGCCAAAAGCTAGAGATACTATGATGGGGGCATAATCATTTTCTTTTTCTATTGTTTGTGGATCAAACTTTAGTAATGTGACGACTCTTGTCTACCGACATGATCAGTAAAAGATCATCGAGGACTTTCGAAGGTCTAAGCATGAAAAGGGGCAATCCTTGTCTATTGAAATGCAAGAAATACTCAAGTCATCTAGATTCAATTTTGACTAGATGCTTGTATTAACTTGCTATATCAAAATCCATGTAAGTAATACTCAAGTCATCTTGGTTTAATTATACCTAGATGCTTCTATTTTCTTACAACATACTAAACGCCCAATGATGAAATAAGCACTTATAAATACTTGCAATATCAAGATGGCAAATATCCATATCCATAACATATCTAGAAAACATTCCTTAACCATATCCATAATGTATCCAATTGCATTTCATATCCATATCCGTATCCATATCCATATCCATATCCTATGCAATAAAATTCTATGCAGAGAATCAATGTTTACAACTAAAAGCTTGTGATTTCTTCTATCGAGTCATTCTTCTATCGATCAAATTTCTATATGTCTTCATATCTCTCGTCAATAGTTCTAGTTGTCAATCTAAGTGATTATCCAAATGCAAGTCTATCCTTAATCCATGCCAATCATGTTAGTCAATCTTGTCAAATGATCCACTTGCAATCAGTGGTCTTGATCCTTTTCTGGTTGTAAACCAACTCAACTAGTTATAATCAAATATTTGTCTTATACAAGATGTAGCATTGTTGAAATCAGACCAATACACGCGTCTTACATGACATGCTTCATTTCCTAAAACTAGACACTGTCCTTCATGTTGCTCTAGGGATTTATCATTTCGTACCATGACAACACTATTGTATATCATTATCAGTATATCATTGGTTTACCGCTTGACCGGGGCAATACCTTGCCTGTTCTTGTATCATTTGTGCATACTTACTTGCTTGCTTGTGTGTGTTATCATTTTATATTGCATTACATATCATTCACCTCTTTGTTTTGTATCCAACCATTTCTTCTCCTATCAACCTATCTCATCATGAGATTGTCCATCTTACACCTTCTACCTTCTCCACGTCCAATCTCCCGAGGGGGCATCCTATTGTGAAACTTGTACCAGAGGCAAACTGGGGCATGTATCATTGTAAAAAAATCTTATTCTTTAAAACAATGTGATAAAACACATTGCTTCAAATAGGGGCAAAATGTATACACCTAAAAATGACATGACTCTGTCCAAATAAATATTTTTAATATTTATTTAAGTCTATTTCCTATATACAAAATAAATTTATTTATTTGATTCATATTCCTCTAAGTTAATTAAATATCAAAATATTTAATTACCTCTTCTAAAGTCAAAATTAAATAAAATAATTTATTTAATTTATTTCTTCCAAACAATTAAATAATTTCTAATTATTTAATTAAGTCATGCATTCTTCCAAATTTAAATAAATCATTTAAATTTATTTAAATCCTCTTAGTCTCTAAAATAAAATATAATTAAATATTTTATTTTATTCTTCTATCTTGCACAAGATAAATTAAATAAATTTATTTATTTAATTTGCTTTCCTCTAAAAATATCTTCTTGCTTTCTTTCTAAGATTGCAACTCATGCATATCTAATTAATTTATTTAATTCGATATTTCATCTATTATTCCTCTCATCTTTTTAGGATTTATTTCCTTTAAAGCAAAAGGTCAAATCAAATCTTCTTCCCTCTCCATAATCAATTAAATAAATTTTATTTTTTTAATTAATTTCCTTATTCTTCTATTTTCTATCAAATGATTAAATAATTGTAAATTATTTAATTATTGCATCCTTCTTCTAAAAATAAATAAAATTAAATATTTTATATATTTATTCATGATGCACATAAATTAAATAAATTTTATTTATTTAATTTGTATTTCATCCACTCTTATCTATATCATTTTCTTCTAAAAATAAATCTTTCTTGTCATGCAAAAGCAAAACCTGAGTTAACTGATTTAAAGCAACTTTGTTTTTATCAACAAAACTCTTAAATTAGAAAAATCTATTCTAATTTAAGAAATAAAACTCATCCTCATCAAGAAAAGCAGTTAACTCAACAAAGCTTCTTTTTGAATGACACATGTCCTCCTTCTATTCGCGCATGTTCTCTCGGACATCCTCTACCATTGATCTTCTCTCACACAACTCTATAAATACAACCCTCTTCTTCTATCTTTCATATCCATCATTTGAGTAAACTTATGCTGCAGGAAATATAGCACGCCATTGGCACCATCATCATCACTTCATCATCCACTCACATTTGTGTTTGAAGCTCATCTTCAAATACAGCAAGTATCAAAGCCAACTTCTCCTAGTCATCTTGAGGAAACGAAGCGAGGAAGGAAGCTTCCTGAGGGCCATTTTCATCTCCATCAAGGTCAAGAAAGAAAAGGCGAGCAATGGAAAGCGTAAGGTAAAGGTTGTAAGTATCTTTGTTTTTTATTTTAAATCCCTTTTCCTTCATATTTCAATGATGTATCATTGGGTTTGTTATTGATTTGATTAATCCCATGTTTTACCGATCACACCTAGTACTCAGAAGAATCCCCTTGGTGGATTACTTGTACCTAGCTTTGTCATAAACTGAGGTGTGTACAAGTTGATGTTATGTATTCCCTAGTTGACATCTTCAGCACAGTGCCTAGGCAGACTATGGTCCCCAAGAAGTGACTCATGAACTCGTATTGGTCCCGAAGGAGTTAGAAGTCTCTGGCTAGAGCATAATGATTCCTATCCTCTTTATCCTGTTAGGCTATCATGTTTACTTATCCCAGATTGGATAGAGTATTGGTCCATTTGACCCACTAGGCCTTTTTTCCACTGTTTGTTCTACCCCGTATCGGGTAGCAATAAGGTCCGTTTGACCCAGTTCTGTATGAACCTATTTGCCCAAAGGATAGAAGAGCCTGGGTTGGCTTAACAATGTTTCATTTGAACATATGGCCTGTATTGGCTAAAGTTTTCCTAGTACTCAATCAAAGTCTTGATATATCGTATGAACTTGTTAATAAGGTAATTTTTTTGAAAAATTGAGTTTGGAGCAAGTAGGTCCTTACAAATATCTCATTAACTATTGTTTATGTTTTATTAATTATTAAAAATATCAGCAGTTGAAGGAAAAGACATCTTGTATTTTTTTTAAGAAGAGAGGATTGTATTTTAATTGATTGAATTCAATTGCTAAAGACTATGGTATGTTCCTTAATTATTTCAGCCACTAAAATTCAAACCCCTTAAAATTTATCATGGGTATTTCTTTCATATCTAGTTTGTATAACATTGTGTTCCTTATTTTTTTCATTTTTAATGGTAATTGTAAAGATGTTCTTCACTTTGGCAAGCCAAATGTCTCTAAAGTAGTGGACTTTTTCACTCTTGATGATTCATGTCATTATTTGGAACAAAGGTTCTTGTCGGTGGAGAGAGTTTTAGAAATTGAAGCTTTGTAATATTTTTTAAGTTGTTTTCTAATCAAGTACATTTGCATTTTTGACATGTAATGATTCAAAGGGAGCCATTTTTGCATGAATTAAACTACAATCAAGTTTTGGATTTAATGGAAATAAAGCATGTCCTTAATCTTGATGAAGGAAATGATTACAAGGCAAAGAATTATAGCTCTTTCAAATGTAGATCCCAAAGTACTTCTTGTGCTTGGCAAATTGAAAAGTATATGGACTTTTGTAAGAAAGGTTGGTGCAGGAGCACCCGTACATGATCAGGATATAGGTCCGCATGATGACATACATGATCAGGATATAGGATAATTATCAGCATGATGACAAGATAGTCTATTTTTAGTAGTGTTTGACTTTATCATGTAATAAGGTCCATTGGACCGATGCTATGTATTAGATCAGCATAGGAGTATGTGTAGGCAGTTAGAGATCGGGATAAGGTTATCTGAGCTGTCCTCTCTCCCAGCCGCTTGGAAGCTCCCAGCCGCTGGGAAGTGAGTTGGTAGTACTCGAAGGATTTGTTATATATACCTTCGATCTGTGAGGGTTTAGCATAGATTGATCATTGATATTGATAGATGTATTGGTGTTGTGTTGAGTTGAGATTCAGGAGAGCAGTTCAGACATTGTGAAGCTGTATTCAGGATATTTGAATTTTAATTGAATAAGATCTCATCTTTGCAGTATCTGATTGTATCAGTTGTTTCTGTTTTGATTTCCTTTCCGTTTTACACGTTGATGGGTACTTTCAACCCTTCCACCGGTTGAACCTGCAAATCGGTGGAATGGTCCTATACTATAGCTTAGTTAGTATTTGTGTTTTCTGTTTATGCATTGCATTGTTCAAGAGATCAGTTAGGAGCATGCTGTGAATCAGCCTAGCATCCTCATGTGCTAGGTATAGAAAGATAAACTGTTAGATTTTGGTTTGAAGGTGATCCGGCCCGGTCGTCACATTATCTTTGGGTAATAGAGCGGTTCTGAGTGTTTACATGCAGTGGACGGATACACAGGAGTCTGCATGTGCGTTTCCAGCCGGAGCAAGCCGCATCGTCATCTGCGAATGCATCGCCATCAGGATCGGGTCGTGAAACTGTTGAAGTTTGCAAGTTGCAAGTGCATCAGGATGTTTTGAGTTGGATATATACTCAGTGTATATATCGCAGTCAGGATCACCTCTCGGAGAAGCTCATCATCCGCATATCGCTAACAGATGCGGGTGTGAAAGTTCAGTTTTTTTGGCTAAGTGTTGAAGAGGTCATCAGGATATTGTGTGATGTCATCGTCATCCGCATATGACGTCATCGTCATCAGGATATTGAGATATCCCCCTATGCATGTTGATCCTGTCGTCGCTAAGGGTTTAGGTATTGGCGAAGGCTCTCGGCAGAAAGTTGTGAAACATCATCAGGAGGTTTCGAGGGAGCCGGATAAATTAGATCATGATGTTGTTGCTTGTATCGTCGGGTAGCGGGGCATCGAAGGGAAGGTGTTAAGTTGTCGTCATCAGGATATTTGGAGCAACCGGATATTTGGATATCCTGCTGACGAAGGTGGTGTCGAATATCATGATGATGCCGCTTGTGTTTGGCGCCCGATGAACAGTGCAACCGGAGGATGTTTGCGCTCGTTGATTATCATGATGATGATGATAGGCGACAGGCGGAGGAGGTGAACAGTAGTCGGCAGGAGGATAATTGTGCCCGACCGAAATATAATGATGCTGTTGTTGTTTTTAGGAAATATGATGATGATGATGAGCTGATAGGGATTTTTTATCAGGTTGGTTGTATACTTGGCTCCTCCTTCCTGTTAGTTAGCTTCCGTTGCGTTTCGCTCTGCATCATAGTGGTATCAGAGCAAAGGTTAGGATCTTCTGGAAAAGATAAGCAGGATGTCAGACGAAGAAGGAACATCTGAGGTTCCAGCAAGGATGACCAACGCTGAGTTGGCAGTTCTGGTGAAGAAACAGATTGCAGAAAGCAAGGCCGTGAAGGCTCAGAATCAGGAGTTGAAAGATGAGTTAGCAAAGTTGAGGAGCAGAGTAGGTTCTGGTAGAGAAGATGATAGGGAAGAAGAAGAGATCCCTAATTGGAGCGAGGAGGTCGTTCCTGCAGACCAGAGGCCACTGTTGAACGCCCTCAAGGCCATGGAGAGGAGAACCATGGATGTGAAGCTGGATTTGCCAGTGTTTACAGGTAAGATGGACCCTGATTCAGTGATGGAATGGATAGACTGTTTGAACAATTTCTTTGTAACAGAGGAGATACCAGAACAACAGAGAGTGAAGATAGCACAGTCAAAGATGAAAGAAGCTGCCTTGACATGGTGGAATTTTGTTCAGGATGATAGAGTACAGGAAGGAAAACGTAGAGTTGCCACATGGAAGAAGATGATGGAATTAGTGAAGGAAGCTTATATTCCATTGGATTACAGTATCCAGTTACACAAGAGGAAGCAAAACCTGAAGCAGAAGGAGCTAGATGTCAGCTCATATACAGAAGAGTTCATGAAACTCTGTATGAAGACAAAGGTGAAAGAAAGTGAAGAAGAGAAGGTAGCCAGATACCTTAATGGATTGAGGTTTAATATTCAGGAAGATCTGAGTCTGCATAATCCAGATACAGTGCAGAAAAGCTTTCAGTTGGCATTGAAAGTGGAAGAAAAGCTGAAAAGAAAACAAGAGCAAAACAACAGAGGAAGAGGAAGACAACAAAGAGGTGGAAGAGGTCCTTTTAGAGGCAGAGGACATGGACAGGGATATCAAGGAGAATCCAGTCAGGACAATAGTAAGGGCAACAATAGTCAGAATCAGAGAGAGAATTACAGTCAGCAAGGAAACTTCAGAGGTAGAAGACCTTTCAGAGGAAGATCCCAGGGCAGAGGATCCATCAGATGTTACAACTGTAACAAAGAAGGCCATATAGCCAGCAGATGTCCAGACAAGGCCACAAGTTTAGCAGGAGAAAGGAGGACAAATCTAGTCAAAGAACCTGATAATCAGAGTAGGACAAGCTCTAATGATTTTCAGAGTGTGAATGCTCTTGATAACTATGGATACCCAGAAAGTGGAGAGTCTCTGATGATGAGAAGAACAGTGACTACCATGAAGGTACCTGACAAAGAAGCCCCTCAGAGGAAGTCCCTTTTCAGAACCATTTGCAAAGCAGGAGGTAAGGCATGTAAGGTTTTGATTGATTTTGGTTCTACTGAGAACTTTGTGTCTGAAGAAATGGTGATAAAGCTGAAGCTTAGGAGATTACCTCACCCATCCCCATATAAAGTCTCATGGCTTACTCAAGGTCAGCAGACAACTGTAGAAGAGCAGGCTTGGGTAGAATTTCAGATTGGTGGATATAAGGATAAGTTGTTGTTTGATATTACCAAGATGGATGCTTGCAACCTTTTATTTGGGAGACCATGGCAGTATGATTTGAAGGCACAGCATGATGGTGTTAGAAACACCTATAGAATCACTAAAGATGGTAAGGTGACAGATTTATTCCCATTGAAGGAGAAAGAGGAGAAGTCTAAAGGAAAAGAGGTGAAGGTCATGCTAATGGAAGGCAAATAGTTCATGAAAGAAGTAGCAGCAGAAGGTGCAGTTGCATATGCCCTAATCCCATGTATGAGTGTGAAGAAAGAACAGCATCAAGAAGTCAAGAAAGAGAAGAAGCCAAGGTTGATAGACCCAGCTGTCCAAGAGCTATTGGATAAGTACAAAGGTGTCATCTCAGAGGGAATGCCAAGATCCCTACCACCTGTCAGAGATATCAGTCATTGCATAGACTTAATTCCAGGGTCAACACTTCCAAACAAAGCAGCCTATAAGCTTACCCCAGAACAGAATGCAGAAGTAGCCAGACAGATTGAAGAATTGATGAATTCAGGTCTGATTGGGAAGAGTTTGAGTCCATGTGCAGTACCAGTTGTACTAGCACCAAAGAAGGAAGGCACTTGGAGGCTTTGCACAGATTCCAGAGCCATCAACAAGATCACAATCAGGTATAGGTTTCCAATCCCCAGAATTGAGGATTTACTTGATTGTTTGGGAAGTGCTAAGTACTTTACCAAAATAGATTTGAAGAGTGGATACCATCAGATCAGGATTAGACCAGGTGATGAGTGGAAGACAGCATTCAAAACAAATGAAGGGTTATATGAATGGAAGGTTATGCCTTTTGGTTTATCTAATGCCCCTAGTACTTTCATGAGGCTGATGAATGAGGTTCTGAAGGAATTCATTGGTAAGTTTGTCATAGTATATCTAGATGACATTCTGATTTTCAGTAACACCAAAGAAGAACATCTCAGACATATAGATCTGGTTCTTAAGAGGTTACATGAAGAGCAGCTGATGATAAACTTAGACAAGTGCTTGTTCATGAAAAAGGAGATCACCTATTTAGGTTTTGTCATTTCACAAGGAAAGCTACAGATGGATAAGGAGAAGGTGAGTGCCATATTGAATTGGCCAACTCCACAGACCATGAATGATGTCAGAAGTTTCCATGGGTTAGCAACCTTCTACAGAAAGTTTATAAGAGGGTTCAGTCATATTTGTGCACCCATGCTGGATACCATTAAAGGAGGACAGAAGTGCAGGTTTGTTTGGACTCAAGGAGCAGATGATTCCTTTGAGGCATTGAAGAGGAAGGTGGCACAGAAGCCAGTCCTTGCACTTCCAGATTTCAACAAAATCTTTCAGGTAGAGTGTGATGCCAGTCACATGGCCATTGGAGCAGTACTCAGCCAAGAGGGTAGACCAATTGCATTTTTCAGTGAGAAGCTCAATGATGCTAAGAAAAGGTATTCATCATATGATCTGGAAATGTATACTTTAGTTCAGTCCCTTAAGAAATGGAGGCATTACCTGATGCCAAAGGAGTTCATAGTATTCACAGATAACCAGGCTCTGAGTTTCATCAACAGCTAGGAGAAGCTGAACCACAGACATATGAAATGGGTAGAGACCTTACAGGCTTTCACTTTTACCTTGAAGCATAAGAAAGGGGTCAAAAACAAAGTTGCAGATGCTTTGAGCAGGAGAGTTCTCACAGTAAATCAGATTCAGTTAGAGAGTGTTGGCATTGACTCACTCAAGACCATGTATGAGTCTGATGAAGATTTTGGAGAAATATATCAGGTCTGTACTTCTTTTGGGGAGAAATACCATGCTGAGTTCTCTGATTTCTTGATTCAGGATGGATTGTTGTTCAAGGGTGGACAGTTGTGTATCCCAAGGTGTTCTATGAGGTTAAATATAATCAAGGAGAAACATTGTGGAGCTATGGTAGGTCATTTTGGTCTAGATAAGACCCTTGATCTGGTCAGGAGGCATTATTTCTGGCCTAAGTTGCAAACAGATGTCAGGAAATTTGTAGAGACATGTGTAATTTGTCAGAAGGCTAAAGGCAGGTCAACTAATGCAGGGTTATATCAGCCCTTACCCATTCCTTCCAGACCATGGGAAAGCATCAGTATGGATTTTGTCTTGGGTTTACCAAGGACACGGAGAGGATTTGACAGTGTTTTTGTTGTAGTGGATAGATTCAGTAAAATGGCACATTTCTTGCCATGCAAAACCACTGTTGATGCCTCATACATTGCAGATTTATTCTTCAGGGAGATTGTCAGAATTCATGGATTGCCTTTGAGCATCGTTTCAGACAGGGATGTGAAGTTTATTGGTCACTTCTGGAGAACCCTTTGGAGGAAACTGGGAACCAATTTGTCTTTTTCCTCTGCATATCATCCTCAAACGGATGGACAGACTGAGGTAGTGAACCGTTCCTTGGGGAATCTGCTTTGATGCTTGACAAAACAGCACGGAGAGAAGTGGGACAATATTCTGTCTCAAGCTGAGTTTTCATATAATGATACTGTCAATAGGAGCACAGGGAAATCGCCTTTTCAGGTAGTTTATGGAATGCATCCCAGGGGAATTTTGGAGTTGCGAGATCTACCTACAGCAGATCCTGTTAGCGCAGAAGGAGAAGCTTTTGCTAAAGCCATCAAAGAAGTTCATGATCAAGTCAAGACCCAACTCCAGCAAACCACCTTGAAATACAAGGAATATGCTGATAAGAAGAAGAAGGATGTTCAATTTGCTGTTGGAGATTTGGTTTGGGTTCACTTGAAGAAAGACAGGCTTCCTAAGGGAAAGTATACTAAGCTCATGCAAAAGAAGGTTGGACCATGTCAGATTTTGCTCAAGCATGGACGAATGCTTATGAGCTCCAACTCCCACCTGATCTTGGTTTATCTCCTATCTTCAATGTATGTGATTTAACTCCATACAAGGCTAATCCAGATGCAGATCAGGATATCCTACAGGATACAATTGCTGAAGACATTCCTCAACATGATCCTCCACAGTTACAGAAGGTTCTGGACACCAGAGTGGTCAAACAGACCAGGAACAACAAGTACTTGGAGTACCTCGTCTCTTGGAAGGGACAGCCGAATTCTGAAGCCGTATGGATGACTGCAGAGCAGATACAGAAACATGGTGCCGACCTTAATACTCTCATCTCAAGTGGACTTGAGATTTCTTCTTCTGGGGAGTATGGTGCAGGAGCACCCGTACATGATCAGGATATAGGTCCGCATGATGACATACATGATCAGGATATAGGATAATTATCAGCATGATGACAGGATAGTCTATTTTTAGTAATGTTTGACTTTATCATGTAATAAGGTCCATTGGACCGATGCTATGTATTAGATCAGCATAGGAGTATGTGTAGGCAGTTAGAGATCGGGATAAGGTTATCTGAGCTGTCCTCTCTCCCAGCCGCTTGGAAGCTCCCAGCCGCTGGGAAGTGAGTTGGTAGTACTCGAAGGATTTGTTATATATACCTTCGATCTGTGAGGGTTTAGCATAGATTGATCATTGATATTGATAGATGTATTGGTGTTGTGTTGAGTTGAGATTCAGGAGAGCAGTTCAGACATTGTGAAGCTGTATTCAGGATATTTGAATTTCAATTGAATAAGATCTCATCTTTGCAGTATCTGATTGTATCAGTTGTTTCTGTTTTGATTTCCTTTCCGTTTTACAAGTTGATGGGTACTTTCAACCCTTCCACCGGTTGAACCTGCAAATCGGTGGAATGGTCCTGTACTATAGCTTAGTTAGTATTTGTGTTTTCTGTTTATGCATTGCATTGTTCAAGAGATCAGTTAGGAGCATGCTGTGAATCAGCCTAGCATCCTCATGTGCTAGGTATAGAAAGATAAACTGTTAGATTTTGGTTTGAAGGTGATCCGGCCCGGTCGTCACATTATCTTTGGGTAATAGAGCGGTTCTGAGTGTTTACATGCAGTGGACGGATACACAGGAGTCTGCATGTGTGTTTCCAGCCGGAGCAAGCCGCATCGTCATCTGCGAATGCATCGCCATCAGGATCGGGTCGTGAAACTGTTGAAGTTTGCAAGTTGCAAGTGCATCAGGATGTTTTGAGTTGGATATATACTCAGTGTATATATCGCAGTCAGGATCACCTCTCGGAGAAGCTCATCATCCGCATATCGCTAACAGATGCGGGTGTGAAAGTTCAATTTTTTTGGCTAAGTGTTGAAGAGGTCATCAGGATATTGTGTGACGTCATCGTCATCCGCATATGACGTCATCGTCATCAGGATATTGAGATATCCCCCTATGCATGTTGATCCTGTCGTCGCTAAGGGTTTAGGTATCGGCGAAGGCTCTCGGCAGAAAGTTGTGAAACATCATCAGGAGGTTTCGAGGGAGCCGGATAAATTAGATCATGATGCTGTTGCTTGTATCGTCGGGTAGCGGGGCATCGAAGGGAAGGTGTTAAGTTGTCGTCATCAGGATATTTGGAGCAACCGGATATTTGGATATCCTGCTGACGAAGGTGGTGTCGAATATCATGATGATGCCGCTTGTGTTTGGCGCCTGATGAACAGTGCAACCGGAGGATTTTTGCGCCCGTTGATTATCATGATGATGATGATAGGCGACAGGCGGAGGAGGTGAACAGTAGTCGGCAGGAGGATAATTGTGCCCGACCGAAATATAATGATGCTGTTGTTGTTTTTAGGAAATATGATGATGATGATGAGCTGATAGGGATTTTTTATCAGGTTGGTTGTATACTTGGCTCCTCCTTCCTGTTAGTTAGCTTCCGTTGCGTTTCGCTCTGCATCAAAGGTGTTCTTGACTTAGTAATAAATCCACTTAGTAAATATCAAAGTGACAATAGAAAATGTATTAAACATGCTAATGTATCATCAAAATCAACTGTTAACTTAATTTCTATTATTTTTTTCAATCACTAAGACCATTGTTACTTTTGAGCTTGTTGACTCATTCTTAAATGTGAGTTATATGCTTCATCTGTACTAAAAGAAACATAAAAGCATGTATTAAATAGGCATTCAACACATAATCTAGAGAAAACACACATTCTTTTTTACATGAACAATTTTTGAAATTGCATGCTATCTTCCTAATAATATTTTTGAATAATTTTCCTTTTTTAACCAACAATATTTGAACTAGATTATCTTCAACAAAGACCTTATCTTCAAGGCCTAACACTTTAGAGAATGAATTGATATTGGGGGTATTGGTTGTTGAGGGCTTGTAATGACCTCAATCTTACAAGTCTAGCATTTCACAAATCTAATTGTCTTGCCAAGCTTCAACTACCAATGATATGCCCCTATGCAAGATAGTGCACATCTATCCCTTTGGAGGGAGGAGGATCATCTCCATGCAATATAATCTCAAATTACTAGATAGTTCAATCAACTATGCACTCCACCTAGGTAGCACTACACATTGTGTAAAATGGCTTCCATTACCATAGAAAAATTTGTGTATTTCTTTGTGACTTTTAAATTAACTAAGAATTGCACTCACTGCAAATGCATATTGGTCTAGTGTTTCATAATGTTCCTTATAAATTGTAAGATCTTGTCAACCTTGATTAAGTCATTTTATCATGTTCAACATTTTCAAGCTTGGAGACCTGGAGAGACTATTGGATGGACCCCAAAGCATCTTAGGTCAAATTTTATATTAAGTCCACATTCAAGATATTAAAGCCATCAATTGTAGACCATAGTGGACCTAGACTCAATCGATCAATTAGATTGTATTAGTTAGATTTTTGTTGTAGGCTGATTGACATGTTTTTTGCTTCATTGTAAAGCCCTTCTTTATTTTGACTTGCTACCGACAAGATAAAACCCACATTTCTGATAGCTAAAACTTTACCCATATATTGTAAAAGAATGGTTATACTAGTAACAAGATCTACCAATGGCTGTTGCGTCAAGCCTTTCAACAAAAAGTGTTGTAGAACCTCACTTTTCCTTGGGAGGTGGGTTACAGTAGTTCATATGAAGGTGACCCACAAACTGAAATGAGGAATAATACTCGCTCACCCCAAAGCTCCTTAGAATCCCTTTGATGATATTGATTGTAAGCTCTTCAATGCCACAAGTATAAGACTATGATTTTGCTACAATGTTATCACATTATAATTAAAATGGGTTCTATCTTTCCACAAGAGCTTCATCATATTCTCTAGCAACAAACTTCAATAATTAATTGTCAAAATAAATTACTTGATGAGATTCTATAAAAGGAAAAGATTCTATGGTTAATTATAAGAAAATTAGTCATATTTTTGTTACTCAACTACCTGATTTTACAGGAATTAACATTCAGGTATTCAAAATGTGTGCAAAGTTATCAAGGAAAGTTTATTCAGTCTCTGCTAAGAAACTCTGTTGATTCATTATCCTCAACTTCTTTTTGGGCTGCCAGTAGTCTATTTAGTCTGCATAAACAAAGGGTTTAAAAAGATGACAATTATCATTGTCCACCATTTGAGGAGGTGTATGTATGAGGGTGTCATATGAGAAGAAATAAAATAATGGCACTGACACATGGGAATAAGCCTTATGGAACCTGAAGTGGTTGACAATGTTCTCGTTGCTAATCTATTTAAGCTACTATGGTTCATAATTTCTCATTCAGTTGGTTTTTTTCTTGGTTTTTTTTTTGTAATGGTCCTTTTACCTTAGGAGGGTCATCCCTATTGTTCACCTTTGTTTGGAAATCTTTGAGGAAATGAATAGATCTCACATAGATTTAAATAATTGCAATTTGCAACAACAACTTGATCATGTAGACAAGTTTAATGGTGTACCATATGGTCTCTTCCTTAAACCTGAGGTGCGTTGCTTCTTAATTTGTAATTGTAATTGATTTGATTTTTTTTTTAAGTAATGATATTTTTGTCATATGCATACCAGAGTTGCCATATACATCCCCTCCCCTGCCTAGATATGTGAATCTAAGAGTTCATTGATTCAGCTTTAAAATTTAAGGATTTTTAATTGATTTGATTTTTTTTTTAATACTTTAACATACTTGTTGCATTCATGATGTAGAGGTAAGGTAAGGTTGTATTAATTCTCTCAACTTTCTCCAAAAGGTTTACAAGGTGTTTGTGTTTACAAGCCTCACAAGGCTGTTACAGGAATCCACTTGGCATAGGATCACCCTCTGGTGCCATCCATTCAGGCTACTCACCACTTACTTTGGGGAGTCAAAACTCAACCCAACTTAGAAGCACAACCCACCTTCAAGAACACAACAACTATTACCAATACCTCTACCAACATAGGCAACAAATACCATCATACACCTATCTATGATAAGCATGAGGCAAAGGTCTCTGACCAATAAACTACCATTCTACTCCCAAACACAACCATGGATAGTAAACTGAGTATGACTATCATAAAAAAATAGAGTTCTAGTTTGACTCATTCCCTTGTAATATAAACATTGGTTAAACCCACAATAGCCTCTCAAGATCTCAAATGGTCATTAGTGCCTAATTCAAACTCAATACTAATTGTGAAAAGAAACCATTTATTTCATATACAGACCCACACTGTACTCTACAGGGCAGGGGACAGCAAAACAGCAGGTGGCTATCCTGTGACAGTGTCAACATGACAGTCTCAACCTTTATGAGTAACAAAACCAATACTAACTCCTTAACACCAAGGATCTCCTTACAACAAAACATTTACCTATCCAAGGTTATGAAATCATTGGCCAATACCGTAATCTTGTGTGTACTCTGACAGAAAAGCATGACTGTCTATGATTGTCATAAGAAGACAGCAATTTAAGAAGGTCAACTTTGTAGCCAAGGAGATGGTTAAGTCCATCTTATATGTTTATACTTACACAAGTCTTACATCACTAAATCCATATTCATATGCTCATGAAGAAAATGCACTTGCATCCACACATGTGTATCCATACCGTACTGTAGTTGCTTGAAAACAGTAAACTATTTTTTTCTTAAAAACCAAGGCCTAAATTGAAAGAAATGGAAAAGGACATGCATCCACTATCCATGCATAAGATCCACCAAATCCTTTAATAGTAAATCTCCACTAACAAACACAAATTCCAACTTGAATTTGTCAAAACAAATCACTGTCTTTACTGTCATAATACAGCCACCTTCAATTTCTCAACTAGTAACTAATGATACTAGTTAGATACATGCCTCATACTCTGTAGAGAAGGAGTTAAACTGCCAATCATAAAAAAAAACATTAAATCTACTTTATCTTCCTCCATCCCACCTAGAAATGGGCATCAATCATCAGAGGGTAGAGGAATAATTAAGTATTTTATCAACAAACCCTAGCAATGGAGGGTTAGAAACCAATCTGCAGATAATGGAATCAAACAAGACAATAAAAATGTTTCAAGAGCTCCAAATAGATGCAAATGAAAGGTGTTTTGCAAACCTAATAAATTTCCAATATTTCAGCTCATGAGAAATCTGTACCAGGTCGTACAAGATGTTGTTTCTAATAAAAAATGCAGAAAACTATTTTTTCTCCTTAAAAACTCCTTCTTTTCATATATTTTGGCATGTTTACAAACTCCAATATTATAGGAACTTTCCCAAAGGTTGCCCTTCCTTCTCAGTCTATACAACTGCCCAAGAAAGGTAGGAAACTGAAGGAAAAAGCAGAATTAATAAAAACAATAAGTTTTATCTTCATAAAACCAAGTTTTTCAAAAGAACTTCCTATAAAATAGGCCTTAGTTCACTCTATTTTAGACTAGTCAAACAAATGACTAAGTATTTTATTTCAACACATCAAAAATGGCTTTCAAAGCCTTAGAAGTAAATAACTAGCATGAAAATTAACTAGAAAACAACACAAAACTGAGCTCCTGCACCATACTCCCCCTATAGGAAGAACTCAACTCCCTTGAGTTGCCAACTATTGAAGTGTTATGCCATGCTTCAAGATATCTGCTTCAGTTATCTAGGTGGCCTCTGAATCAGGAAGATCCTTCCATTTCACTAAGTAGTCCTTATAGACACCTCTCCGAGTCTTCTTGATAACCTTGGAATCCAGAATGCACTCCAACTGTAAAGGTTTGCTTGGAGGCAAATCCTTGATCCAATCAGCATCTTCAACCACCACATCTGATCCACTTTCATCAGGCAATGGAGGTCTAAAAGAAAAAAGATCACAAACATTGAAAATTGGAGAGATACCCAGGCCATCTGGTAGCTCAATCTCATAGGCATTTGGACCGAATTTGTGCACTATCCTGCATGGTCCAATCTTCTTCATCAGGAGTTTAGTTGGCTGACCCTTTGGTAACCTTTCTTTCCTTAGATATGCCATGACTAAGTCACCAACTTTGAACTGTACTTCTCTTTTCTTCAAATCTGCCTTTTCTTTGTACTTTGTGACTGATTTTTCTAGTTGCAACTTGACTTGATCATGAACTATTTTCATGGAGGTAGCAAACTCTTCGCCAGGTGCACTCCTTCTATCCCAACCTTGGAGATCCTTCAGCTCAAGTGGCCCTCTTGGACGAAAGCCATAAACTATCTCAAAAGGACTTTTAATAGTGCTCATATTCCTTGAATCATTGTAGGCATATTTAGCCTGACTGATAACCAAATCCCATGCCAAACCATGCTGCTTTGTAAGGCATCTTAGAAGGTTTCCAAGAGACCTGTTAACCACCTCAGTCTGACCATCAGTTTGTGGATGGTAGGCTGATGAAAAGGACAATTGTGTGCCCAACTTCATCCACAAGGTCCTCCAGAAGTGACCTACAAACTTAGAATCTCTGTCAGTTACAATGGACAATGGTAAACCATGCATCCTTACTACCTCTCTGAAAAATAGACCTACAACATGAGATGCATCATTTGTGCATTTACATGGCACAAAATGAGCCATCTTGTTGAACCTATCAACAATGACAAACACACTATCCACCCCTCTAGCTGTCCTGGGTAACCCAAGCACAAAATCCATGCTGATACTTTCCCAAGGTCTGTTGGGAATGGGAAGGGGCTGGTATAGACCTACATTTGAAGACACACCTTTGGCTCTTTGACAGATTGCACAACTAGCTACATATTTTCTCACATCTGATTGCACCTTTGGCCAAAAATAGAACCTTGTGACTTGTTCTAATGTCTTGTCCAAGCCAAAATGTCCTCCTAAAGAACCATTATGCTTCTCCTTGATGATGTTGTCTCGCATAGAGCACTTAGGGACACACAACAAATTGCCCTTAAATAAGAGGCCTTCCTGCAAAATAAAATCTGCATACTCTCCATGGAATGTGTTAGCCAAGTTCACACAAACATCATAAGCCTCTTTAAAATCAGAATCTTCTTTATACAGCTCCTTTAAACAGTCAATACCCATGTTTTCTAACTGAATTTCATGAACAAGAAGCAACCTCCTACTCAATGCATCAGCTACCTTATTAGAGACACCTCTTTTGTGCTTAATTGTGAAAGTATACACTTGTAACTGTTCCATTCATTTAACATGTCTATGGTTCAATTTTTCTTGACTGTTAAGAAAGCTTAAAGCATGATTGTCAGTAAACACAATAAATTCTTTGGGCAGCAAATAATGTCTCCACTTCTTAAGAGGTTACACCATTGCATAGAGTTCTAAGTCATAGGTAGAATACCTTTGCTTGGCTTCATTCAACTTTTCTGAAAAGAATGCCACTAGATGTCCTTCCTGGCTAAGAACAGCACCAATAGCTTGCTGACTTGCATCACACTCAACAACAAACACCTTATCAAAATCAGGGAGTACTAAGGTAGGTAACTTAGCCACCTTTGTTTTCAACAACTCAAAACTATCATCAGCTTCCTTTGTCCATTGGAATCTACATTTGACTCCACCCTTAATGGTGTTGAGGATGGGAGCACTAATGTGATTGAAACCTCTCATAAACTTCCTATAGAAAGTTGCCAATCCATGGAAACTTCTCACATCTCCCACTATTTTTGGGGTAGGCCAACTGAGAATAGCCTCAACCTTAGAGGGATCCATCTTCAAACAACCATTAGAAATGACAAATCCCAAGTATACAAGTTTAGTTTTCATGAACTCACATTTGTCTAAGTTGATCATCAACTTGTGCTCATGTAGCTTCTCCAACACCTGACCAACATGCTTCACATGGTCTTCCCTTGTCCTGCTAAAGATTAGTATGTCATCAAGATAAACAATAACAAATTTACCAATGAATTCAACTAATACCTCATTCATCAGGTGCATAAATGTACTTGGCACATTGCTAAGACCAAATGGCATAACAAGCCATTCATAAAGACCTTCATTGGTCTTGAAAGCAGTCTTCCATTCATCTCCCTGTCTGTTCCGGATTTGATGATATCTAGATTTCAAATCAATCTTTGAGTAATAGCATGATCCTCCCAGGTAATCCAAGAGATCTTCAATCCTTGGCATTGGAAATCTGTATCTTATGGTGATCTTGTTTATGGCCCTGGAATCTATGCATAGCCTCCACTTTCCATCCTTCTTAGGAGCCAGTACACTTGGAACTGCACATGGACTTAGACTCTTCCTAATTAGCCCTTTCTCCAGGAGATCTTGAATTTGCCTTGCCACCTCTTCATTTTGCTGTGGTGTCAGTTTATATGCAGCCTTGTTAGGCAATGTAGCACCAGATATTAAGTCAATTTGATGACTAATATCCCTCATAGGTGGTAAGGAGTTGGAAACTTCCTCTACCACAAGGTCTTGATACTTATCTAGAAGTTGCTATACTTCCAATGGAATCTCCTTCTGTTTTTGATCTTGATGATCTGATCCACTCTTGGGCTTCATGACCAAGGCATACCCCTGGTTGTCATTCTCCTTCAAGATATTTAGGAACTCATTTCCACTCACCAACATGACACTGCTGTTATTTTCCTTTCCCCCGGGCTGCTTCAACAAAGGATCCATTTTGAATGGCCTTCCATTCTTGGTGATGACATAAGTGTTCTTCTCACCATCATGATGAGCTCTAACATCATACTGCCAGGGATGACCAAGAAGTAGGTGACATGCATCCATAGGGATGATTTCACACAGCACTTTGTCCTTGTCGTCACCAACTGCAAATTCAACCCAAGCTTGTTCCTCCACCATGAAACTTTGGTTCTTGTTCAACCAAGAAATCTTGTGAGGATTGATATGAGGCAGCCTCTTCAACTTGCACTTCTCAACCATCTTAGTGGATACCACATTCTTAGTAGACCCTGAATCCACTATGATTTTGTAAAGTTTCCCATAGGCTAGGCCTTGGGTTCTGAAAAGATTCTTTCTCTGAGGAGGCTCTTGCTTCAATGGCATCTTCAACATAGACCTTTTTATCATCATACTCTCTCCATCTAGAACAGGTGCAACACTTCCCATTGGTGAATTCACACTTTCACAGTCATCATCTTTCACTAACTGATTTCTCTTTCCACTGTCATGAGAGCTGTTGGCTTTCCCTAGACATTTGTTCATTGTATGGCCAACTTGGTTGCAGCCATAACATCTTCCAGTGAAGACTCCTGGTCCTCTACCACCTCCACCATTTTTGCCTCTACCATTATGATTTCTACCACCTCTGAAACCTCCTCTATGCTCTGTTGCTGATTGTGTTTCTTACTGGCTGTTATTTTCAGTTTTGTTGACCTATCCACAGCCAAAATTGCCTCTACCTCTTTGATTTCTGCCACCTCTACCTCTGGCACTTTGATCACCCTTCCTTCTTAGCTTTTCCTCAGCTCTGGAGGCCAATAGGAAACATTCATCCATTGTCTTTGGTAACACCAAACTTATCTCATCTTGTAGATTGTATTTCAGTCCATTTAGGTACCTAGCCACCATCCCTTTTTCATCTTCATTATGATTTGCCCTCATACTGAGTCTATGAAATTCTTCTGTGTAGGCAGCCACATCCATATCTTTTTGTCTCAAATTTTGAAATCTCCTTATGATTTGAATCTCATAGTCAGGTGGCATGAACTTGCTTCTGAGCATAACCACCATTCTACTCCATTTAGTGATGGGACTTTTCCCAATCTTCTCCCTCTCACTCTGCATATAGTTCCACCATACAAGTGCAGAACCTCTTAGCCTTGTCTTGGCAAACTTAACCTTTTTACTATCATTAAACTCCGTGTAATCAAAGAAGTTACACATAGCTTCTATCCAGTCAGTGAGAACATCTCCATCCAACTTGCCATGGAAGGTAGGCACCTCCATCTTGGGATCACCACTGTCTCCATGAGCACCCTTAAGTGCATTCAAAAAGGCTTTCTGATCTGCAGACATATCCTGCTCCTGAGGATCCTCTTCTGCCTCTGTTTCTTCATTTGTGTTCGAAGAACTTCCTTCTTCTTTGGTCTTGCCCTTAGACTTCTTCTCTTCCTATAATTTTGCTTCTTGAAGTCTTGCTTCAACCATCTCTTCCACCAACTTCTTGATGGCATCTTGACTCATTGTCTTGGGAGGTATTGTACTAGCCTTGGTTTCAATTTCCTCTTCTGACATACACTTTCTTCAATCAGAATATTGGCTTTGATACCAATATGATGCAAAGGTAAGGTAAGGTTGTATTAATTCTCTCAACTTTCTCCAAAAGGTTTACAAGGTGTTTGTGTTTACAAGCCTCACAAGGCTGTTATAGGAATCCACTTGGCCTAGGATCACCCTCTGGTGCCATCCATTCAGGCTACTCACCACTTACTTTGGGGAGTCAAAACTCAACCCAACTTAGAAGCACAACCCACCTTCAAGAACACAACAACTATTACTAATACCTCTACCAACATAGACAACAAATACCATCATACACCTATCTATGATAAGCATGGGGCAAAGGTCTCTGACCAATAAACTACCATTCTACTCCCAAACACAACCATGGACAATAAACTGAGTATGACTGTCATAAAAAAATAGAGTTCTAGTTTGACTCATTCCGTTGTAATCTAAACATTAGTTAAACCCACAATAACCTCTCAAGATCTCAAATGGCCATCAGTGCCTAATGCAAACTCAATACTAATTGTGAAAAGAAACAATTTCTTTCATATATAGACCCAAACTGTACTCTACAGGGCAGGGGACAACAAAACAGCAGGTGGCTGTCTTATGACAGTGTCAACATGATAGTCTCAACCTTTATGAGTAACAAAACCAATACTAACTCCTTAACACCAAGGATATCCTTACAACATAACATTTACCTATCCAAGGTTATGAAATCATTGGCTAATATCGTACTCTTGTGTGTACTCTGACAGAAAAGCATGACTGTCTATGACTGTCATAAGAAGACATCAATTTAAGAAGGTCAACTTTGTAGCCAAGGAGATGGTTAAGTCCATCTTATATGTTTATACTTACACATGTCCTACATCACTAAATCCATATTCAAATGCTCATGAAGAAAATGCACTTGCATCCACACATGTGTATCCATACCGTACTATAGGTGCTTGAAAACAGTAAACTATTTTTTTCTTAAAAACCAAGGCCTAAATTGAAAGAAATGGAAAAGGGCATGCATCCACTATCCATGCATAAGATCCACCAAATCCTTTAATAGTAAATCTCCACTAACAAACATAAATTCCAACTTGAATTTGTCAAAACAAATCGCTGTCTTTACTGTCATAATACAACCACCTTCAATTTCTCAACTAGTAACTAATGATACTAGTTAGATACATGCCTCATACTCTGCAGAGAAGGAGTTAAACTGCCAATCATAAAAAAAAAATTAAATCTACTTTATCTTCCTCCATCCCACCTAGAAATGGGTGTCCATCATCAGAGGGTAGAGGAAGAATTAAGCATTTTATCAACAAACCCTAGCAATGGAGGGTTAGAAACCAATCTACAGATAATGGAATCAAACAAGACAATAAAAATGTTTCAAGAGCTCCAAATAGATGCAAATGAAAGGTGTTTTGCAAACCTAATAAATTTCCAATATTTCAGCTCATGAGAAATCCATACCAGGCCGTACAAGATGCTGTTTCTAATAAAAAATGCAGAAAACTATTTTTTCTCCTTAAAAAACTCCTTTTCATATCTTTTTGGCATGTTTACAAACTCCAATATTATAGGAACTTTCCCAATGGTTGCCCTTCCTTCTCAGTCCGTACAACTACCCAAGAAAGGTAGGAAACTAAAGGAAAAAGTAGAATTAATAGAAACAAAAAGTTTTATCTTCATAAAACCAAGTTTTCTAAAAGAACTTCCTATAAAATAGGCCTTAGTTCACTCTATTTTAGACTAGTCAAACAAATGACTAAGTCTTTTATTTCAACACATCAAAAATGGCTTTCAAAGCCTTAGAGGTAAATAACTAACATGAAAATTAACTAGAAAACAACACAAAACTGAGCTCCTGCACTAATTCATTGCATGGTACAACTTCTGTTGTGTGTAAATTTTTCATAAAAGAGCAAATGTAGTATACTATTTTGGATTTTGTGAGATGCCCAATAGGGTAGAATGGTAGAACAATGAAAATGGTGGTTAATGGTCATGACTTACTACTATATTCTAGTGTAAAATGGTTTTTCTTTTTAGTCTATGGTCCAACAAACTGCAAAGTATGAGAGACAACTTTGTTTTGCCTGAATGGCCAACAAATCAAGAGGCAGGGGATATGATGGATAATGATGTTACTACTAGTGCTATGAGATGGTCAGGGCCTATGCTTGGATGGGGTAACTTCATCTCTTGGATAATGAGGGTTTTTGAAGATTGATATATGTCTTACTTATCCAACCCTAATTTAGTTTAACCCTAATAAAAGATAACATAGACCATAAGTAGATGAAACAAAACAAAATTAAAATTAAAAAGACATATCAATCTTCAAATGCCCTCATTCTCCAAGAGATGAAGTGACCCCATCCAAGCATATCCCCTCACCATCTCATAGCACTAGCAGCAACATCATTATCCATCATATCTCCTACCTCCTGATTTGTTGGTCATTCAGGCAAAACAAAGATGTCTCAAGTTTAAACCATATTTTAAAAATAATTTAAATTAAAATTAAAACAAAATGCAAACAGAATGCAAAGTTATAGTTTAAAATCTTTTATACTATAACTTTGCATAATATAATGATAGAATAATAGCATAATGACTCAAATTTTTAAACGCTTAGTTATCTAGCCAAAGTGAAAATGTAATCTTGAGCTATGAGGGTATGGAAATAGATTATTCTAAATCTCTAATATGAAATAGTGTTGGGACATTTTGCAAGCAAAAAGAATTCTTCACTTCCCAATTTTTCTAGATTGTTAGAGCATTCAACTATAACTTTGCATGTATGATCTTGAACTGGCTTCATATATCTATGATTTTTAGGGTTTAGGTTGCACTGGTGAGAATTATGTGTATTCTAATTCGTTGAAGTATAAGAATTCATATTTCAAGTACCGACCTAGTTTGGAACATGATGTTTTGTAACTCATTGGATAGCCTTCACTTTTAGCCAAATGATATCTGCAACAAGTGATTAACTTGATGGATTGTGGATATCCAATTGGCTTTACTTACAAGAGCATCGAAAAGAGTAGATTTTCTAGACATAGAGGGCCCCATGAGAGTCATTATGTAAAGTACCAATTTTCACAAACACACAAAACTGAAGTAAAATAAAGAATTACTGCAAGTAAAATTAAAGTAAGGTAAATTAACTTTTATTCATCATTCAGAAGAAAAAATATTAAGATAATTTCAAGAGTCCAAGAAAACTTTGAAATCATAACTTTAAAGTATAATCATGATTAAAATACATATGTATACATCCGAAGTCAATTACAGAGTATCTAATAATCAATTATATTACAAGTGTCAAATATTGGCATCAAGCCTTACAAATCATTGAAATAATAAAAGTACAAGATGATCAATATCATAAAAATCTGACAAATAGTCCTTGACCACCATCAACCAACTGACCATCTGTTGAGTCAAAGGACAAGAACATGGTTCAGGTGCTTTTTCCACCGAACCATGAAGCTTTCTCTTCCCTGGTATCCTTCAAACTGAAGGATGCCCAACCCTGTTCGAAGAGCCTAGCAATCTGTAAACATATGCAGGGTGGAATCTGGTGTGTGTCTATCAATCTACATGCATTACTATCATGAATGCAACATCTCATCAATAGGATATGGTAGGGAAAAATATAAATGAAACTAGGCTATTAAACCATTTATTCTATAATGGTATACATGTATGTTTCAACATGTCATTAGCTTTGGCCAAAGCATTAATCTGTATAATGGCATATAGGTTTCGAAAAAGAAAACCTACTTCCCTGTTATTCCATACTCGACACCTGTCCCAAATGGCAATCTTTCCATAATACACAATAAAGAATAACAAACATAGGACATGCAAGCATCTATTTGCTTTCCATAAATTAGAAGTGCAAGTTTTAATAAATCAATTCTTTTCCTTTTTCCAAACATCAATTACATATAACGTACCAAGAAGCAATCTATTAAATAAGTCTTTTAATATCCAATGATAATCTATTAAATTCTTAGTTCTGCCTTCCTGTTAGTTCTATGACAGGAGGTTTATTTAAACACAATAAAACATACTGCAGACTTCCTATCACCACAGGAATAAAATAGTGACATAGAGAAAGATTCTACAGTTTCAGTTACAGATTTAAATAGGTTTTTATCATTCAAAGAAAATAACGGTTGTCATATCACTAGTTTTCATGTTTAAATCACTCTACAAATATTTATATAGTGCTATAAGAAGTGCTTAACTAGCTGCCAGTTTAGTTTAATCATCTACAGAAAGATGGGTTTGCCTAATCTACAGAGATCTAGGTTTACATCTAGAATGGATAGTTTTCACTTCTAAACAACAACTTCAACCAGCTAAATAATAGTAAAATACAATAAAAGAGGTAAAGCTATAGGAAGGAGTTACATAAAGAGGTCGATAGTATAGTCTATCTTCATTCCATCCATCGTACATAATTCTGTCAAAAAGATAATTTTTACCAGAGGAATACTAATCAATGATCTAGAGTTTTATCAATGGTTTTAACTTAGATTTACATTCTAGATCTAAGAAACAAGAAAATTAGAAATCATTTCTTTTAACAGAGGATCAAAACCATGTAAGTCTGTAGGTTGGTGACAACAATAGAAAAGAGGGATTGATCCAATTAGATCGCTAGAATACAAACAAAATGGCTCAATGGATTCGATTTCATCATACCACAGTAGTAATAAGAATGCCAAGGTCAAGAAAAGACAGCCTACGGCTAAAGGAGATCAGCCAGAATAAGGGATGGCCAATCTACACAATTCGCTCTAGATGCAAGTCGCCCAGGTAGGAAATGAAGAGGATGACACAGCCATGGATCAACAACTAGGCAAACATTCTATTTCCTTAACAAGAAATGACTAGAAAGGAAGATAGCACTCTGGTGTTTTAAATCGCTAGTTAGCACAAGGAAAAATGAATTAGACTGAGGAACGATTAGGCCAAGAAAGATAAATGGTCGAGAGAAGAGATTGACCAGAAAGAAGATAAACGGCCTGGTTAATAACTTAAGTGGCCAGGTCAAGTAAATGGGTTGACTTAACATAGCAAAATGCTATTTAAACATCAGAGGATATCTATATTTAACAATAAAACTATAGTTTAAAATGTGAGAAAACCAAATAAGAACCTGGTAAAGTTGGCAATGGTGAGGATGATATAGCTGGAGATATCTGCTGCTAAACTCTTTTCTTCTATTTCCTACACTTTTCCCAGTCTCTCTGTCGTATAATTACTCAGATGCCTTCCTCTCCCAAATGTGGTTTTTCTTTGAGTAATTCATGGTTATTCCCTCTATTCGATCTGCCTCCTTTTTGCTACGCCCTTAATATTGGTGTACATAGGGTTATGAATAGTCAGCTTATGGCTATGTTAACTCCTAATTAAGTCATGTTATCATTATTATATTATTATTTAGTTAGATAGGTTGGACTAGGTGTTATATAGGGGTGTGTCTATTCATCCTAAGCATAATTACATATATATAGGAGGATATGAGTCTTATTTCATCATATTGTGAAGTGTGTTCTCATTATATTTAGAGGTTGCCCCCTCAAAGTGACCTATTATTCTCAATTATTATCAAGTACTTGTAGAATATTTCATATAATCTTCTTCCATTGTGCAAGTTATTTCATTACAAGTGGTATCAGAGCATGATCTTGGCACTGTAGAGGCAAGATTTTTTTTCATTATTAGAGGTGATTTTGGAAAGAGAATAACTTTCAGATTTTAGCAAATTTTTAAAATATTTTTAAATGGTTTTTGAAGACCATATTAAAGAAGCTACAATCCATATTTTAGAGGAATTGGAGCAGATTTGAGTGAATTATTGCAAAATTGTGATTTCTACACAATTTATTTGAGATCTACATATCTATCACATCTTACTCAATTGGAGCATAATTTATATTGGGTTTTTGAATACATAATATAGGAGCCTACAGTCCAAAGCTTAGAGAAATTGAAGCAAAAATAAGCAAGTTATTACAAAATTAGGGTTTCCAACAAATTTGCTCTCAAGGTTGCAAATTTGCTAATTTTTTGGAGTTTTCGTTGGCTAAGTGGTATCTTGGACCTAGTAAGTTACAGTAAAAATTTCAGAGAATTTACATTTCATTTGTGTGATTTATTTCAAAATATTTGTTTCCATCATGACGGGCTTGCAAAAAGAGGCAAAAAGAATGCTGCCACACTGGGGAAATCCTCTGATAAGGATGGGGAAACAATAGAGGATAGTAATCCCAATGAGGAAATAAGTAACGTCAAAGAAGATGTTTCCTCAATTAAGAGGGATATGTGTGACCTCAGAGGAGATATATCAGATATACGAAGCATGTTAAGTGCCTATATGAATGAACCAAGAAAGGAGTTCTCAAGCAACCAAGGTGAAACCTTCAAGTCAGATAATAGTGACACAAATTTTAATACTCCTATGGGATCTAGGAATTTTTTTCCAAAGGTGGATATGTGCAAGTTCAATGGTAAGGATCCTCTAATATGGATAAACCAAATGGAGATTTTTTTAAAAGTTCATCAAATCCCATATGGACAAAAGGTCACAATGGCTTCCCTATATCTAGAACCAGATCAATTCATTTGGTATCATTGTCTTTGTAATCATCCAAGGAAAAAGGGTCTCACCATCTCATGGTCAATTTTTACGGAGGAACTCCAATCACAATATAGCAATAGTGTGATGGACAACTTCTTTAGCCAACTAGCTAAACTTCAACAAACAGGATTAGTTAAGGATTATATTCAACAATTCTAAAATCTTTCCTTAAGAGTGGATACAATTACAGAGGAGAACTTGAATAATTTATTCTTGGGTGGTCTCAAGGATCACATTCAACATGAGGTACACATGTTTTGTCAAAATTCTATCTCTGAAGAAATGATTATGGCGAGACAAGCGGAGGAAATTTTTTTGGGTAATATAAGGGAAGAATTGCCTAGTAACAAAGTTGACAAGGCTCTTGCATCATCATTTACTCATCCTATTAGTTTGACACCTCAACAATTGGAGGAAAAAAAGACCAAAGGGTTATGTTTCAATTGTGATGGAAAATATCATAAAGGACATAAATGTGATGAGAAGTTGTTCTCTATTGAGGCTACCTATGATGAAGATAAGGATGAAGAAGATCCAGTGGTGGTGGTAGAGGACTCTAAATATGTCCAACCAACTATCTCTTGTCATGCACTATCAGGTAGTAATAACCCACAAACACTCAAGGTAATGGGTTTCCTTAAAAAACAAATAGTGACAGTACTGATTGACTCGGGGAGTACACATAACTTCATCAACAAGCAACTAGCAGCAAAGTTGAATTATTTTGTCTACCCGACCCCCAAATTTTAGGTTATGATTGCAGATGGTGGCATAGTCAATTGTTCAGGGAAATGCCATAGTATTAAACTCACCATGGGAGACTACATGATAGATAGCCCTATGCTTTCTATAACCATGGCTGGAGTAGACATTATTTTGGGAGTTCAATGGCTTACTACCTTGGGCACAATTGAGATGAATTTCTAGGAAGTATTCATGCGCTTCTACTCTGGGGATAATAAAAATGAGCTACGATGTTTACGTGCAAAGAGTCCACAATCGATAAGTGTACACCAAATGTCACTAAAAAAAGATGTGGATAAAGGTGAGGCTCAATTATTGTCAATGGAAGTGCAAAAGCCAAAGATTCCTACTTCACCTTTCAAGAAAGTAGTTATAGTTTCATATCACAAGAGGGAACCTGATTTGTATGGGCCTCATAAAGGTTCAATAAGGACTGACAACATCAACTTCAAATTGAGGTTACCTAAATCAAAAATCATACAACCTTTCTACAATATCTCTACCTTGGAAAATGCTAGTAGACTCAAAAGTCCATCCATGACAATGTTACCGGAGCTTGATGAAGAAGGAAGAATCATATTGGAACCAGAGTGCATTATTCAAACACACATGAAGAAGCTGAGGAATAGAACCCCCACTGAGTATCTCATCCAATGGAAGAATTTACTAGTTGAAGAGGCCACATGGGAGGACGAGGAGTTCATTTAGGAGAATCCACACTTGATTAGCATTGAGGACAATGCTTCTTTGAAGAGGGAGGGCATGCTACACCCTTAATATTGGTGTACATAGGGTTATGAATAGTCATCTTGTGGCTATCTTAACTCCTAATTAAGTCATGTTATCATTATTATATTATTATTTAGTTAGATTGTAGTGCCCCTCATCTCGTCGTCCATCAGATTGATGTTTGCTTAGACTTTATGATAGTGTCTTAGACAGTAGATGATGGATCTCTTGTTATCTTGTTACTTCATTATGGACCTAATTGTGATGATAACAGATATTGATGTTGGAATAGGTTATTTTATGCTTTAGAATTTGATAAATAAACTAGATGTTACAGATGTTTGATGTTAATTGCGATATTGGATTGAATGTTTTATGTTGTTGATTAATATTAGATACCTTGTCCAACATTGTTAATCGTTTATTCATAAACGTGAATGGAACAGTGTTGTATTACTCGCTCTCGAGTACCCTACACCACTGCGATTTCCATTCACTATAGGACTGTATGTGGATTTATATCTTGAATGTTTAACCGTGCATTGTTGCAGGAATGCAGGTACTAGGCATCGACTCCACCTGATTACAGGTCTGAGCATGCCTTCGCCAATGGATTAGTTGTTTGGAGTTAATGTGAGGTCCCATGTCAGTGTTGTCTGGTTGTCAGTTTATCCTTTTGGTCAATGTCTGTCATTCGATCATGATTTGCGGACAAGTAATATTGCACCTTGGAGTCTAACTAGGTTAGAAAGTGTCTCAGTGTGTAAGATGTCATTGTGCATTAAATAGAATTATATTACGGAAAGTATAATGTTGATAGTTCAATGTATTGATAAAAGATAATATTGGGTTTAATGTCGATAATTGTTGATTATTGTTGTAAATAAATTATTATTTTAATAGAAGTATTATTGTTAAATAAAGATTGTAAGAGGTTTTGTATTATTTAATATAATAATATTTACAATAAATATTTAAATAAATAAAATAGTTGTAAGTTATGTTGTAATTAGTGATTTACAACTAAATTAATAAAATAAATTAATATATAGTTGCACTATTATAGATTGTTGTAATGTTAAAACTTTATTAAATAAAATATGCTTGGTCGGCTATAAAATAATTAAATGTTGTCGAAATTGTGTGTTAATATTTAAAAAGGAATAACCTCTTGGGATTATGAAATTAAATAAAAGTATATTTTTAGAAGGAGATGCATGGGTTTACGTGCCGAGTCCCTTGGATGAAGGAAGGGGCTATGATATAAAAGAAAAGCTTGTAGAGGCAAAGAGGGGAGGATTGCAGGTAGAAGCAGAAAGAAGAAGACTGGAGAGGAGCTTGGTCGGCAGTAGTGGGAACAGCTTCCTCGATTTGATGCTGTGGCCAGTCAAGAGATCATCTATAGCGCTTGGTTATATGTTCGCTTTGCTTCTGCCGATTTGCACATGCTTAAAAGTTTCTAAAGCCTTTTAACGAATCTATTCTGTGCATATCTGTTCCAGCCATCGTATGTTTGAATTATGTCTGTGATTGCTGTGGTTTTAAATACTTATTTCTGCCAACCATTGTTGGCCGGTAAGGAGACATTCTGGGAGCCAAACTGGTATTTGGAAATGGTGGGATGCAGAGAGAAAGTTGTGGCACATATATGGTGATCAACTGGCTTCTAAATTTGAGACAGCATGGTTTGATTCTGTATATAGCCGAACAAGTAACCAACCAGATGGCTCTGCTGGCATATTCTTTGAACTAAGTGGTCGACATTATGGTATGTTGTTTGAAGCAGATGCAATAGAATACAACATACAGACTAAAATATATAGGAGTGTTCGCAGGCGCACATATCTTCTAAATCATCCAGGATTTGTTGCGTCCACAGCGATGGGAGGATGCCATTCTTGTTTTGCAACTACATTTCCACAGGGACAGGTAATAGGAGAGGAATCGGAACCATTCAAGAGTTCAGACTCTGAACATCCGTACTTGATTGACTGCCTTAATCCTAAGGATGGGGAAAATTGTTCAGTCTGTCTTAGCAGTTTACAAGATGAAGAAGCCATAGAACTGGACAAATGTCATCATATTTTCCATAGAGAATGCATAATAAAAGGGTTAAAAACTCGACCATCTTGTCCTGACTGTCTGACAGTTTATGGCTTGATTACGGGGACCCAGCCTCTAGGAAAAATGAGCATCCGATACATTCCAATCAGACGTAAAGATGCTGGGAATGGCCTTCAGGGATACCTAGACAGTGATATTATTGAAATCACATACACATTTCCAGATGGAGTTCAGGTCAATCTTACAACTCAGCAGCAGCGGCGGTAGCAGCAGCAGCCAACATTACACGAAAGGAGGCTACCACCGTGTTAAATATCTGGATTACTTCAAACAATTTCGGTATAGCACAGAAAGCGAGTTGGGTTCGGCCACTTCCTTCACTCTTCGGCTCGTCAGGGACACTCTACACAAAAAATATGTGACCCTGAAAATACATAAGAGTGCGCAGCATTATACTGCAATGGCCTTGAAGGAGATTGACATTCTCGTGGAAATATCACAAGGAAACCGAGATGGCAACATCTGTGTGGTTAAATTGCTTGATCATTTCATGCACACTGGCCAAATGGAGTCCATGTGTGCATGGTTTTCGAGCATACGGGAGACAATTTATTAGCGCTTATCGAGCATTATGGTTACAAGGGCATTCCCTTGAACATGGTAAAGGAAATGTGCTCTAGCCTTTTGGTAGGACTTGACTATTTGCATGGCCAACATTCACTAATTCACACAGCTCTCAAGCCAGAAAACATTCTTCTGCCATTCATCTTTGACCCCAAAGGATATCGCTGCAAGTCTGGTATTCCACCCGTCTTTCCCCATTTTGATCTTAAATGCAAGATTGACGGTTTAGTCAATGCTTGCTGGACCCACAAACACATATTAAGCCATATTCAAAGTTGTGGGGCTTACACATGTCTAGAGATTCTTGTTCTATCTGAATTCTCTACCTCAGCAGACATATGGTCTGTTGGGTGCATTGCATTTCAACTTGTCACAGGTAAATCTTTGTTTGATCCTTAGAATGGAGACAGTCTTGACATGGTTGAAGATCACCTTGCCCAAATGGTAGAGCTCCGTGGTGTCATGCCCAAGGAAATTGCATTTGGTGGAAAGCTTTCTACTCACTACTTCAACAGCGATGGAGGTTTGATAGCCATTCGGCAGTCAGAGTCTCGATCATTGATCAAAGTGCTTCGAGAGACGTCTCAGTTTCAGTTTCAGTATTCAGAACAAGATGCAGATGAATTTTGTAATTTTCTTCTTTTCCTCTTGAACTTTCTACCACATGAGCAACCCACTGTAGCACAGGCGCTTCTTCACTGGACCTCGTCTTCTTCACCCTTCACTGTCATCTGCACAAATCCAGAAATCTGATGATGCTATTCTAGAAAACAAGACATGATAAAGAGTGGTGGATAGGATTTGAAAGGTCACATCATGGCTGATACAAAGGTGTTACCAAGGAAGCTCATTTGCAACACAAATAGAACTGCCTATGTGGATTACTTCCTTGATGCGCCCATCGGCACCGTCAATGGTATAACAAGAGCTCAACGCCGCAAACTAGATGAGAATGGCTTCCACACGGCCCCATTGTAGTCTCAATATTCCCACTTAATATTATTCATCGATCAACAAGATTATCCTTTCTCCATCTCATGAGAAATATTGTTTTGTCACGATTATTCAAGGTACGCATTTCATTCTTATCAGTAGCTTAATGCACTACAAATGTCTCACTCAAATACATTCACTAAAAGCACCACAAACTGTTAGTAATAAGATTAGGAGTAATGCCTCAAATAAGCTAGTATTTGTCTTAGGTCTATACGTAATATATAGAATGTTTTGTTTTGGGTGAGTGCTTTTATGTTTTCGAGATGTTCTAGAATTTAGATGTTTGGCAGAGATATTGTAGAGTTGCCATTACAAGAAGGTTATATTGATTCTTTGTTCATGGTAATTGTTTAGATCATTGATATATTATATTTTGAAGAGGGATTGAATTAGATAATTAGTTGATATATTATTATTATTATTATTATTATTATTATTAATATTATTATTATTATTAATTCAGAGGTATAGTTGATTGTTTTAAAAGCCAAATAAATTGGGAATTTAGAATAATGTTGTCATTGTTTATTTGATTAAAAGAAAATCATTGTGATTATATATTATGGTTAATGAAATTTAATTTAGTTTGACATCGGTTTTATTATGGGTTCTTCATTTTTGTTAAGATAATGGATTAGGTATATGATTATTGTATTGGAAATTTGATTAAAGGTATTAGATAATTGGTTAGTGTGAATTGAATGGTCAAGTGTTATTTGTCGAGGGTTTATTCCAGAGGCCAAGGTGGTTTGACATCATGTAACATGTCAATAAGTGTCTTGAGTCAATAAAGCTATGTCGCCTTTTGTTGTGTATAAGGAAATTGGTTCTGGTATTGTGAAAGAATGTAAAGATTCTGAATGTATCATGATGTGTAGAAAGGTTCTTCATGGATGTTATGATTATTTATTTGTTGGGATGTTATGTTGGATTAGACAATGGGGAGACGTCAGTATTCATGAAAAAGTATTTTTCTTATGAGTTACTTCATTGGAAGCCATGGAAAATGTATTAAGAGTATGTCTTTGTAATTGAGATGATATGCAAGAAGGTGAATGCCTTGCATTATTACATGTATATGTTCATATCAGAATAATGGTTATGCAAGATGGTTAATGCCTTGCATGGTTTATGTATCATCGTCGTCATGATGATGTTTGCTATGTTTGTTGAGTAGGGTCTTCTAGATGCAGGTAGGGGAGTGGCTTTCAACGTGGGGCCGGCGCCCAAAGTGGCAGTTAGGATAACCCGTTGGAAGTAGATTAATCAAGTGATAACCTAAACAATGAATTAGGGGGCTGGGTAGTTAAACACACTAAACAAGATAAGTGGATGCCTCACTCATGGCTCAAGTGCTTGTTTAGGCTTGAGATGAGATGAGAAGGCCTGGAATGGCAAGATCAACTACCTTGTCCTCATGAAAGGTATGTTGATTCCGCATGAGCGTTGTATGGGGGCCGGGAGTCGGGAGAGGCTGCCAGGACAACCCAAGATGGGGGCCGGGGCCTAGGAAGGCTTGCCAGGACAACCCATGACAAGCCATGTGATGACACTCCTGTCTACTGCAGTCTAGCATTCCCTAGTTGTACTCTCCCCATTCGTTATGTGTTGCCTCTGGAAGTTCGGTTAAGTTCTGTTGTGATGTTTATGTTATTGCCATGTGTTGTATTGGTGTTTGGTCGTCCTTTGTTCTTGTTTGTCTTTTGTCTACCTGACTGTTATTGTTTGGGACCTCATGTTAACTCCTAGCTCGAGGGGTGGACCTCAGGGTTCCACATGGTCGGGTGGAAGAGCTATTTTATCCATTGGCTATTCTTGTCAAATTCATAGGCAGAAAAGATTTATTCTAGTTTTCAGACAATTGTACTTGTACCAGTTGATGGAGATGTATGTGTGTAACCTTGTACCAGATTTGTGTGACAGGACATACACAATGTATGTCATTCTGCAAATGGCAATGTAATGATGTCATGATGTACTTATGTGTAATGAAAGCATTTCAGTTATGTATTTGATCATGTAGATTACATTATTTGTCGACATGCAATGAATATGAATTCAGTTATTCAATTATGCATTGGATTCGAATCAGTTACTGATGTTTGTTAAATTATGTTAGTTGGTTTGTAAAGTAATGCAGCCTTGTATCCTTAGAGAATATGTTGTAGTTAGTTATGTTAACATTACTTTGTTATCTTAATCATTAAAAAAAAAAATGTGTTCCTGTTTCATGTAGTATAAATGTGTATTTCTCTGAGGTGTACAAGGCAGGCGTTACATAGATAGGTCGGACTAGGTGTTATATAGGGGTGTGTCTATTCATCCTAAGCATAATTAGGTATATATAGGAGGATGTGAGTCTTATTTCATCATATTGTGAAGTGTGTTCTCAGTGGAGATATTTAGAGGTTGCCCCCTCAAAGTGGCCTGTTATTCTCAGTTATTATCAAGTAATTGTAGAATATTTCATATCATCTTCTCTCATTGTGCAAGTTATTTCACTACACTTTTTAACTATTTTCCCTCTCTTGTTTGGACATTTTAGAACTCATTGAGATTCCAGTTTGAGTTTCAGTTTGCATGAAATTTCATCCAATCACAATTGCGAATAAAACTATTTAAAAATAACAATAATAATAATAATATCTTTTGAACTTAATGTCACATGAGTGACATGAACTTATTTAATTTCTTTGTCCAAAAACTCTAAATATAATAAAGGTATTTTTAATATTATTTTACTATTTTATTTAAAACAACATTTAGATAATCAAGAACAGAAATATAGTACAATATTACTTAATATATATGCTTATATATGTTTTACTATTTTTATTTAATTTAAAAAGAAAATTGTTTTCCAAACTTCTTTAGACAATAATTTATTATTTATTAAATATACAATCATATATATATATATATATATATATATGTATATATATATACATATATATGTATATATATATACATATATATGTATATATATATACATATATATGTATATATATATACATATATATGTATATATATATACATATATATGTATATATATATACATATATATGTATATATATATACATATATATGTATATATATATACATATATATGTATATATATATACATATATATGTATATATATATACATATATATGTATATATATATACATATATATGTATATATATATATATATATATATATATATTCTTATTTAATACTAAACACTATTTGAAACATAATTTAGAAAGACCTTTAATTTATGAAAACACATCATGCATTTGAAAAGGATTAATCACAAAATAATGAAATACAAATCCATTCAATTATGCATGTGCATCTATGTGATGTGTGTGAAAGAACTAGATAGAACCCAACACATGTTTGCCAAAAAGCTAGATCCCTTCTACCTAAGCCATGCTCTTGTCCTTCGACAAGACCTGCAAAAACTCAAACTCATCACACTACCAATAAGTTATCCCAAAATATAGTTGAGGCAATAGAATTTTAAGCAATAACTTATCATATCCAATTTAAATCTACTATTGTTCCATAATCTTACTGGTAATTAACTAATGAGGTAAATCTGAAAAGTCTAAGATGTGACATCCTTCCCCAGTTGGAAGAGACATCATCTCGATGTCATATTACTTCAAGCAAACAAATAAAGTATCAACACAATAATGTATCATCATCCGAGTATCAAAGTATCTAAATATGCATAAAATAAAATATCTATTTTATTTTTCCAAATGCGGAAAAGATCTATCAATATCAAAAGCATCCTCCCAAGTGGCACTATCCACTGAATACTGGTCCTACTGGACCTTATACTACACTATGTCTCGATTACGCAGCTTAACATTGTGCTTCTCCAAGACTCGAATGGGCTCCACTAGCACCACTCTTGGATCCTGTACCTGCAAAGCATGCCAATCAAGAATATGCAATACATCAGGATGATAAGATTTGAGCAAAGACACATGAAAAACATTATGGATTTTGGTGAGAGCTGGTGATAGTGCAAGTCTGTATGCAACTGGATTGATCACTTCAAGAACGTCGAAAGGTCCTACGAATCTTGGAGCTAGTTTGGATGCCTTGCCAAATGAAATCAAACTCTTATGTGGCTTGACCTTGAGAAACACCTTATCACCTACTAAAAACTATCTAAAAGTTTTGTTCTTGTCTGCATAACTTTTCTGTCTGTCTAAGGCTTGCTTCAATTTCTCTTTGATTAGCCTCATCTAATCTTCCATTTCTTTCAACATGTCAGGTCCAACTACTATTCGATCTTCAATCCTATCCCAACTGATTGGAGTTCTACACATGCAACCATAAAGAGCCTCAAACGGTGCCATTCCTAAAGATGCATGGTAGGAATTATTATATGCAAATTCTACCAATGGTAGATATTCCTCCCATTTGTATTGCTAGTCCATATAGTACATCCTCAGAAGATCCTCCACTACCTAGTTGACTCTCTCCATCTGACCATCTATTTTAAGGTGGTAAGTTGTACTCAAGTTCAACTTAGTCCCCAAAGCTGCATTAAGTGTGGTCCAGAACCTAGAGGTCATGCAAGTGTCACGATCTGAAATGATCATCTCTGGCACTCCATGTAGTCGAAAGATCTCTTGAACAAACTTCTTTGCTTATGTCAATGACCCATCCAAAAGATTTCTAAGAATGAAATGAGCCACTTTCGTTAGTTTGTCCACCACCACTAAGATAACATCATGCCTGTTCTTTGACATGGGCAAAACCTGAATAAAGTCCATGCTAATTACTTGCCATTTGTATTTAGGTACACTATGTGGATAAAGCAGTCCTACAAGATGGACATGTTCTACCTTAACACACTGACACTCTAAACATCAATCTACAAACTTAGTTGCATCCTTCTTAAGCTTTGGCCAAAAGTACAATGGTCTCAATCCTTCCATTGTCTTGGTCATTCTTGGGTGTCTAGAATATGGAGCACTATGAATCTCCTCGAGAACTAACATCCTCAATTCACCTAAATTTGGGATATACATTCTTCCTTGATATCTCAAAAGCCCATCTAATTCTATGACATACCCATCAAATCAACGATCTGTGGGGTCTGCTTCTAATGCTTGTTTAACCCTTTCATAGTGCTCATCCCCTTGCAAGTTTTAGATTACCTGCTATCTCAAATTTGTTCTAGTAGTCACCATTGCAGCCAGATGTTGTCTCCTACTGAGAGCATTTGCTACCCTATTCTCTTTATCTTTTATGTACTCGATTCCAAAATCATATTCGCTAAGGAATTCAAGACATCTTCTATGTCGAGCGTTGAGATTAGGTTGGCTGAAGATATATTTGAGCCCCAGATGATCTGTCTTAAGCTCAAATGACTTACCCAAGAGTTAGTGCCTCCACATTTGAAGTGTGTGAACAATGGCAGACAACTTGAGATCATGAGGTGCATAATTTGACTCATGTGTTTTAGTTTTCTCAATTCATATGCCACTACTTTTCCATTCTGCATCAACACTCCTCCCGCACCTTCAATAGAAGCATCTGTAATCATTGTGAAATGACCATTTGGATCAGGTATGGTCAGAATAGGTGTTGATGTGAGTTTTTCTTTCAACAACTGAAAAGCATGTTCACATTTCTCTGTCCAATCAAACTTCTTACCCTTTTTCTATAACGAGGTTATGGGTGCTGCAATTGTCAAGAATCCTTCTACAAATTTCTTGTAGTATCCTACTAACCCCATAAAACTTCTAACCTCAGTCATAGTCTATGGTGTGGGCTATTCCATTATTGGCTTGATCTTTTCAAGATCTACTGCTATCCCATCTGCTCAAATTATGTGTCCAAGATAGTGCACTTTACTCTGGTAAAACATGCACTTAGACAACTTGCCAAAAAGTTTTCTTTCTCTTAGCCTTTTTCAATTGCATGGCTGATATTTGTCTTAGCTTAAGGGGTGTTCTAGATCCATGTAACTCTACCTGATTCCCAAAGTCATCAAGGCATTTCACTACTTTCTTGTCACAACTCTTTTTTTTTTTAATTTTGAATTTCAAAACTAAATGAGAGAAATATATTTTCATTTAAAAATAAAATAATAAACAAGGTGTAAGGATACTTCTAGAATGAGCATTAATTAGGAACCTTCCCTCCCATCCTTAAGTCAAGACCCCAATTTATGAGATGAATCCATTTTCTCCTTAAATTTATTACCATTGAAAATTTTGAGGATACATTGAAGATTTGCAAGTCCTTTTTCCACAAGCCTTGAATGGCAACTTAGAAAATGGAGAGGAAGCATTTAATATGAAGACTTGACTAAAGACTTGGAGTTTCATCCATAAGGGTCAAGTTTTTCTATAAATTGCTTGAATTTTGAGGAAGGAGACACTCATCTCTAGTTTGGGAGTGCTAGAGAAAACTATAAGAGTTCTCCTCTCCATTTGTTGTTCTTTTCTTTTGAAGATTTTACTTCTTGAATTACGTTAGTTCAATTTTAGTTTTAGATTCATTTTGAAGTTATGCCTTAAGATAAATTGCAAATTGAATTCAATCACATGACGATTTGTGAAGGTTTTATGTAACTAATTGTGCTAGGAGGGATGCCCATACCCTGTGCCTAAACTCCATGCTACTAATTGTATTTTGCTTGAATGTTTCTAAAGCCTTTGCATCGACTCCTTTTTCTGCATACCCTGCAATCAGGGATCTTATCAAACAGTTTGTGTGTGCTTCTACATCCTGTATACATGTGTAATAAGGCATTTACAACTTCTACGTCTGATGAAAATTACCTTTCTCTATGCTTTATGTCTATGACCTGTTCGAAAGCCCCATGTAGGCACAGATAGGAAATGCATAACATACATATGCAAATTTCATTTGTTGAAAGTTTTTAACTTTTTTTTTATGTATCCATTTTGTGCACGTCCTACAATCATTGTAGGCCCTGAGGCAACATCCTTCTAAGGCATTTTGTCAATAGCTCACATGCCTGGTCTGTCCTGCCATATTTTGCATACATGTCCACCTCAGCATTTTTAGTTTCAAATCTCTCCCCTCCCGTTATGCTTACCCTAGCATCCTTTTTAGCATGAAGACATTGGCGGAGGTACACACTTTGGCTTTATGCCTGCCAATTTTCATTCACTAACTCCTTTCCAATAGTCCATTCCACATATACCCTGCAATCATTGCATTCCCTAAGTGAAATTTCCTTAAAGGATTATAAAGTCTGGGGGTTCTTAAAAATGACATTCTGGAAAATTTTGTCTCTATGTTAATAAAATTTGTTTTCTTGATAAGCAAGTTTGCTTCTTATTAATTCTAAAAAATTAGTGTCCTCAAGATTTGAAACATGAAGCTATACTCCCAAAGTTTTATATTTTATTATATCAGGGATGCATGGATTAAACTGTATGTTGCATTGTGTGAATCAAATCAAGGTTCCCAAAACTATATGTGATATGGTATGCTCCAGATAAATTTCTATACAGTCACAGTGTCCCAAGGTTGATATTTATTATTATTTAGTAGATGTGTACTAGCATTTCACAAAGAATTCCACTCCAATTAAAAAGCAAATTTAATTAAAATGAGAAATGACTTTCTCTGGCGATATTATTTTGTCAGTTGCTCTACTTGTGGAGTTTACCATACACAAGCCTTTTTTTTTCATTTTTCATCTTTAGATGGATGAAGCTTTTAACATTGTGTCAATTCAAATTTGTCAATATTATCACATAAATAGAGATGAAAGCAACACTCGTTCCCTACTGGCTTTACAAGATTAACTTGGAAGCATGCTTTCTTCAGTTAAAGTAATGGGATGATTAAGTATTTCATGCATTGTATGCATAGAGGCTGGTCAACATACTTACAGGGAATGCTATATAGTCAAACACAGATGGAGATATGAGTCAAAGGTTCCACAGAAAATACTTAAAAGATTTGGAACTTACCGTAATTTTATCGTCTAACCTTCTAAGCAATATGAATCACTCATATATAAAAGCCTATCGGCTAATTGACACCCATAAATTTTACAATTTAGAATTTAAGAGTAAATCTCGATAATAATAAAAATAATAAAAATAACTGCTATAACTACAATTTCAATAAAAGGCATAGTGATATGGTTTTATTTTAGAGTTGGAATACGTATTTTAGTTGGTTGCGGAAAATTTTTATGAATTGGATATAAAATTCAAGATCATAATGTAAATAATACAAAAAGTGCAAGTGATAACATAATAAATGGTAAATAAGAAAATAAAAGAATTAATGGCATAAGGTAAACTAGTATAAGAAAAATGATTTGCAAAAGGGTAAGAATATACATGGCAAATTTACAAATAAATATGTGCAACAATAGAGAGTTATGATGCCAATAAAGAGATAAAGGGGTAACTTATATACAAAGAATTTTGAGAGACAACTATACAAGACAAATCCATAACGAATGCATCTATTAACATGAGACTATATTTGTATAGGATAGAGAAATAGAAATTTATATGATGGAGGAGTTGTTACCTTGACGATAGTGGTGGATTATTATGTTAGTATTAATATTCAAACTAAGGTACTTGGTACAATTTAATAATCAAATGGGTTTTCTTATTACGATTAAGACTAGGTATCATGTTAGATCTCACACTTAAACCTTTGCAGGGTCAAGAAATTGTATCTCAATTGATACGATGTATATATTCATTATCACGCACATAGGGTATTGCAGATAGATATGTATATCTTTTATATTATGAATCTCATCAAAACTGATTGAATCAAGTATATGGTGAATTCAATATCATATTAGATCTTAGATTATGTGAATTTCTAAGTGATTGAACATGGGTATTATTGGTTTAAGAATGACTGGGTACAAATGCTTGGAATTGTGATAAAAGAAAAAGGAATTATTGAAATTGTATATGTTGATTTAGTAGTTGAACTAGTTATCAAAGATTATTTTAATTTGACCTAGATTAAATTTTACTAAGGTCTTTTCTATTTATGAGTTAATATAAGTATCTTTCTAGTTATATGTTTATGAAATTGATTAAGTTTATTTTCTAGTTCTATTCATTATCATAAAGCATCTTTTATCTGCATTGTGATTAAGGTAGTATTTCCCTTTATCAATTGTTATTATTTCCCTTTAGAGATGAAAGCAACACTTGTTCCCTACTGGCTTTACAAGATTAACTTGGTAGCATGCTTTCTTCAGTTAAAGTAATGGGATGATTGAGTATTTCATGCATTGTATGCATAGAGGCTGGTCAACATACTTACAGGGAATGCTATATAGTCAAACAGAGATGGAGATATGAGTTAAAGGTTCCACAGAAAATACTTAAAAGATTTGGAACTTACCATAATCTTATCATCTAACCTTTTAAGAAATATGAATCACTCATATATAAAATCCTATCGGCTAATTGACACCCATAAATTTTACAATTTAGAATTTAAGAGTAAATCTCGATAATAATAAAAATAATAAAAATAATAAAAATAACTACTATAACTACAATTTCAATAAAAGGCATAGTGATATGGTTGCATTTTAGAGTTGGAATACGTATTTTAGTTGGTTGAGGAAAATTTTTATGAATTGGATATAAATGTAAAAGTGCACGAATTCAAGATCATAATGTAAATAATATAAAAAGTGCAAGTGATAACATAATAAATGGTAAATAAGAAAATAAAAGAATTAATGGCATAAGGTAAACTAGTATAAGAAAAATTATTTGCAAAAGGGTAAGAATATTCATGGCAAATTTATGAATAAATATATGCACCAATAGAGAGTTATGATGCCAATAAAGAGATACAGGGGTAACTTATATACAAAGAATTTTGAGAGACAACTATACAAGACAAATCCATAACGAATGCATCTATTAACATGAGACTATATTTGTATGGGATAGAGAAATAGGGATTTATATGATGGAGGAGTTGTTACCTTGATGATAGTGGTGGATTATTATGTTACTATTAATATTCAAACTAAGCTACTTGGTACTTATTATGATTAAGACTAGGTATCATGTTAGATCTCACACTTAAACCTTGGTGGGGTGAAGAAATTGTATCTCAATTGATACGATGTATATATGCATTATCACGCACATAGGGTATGGTGGATAGATATGTATATCCTTTATATTATGAGTCTCATTGAAAGTGATTGAATCAGGTATTTGGTGAATTCAATATCATATCAGATCTTAGATTATGTGAATTTCTAAATGATTGAACATGGGTATTATTGGTTTAAGAATGACTGGGTACAAATGCTTGGAATTGTGATAAAAGGAAAAGGAATTATTGAAATTGTATATGTTGATTTAGTAGTTGAACTAGTTATCAAAGATTATTCTAATTTGACCTAGATTAAATTTTACAAAGGTCTTTTCTATTTATGAGTTAATATAGGTATATTTCTAGTTATATGTTTATGAAATTGATTAAGTTTATTTTCTAGTTCTATTCATTATCATAAAGCATCTTTTATCTACATTGTGATTAAGGGAGTATTTCCCTTTATCAACTTTTATTATGCAAGTTTTTCCTTTGTCATTAGATAGGTAAACCTTGTAAATGAACATCCAAACTCAAACATTCGTAGTGTTCAGTATTTATGGTACCTCTGGGTCACGTTTACGGGTAATGCCGTCGCGTTGAACCAAGTACCTGGCGCCTAACATAGCTGCAACAATGACGTCTAGGCACCGTCCCTCTAAATCATCGAGGAGTAATAATGAACATGTCAAAGTTAAATCTACAAGAAGGTAAAATCTCCTCGGATACCTCACTAAAAAGATTAACTAAAAAAAAAAGGTGAGACTATCGAAAATTGTTGTAGGACAATCAATGGGAAGACCTCGTCGGGAAAATATGTGTGTTAGGTAAACTATTCGCACTTGAAAACCTAAACCTCAAACACTACCAAGAGGTGTGTTTGCAAAATAGTTCCTTAGGAATTTCATCCATTGTATCACTCGAGTGGGTGGCAGTTAGTGAAGAACTGTGTACCAACCACAGTTACATAAAACATAGTGCAAGATAGAACTACATGTTCGCATTCGTCATGTAGATCACATCCGAAGAGGGCCTTGATCCTGTGGATACAGGGTATGTAGGCATTCTAGATGGTGAAGGATGGCCCCAATACTCAAGTCCATCAGATATAGTATACTCTTTATAATCAACTTCATAATCTCGATCCCTAGTTTAAGGGTTATCTAGGTAACTTAAGAACTCTCCTATTACTCAGAAGAATCCCTGGGGTGGATTACTTGTACCCGGCTTTGCCGTAAACTGAGGTGAGTTCAAGTTGATGATATGTGTTCCCTGGTCGACATCCTCAGTACAGTGTTTGGGCATACTGTGGTCCCTAGGAAGTGACTCATGAACCTGTATTGGTCTCAAGGGAGTCAGAAGTTTGTAGCTAGAGTATAATGATTCCTGTCCTCTTTAGCCCGTTAGGCTGTCATGTTTATTTATCCTGGATTGGATAGAGTATTGGTCCATTTGACCCACTAGGCCTTTTGGCCACTATTTGTTCTACCCGAATCAAGTAGCGATAAGGTTCGTTTGACTTGGTTCTGTATGAACCTATTTGTCCAAAGGATAGAAGAGCCTGGGTGGCTTAAGAATGTTCCATTTTAAACATATGGCCCATTTTGGATGAAGTTTTTCCTGAGTACTCAATCAAAGTCTTGATATATCTCATAAGAACTTGTTAATAAAGTAATTTTTTTGAAAATTCAAGTTTGGACCAAGCAGGTCCTTACATGTGGTATCGGAGCATGGTTCAAACACTCATCCTGGAGGTCTACTAAATCAAAATTGATAATAATTGGTATTTAAGATAAAAATTGTGATAGATTTAATTACAGTCAATTTGCATGTTGTAAACCAAAAATTGTAGCAAGTGGTAAATCATCTCTCTCCTTGTTTCAGAATTAAATGGCAAGAACCCAAAATTTGCAAGATCTGCATGCAGAGGAACCGGTCAACCAAGAACTAGTTGAAAACCCACCTGAGAACCCAAATGCTGGTATAGAAACAATTATTAAGTTGTTGACAGAATAGAGAGAAAATTTGGCAAACCTTGAGAAAACTGTACAAGACTTGAAGACTAGACAGGGGACCATAGAAAACATTTTGGAGCCTGAAGATGAACATCAAGGTGTGGAAGTACACATAGCTCAAACAACTAATGAGCTAGAGGTTCCTAGGTCTCGACAGGAAACCACCATTCTAGATATCTCACAAGACCTCAAGAAGATAACTCCTCCTAAATTTGACGGTAAACATGTGGGGGATGTTGCAGAAGGATGGCTCACTGAAATGGAGAAATATTTTGAACTAATAAACTACTCAGAGAATATCAAGGCAACCTGGGGAGCCTATCAATTAGAGGGAGAAGCTGCTAGTTGGTGGATAAACATAAAGGAACAATATTGTTATTCAAAGGAAAACCTAACTTGGAGGTAGTTTGTTAGCCACTTCTGTGAGAGATGGCTTCCACAACTAGTTTATGATGAGAAAACGACCAAGTTTATGAATCTCAGACAAAGAAATCTCACAGTCCAATAGTATTGGGATAGATTTACGAAGCTATTGAAATATGTTCCTATCTATCAAAAAGATGAAAGGTCTCAAGCAAGGAAGTTTCTTTTTGGTTTGAATACTGATATAGGGGCAGAAGTGGATATGTTTTCCCCTGAGAACATGAATCAAGTCTTGGAGAAGGCACTCAAACATGAAAAGAAATTACAGGCACTATCGGTGGCAAAGAAAAACTTTTGGGACAAACAATTTACCTTCAAAAGGAAACTAGACAATAGAGGCAATAGAGGAGCTCAGAAGAACAAGAGGAGAGACTGGGGTAGAATAGAATCTACTGGTAATCAGGATCATAGGAATAATTACAATAGTAATGTCAGAAGGAATGATGGGAATGCACCACCCCGAATTTCTAATGGACCCCCTGGTGGATGTTTTATGTGTGGAGGCAATCATTATGCAAGGGATTGTTCAAAAAGGAATGGGTACAATCAACCACAGCAACCTCGGCAACATCAAATACATGCTACCATTAGAAATCAACAAACTCGCCATCAAAATGTACCTATGGAGACAAGAGGTATTCATTTTGGTAAACCCATAACTATTTTGATAGATATTGGTTCCTCCGATAATTTTATTTCCCCAGAATTGGTAAGAAAAATGTCTTTGCAAACTAAGAATATAGAATCATCATGGATGGTTTAGTATGGTGACAAGGCTATACAGAAGGTGAACAAGTACATAAGAGGATCCCTCATTAAGTTTCTTAAATTAGAAACCAAAGATGACTTATATGTCACAACCCTGGGAGCCTATGATGTCATAATCAGAATAAGTTGGCTAACAAGTCATAAGGCTAACATAGATTGTTATAACAAAGTGGTGAAGTGTGTAGATGATAAGTGGTGTAGAGTTAGGATCCAAGGAACTTACAAAGCTATATCAGTGGGGACCATTTCTGCTATGCAACTAAAGAAGGCAAGGTGAACATGAGGAAATCAAATATTCTTAGTATCTTAAGATGAGAAGGGAGAAGAGAAAGAAGCCCCTCCCTTTGAAAATAGTCTGTTCCTTTGGGACTACAAGGACATGTTTCCTGAAGAGCTACATGGATTACCTCCTAAAAGGGAATTTGATTTTTCAATCGATATACTTCCTAGAACTGCACCTATATCCAAAGCCCCGTATAGGATGAACACCACAGAACTCCAAGAGTTGAAAATACAGTTGCAAGAATTGCTAGAGAAAGGGTTGATAAGGCCTAGTGTATCACCTTGGGGAGCACCAGTCATATTTGTAAAGAAGAAGGATGGGACACTAAGGTTGTGCATTGACTACAGAATGTTGAATAAGGCCACTGTGAGGAATAGATATCCCTTGCCTCGTATTGATGATCTATTTGACCAAATGAGAGGAGCCTTAGTGTTCTCCAAAATTGACCTCTGCTTGGGCTATCACCAATTAAGGATAAAAGAAGAGGACATCCCAAAGACAACATTTAGGACTAAGTATGGACACTATGAATTCACTGTAGTTCCATTTGGGCTAACAAATGCTCTAGCTGCCTTTATGAATCTAATGAATAGTGTGTTCCATGATTTTCTAGATAAGTTTGTGATTGTGTTTTTGGATGACATTTTAATATATTCCAAGGATGAAGAGGAACACTTAACCCATCTCCAGGTAGTCTTACAAAGGTTGCAAAAGTATAAGTTGTTTGGGAAGTTATCCAAATGCTCCTTGTTTGAAAGGAGGGTTCACTATTTAGGGCATATCATTTCAGCCGAGGGTATAGCGGTAGATCCTGATAAAGTAAAAGCCATCATTGAATGGCCTATACCTACAAATGTGACCGAAGTAAGAAGTTTTATGGGATTTCTAGGGTACTACAGAAGATTTGTGAAAGACTTTTCAAGGATAGCCAATCCAATCACATCCTTGCAAAAGAAGAACAAAAAGTTCATTTGGACTAAGTAGTGTGATAAGGCATTTCAAGTACTGAAGGAAAGGCTAACGTCACCTCCAATTCTAAAAGTGCCCGACCCTAATGGTAACTTCACAGTAGTAATAGATGCATCCATAGAAGGACTAGGAGGAGTTCTTTTCCAAGAGAAAGGAGTAGTGGCTTATGAATCATGGAAACTAAAAATCCATGAGGTCAATTACGGCCCCCATGACCTTGAACTTGCAGTCATAGTTTATGCCTTGCAAAAATGGAGACATTTCTTGTTGGGAAAACCATTTGAGCTTAAAATAGACCATCAAGGACTAAAATATATCTTCACTCAACCTCATTTGAATGCAAGACAGAGAAGGTGGTTAGAGTTCCTAAGTGAGTATGATTTTGAGATTGAATATATCAAGGGGAAAGAAAATAGGGTGGCCGATTCTCTTAGTAGGAGAAGACATATAATGGCCATATCCAACTTGCACATAGACCTAAAGTAACAAGTATTCTCTGAGCAGAAACATGACCCATGGTATGCTCAGGTTAAGACATCTCTAGCTAACACCTATGTGGAACCTAAGTATTTGGATTATGCTTTTGATTGTGATGGGCTAATGAGGTACCAAGAAAGAATATACGTTCCTGATAATGCATAACTAAGGGGTAGGATCCTGACAGAGGGACATAAGGCTCCATATTCAGGACATCCAGGGGTGAATAAGATGTATGCAGACCTCAAAATATTATATTTCTGGCCAGGAATGAAGAAGGATATGGTAGACACAGTTGCCAGATGCCTAGAATGTCAAAGGGTTAAGGCAGAACATGTGCACCCAGCAGGACTTCTTTATCCACATGATGTACCTTTCTATAAATGGTAGTTTATAAGTATGGATTTTGTCCAAAGGCTACCAATGACATTTCATAGGCATAATTGTATTTTGGTGGTAGTGGATAAACTCACTAAGGTAGCACACTTCATACCAGGGAACCTAAGAGATGATGCACCAGCAGTAGCAAAAAGGTTCATAAAATTTTTTTTTAGGTTGCATGGAATTCTTGAGAAAATCATCTCTGATAGAGATGCAAAGTTCATTTCTAGATTTTGGACCACCTTGCAGGCTACCTTAGGAACACAGTTGAATTTCAGCATAGCTTATCATCCTAAGACAGACGGCCAAATAGAAAGAACCAACCAAATTCTGGAAGACCTCCTTCCTATGTATTGCATGGATCGACAAACTAAATGGGAGGAATATTTGCCATTAGTTGAGTTTGCCTATAAGAATTCCTTCCAAGCAGCAATAGGTATGGCACCCTTTGAAGCTCTCTATGGGAGACCTTGTCGAACACCTTTGAGTTGAGATAAACTGGAAGATAGGATCCTGGTTGGCCCTGAAATGTTGAAGGATATGGATAATCAGGTGCATCTTATTTGATAGAGGTTGAATGAAGCCTTAGATCACCAGAAAAGTTATGCAGATAAGAATAGGACACCTAGAAGATTTCAAATTGGTGAAAAGGTGTTCCTAAGAGTTTGACCTCATAAAAGTTCCATCTCTTTTGGAAGGAAGTCAAAGCTAGCTCCTCGCTATGTTAGGCCTTTTCAAGTACTTGAGGAAATCAATCCTATAGCTTACTACTTGGCCTTACCTCCCGTACTGAGCCACATTCATGATGTGTTCCATGTATCCTTATTAAAAAAGTATATACCTGACCCTAAGCATATGCTTAATTTGAATGCCCTGCAGGTGGAAGAACCCGGTACAATAACAATAGAGCCATGCATAATCATCGAGAGGTGCCAGTTCCAGCTCCGCAATAGGACAGTGGATCAATCTAAGGTTCAGTGGGACTAGTACTCACTGGAGAATGCTACATGGGAAGACACAGTGGAAATGCAATAGCTCTATCCACACTTATTTTGTATAAACTCTAGTTGTTTATAAACTCGACAAACTTCAAATTTTTCTTAAAGACAATGATGTTGAGATGATACAGACAGTTATGTTTAGATAATACTCCTTATTATATTTATCTATGTTAAACTATTTAACCTACTTTGTTGAAGGATGAAACTTAAAGTAGGCAAGTATACTTATTTCTATGGACTTATATTTTTTATCTTATTTCTAACATTCATCAGGATGATGCATAAATTTAGGGGAGAAGGATGTCACAACTCTTTTTTTTTTAATTTTAAATTTTAAAACTAAATGAGAAATATATTTTCATTTAAAAACAAAATAATAAACAAGGTGTAAGGATACTTCTAGAATGAGCATTAATTAGGAACCTTCCCTCCTATCCTCAAGTCAAGACCCCAATTTATGAGATGAATCCATTTTCTCCTTAAATTTATTACCATTGAAAAATTTGAGGATACATTGAAGATTTGCAAGTCCTTTTTCCACAAGCATTGAATGGCAACTTAGAAAATGGAGAGGAAGCATTTAATATGAAGACTTGACTGAAGACTTGGAGTTTCATCCATGAGGGTCAAGTTTTTCTATAATTTGCCTGAATTTTGAGGACGGAGACACTCATCTCTAGTTTGGGAGTGCTGGAGAAATCTGTAAGAGTTCTCCTCTCCATCTGTTGTTCTTTTCTTTTGAAGATTTTGGTTCTTGAATTATGTTAGTTCAATTTTAGTTTTAGATTCATTTTGAAGTTATGACTCAAGATAAATTGCAAATTGAATTCAATCATGTGAGGATTTGTAAAGGTCTTATGTAACTAATTGTGCTAGGACCGATGCCCATACCCTGTGCCTAAACTCCATGCTACTGATTGTATTTTTCTTGAACATTTCTAAAGCCTTTGCATCAAATCCTTTTTTTGCATACCCTGCAATCAAGGATCTTATCAAATAGTTTGTGTGTACTTCTGCATCCTGTATCATGTGTAATAGGGCATTTACAACTTCTACGTTTGATGAAAATTACCTTTCTCTATGCTTTATGTCTATGACCTGTTCCAAAGCCCCACATAGGCACAGATAGGAAATGCATAACGTACATATGCAAATTTCATTTGTTGAAAGTTTTTAACTTTTTTTTATGTATCCATTTTGTGCATGTCCTGCAATCATTGTAGGCCCTGAGGCAACATCCCTCTAAGGCATTTTGCCAACAACTCACGTACCTGGCCTATCCTACCATGTTTTGCATACATGTCCACCTGAGAATTTTTAGTTTCAAATCTCTCCCCTCCCGTTATTCTTACCGTAGCGTCCTTTTTGCTATGAAGACATTGGCAGATGTATGGACTTTGGCTTTATGCCTGCCAATTTTCATTCACTAACTCCTTTCCAATAGTCCATTCCACATATACCTTGCAATCATTACATTCCCTGAGCGAAATTTCCTTGAAGGATTATAAGGTCCAGGGGTTCTTAAAAATGACATTCTGGAAAGTTTTGTCTCTATGTTAATAAAATTTGTTTTCTTGATAAGCAAGTTTGCTTCTTATTAATTCTAAAAAATTAGTGTCCTCAAGATTTGAAACATGAAGCTATACTCCCAAAGTTTTATATTTTATTATATCAAGGATGCATGGATTAAACTGTATGTTCCATTGTGTGAATCAAATCATGGTTCCCAAAACTATATGTGATATGGTATGCTCCAGATAAATTTCTATATAGTCACAGTGTTCCAAGGTTGATATTTATTATTATTTAGTAGATGTGTACCAGCATTTCACAAAGAATTCCACTCCAATTAAAAAGCAACTTTAATTAAAATGAGAAATGACTTTCTCTGGCAATATTATTTTGTCAGTTGCTTTACTTGTGGAGTTTACCATACACAAGCCCAAATTTTTTTTCATATTTCATCTTTAGATGGATGAAGCTTTTAACATCGTGTCAATTCAAATTTGTCAATATTATCACATAAATAGAGATGAAAGCAACACTTGTTCCCTACTGGCTTTACAAGAATAACTTGGAAGCATCCTTTCTTCAATTAAAGTAATGGGATGATTGAGTATTTCATGCATTGTATGCATAGAGGATGGTCAACATACTTACAGGGAATGCTATATAGTCAAACACAGATGGAGATATGAGTCAAAGGTTCCACAGAAAATACTTAAAAGATTTGGAACTTACCATAATCTTATCGTCTAACCTTCTAAGCAATATGAATCACTCATATATAAAATCCTATCAGCTAATTGACACCCATAAATTTTACAATTTAGAATTTAAGAGTAAATCTCGATAATAATAAAAATAATAAAAATAACTGCTATAACTACAATTTCAATAAAAGTCATAGTGATATGGTTGCATTTTAGAGTTGGAATGCGTATTTTAGTTGGTTGAGGAAAAAATTTATGAATTGGATATAAATGTAAAAGTGCATGAATTCAAGATCATAATGTAAATAATAAAAAAAGTGCAAGTGATAACATAACAAATGGTAAATAAGAAAATAAAAGAATTAATGGCATAAGGTAAACTAGTATAAGAAAAATGATTGGCAAAAGGTTATGAATATACATTGCAAATTTACGAATAAATATATGCAACAATAGAGAGTTATGATGCCAATAAAGAGATACTGGGGTAACTTATATACAAAGAATTTTGAGAGACAACTATACAAGACAAATCCATAACGAATGCATCTGTTAACATGAGACTATATTTGTATAGGATAGAGAAATAGGGATTTATATGATGGAGGAGTTGTTACCTTGACGATAGTGGTGGATTATTATGTTACTATTAATATTCAAACTAAGCTACTTGGTACACTTTAATAATCAAATGGGTTTTCTTATTATGATTAAGACTAGGTATCATGTTAGATCTCACACTTAAACCTTGGCGGGGTCAAGAAATTGTATCTCAATTGATACGATGTATATATGCATTATCACGCACATAGGGTATGGTGGATAGATATGTATATCCTTTATATTATGAGTCTCATCGAATGTGATTGAATCAGGTATATGGTGAATTCAATATCATATCAGATCTTAGATTATGTGAATTTCTAAATGATTGAACATGGGTATTATTGGTTTAAGAATGACTGGGTACAAATGCTTGGAATTGTGATAAAAGAAAAAGGAATTATTGAAATTGTATATGTTGATTTAGTAGTTGAACTAGTTATCAAAGATTATTTTAATTTGACCTAGATTAAATTTTACTAAGGTCTTTTCTATTTATGAGTTAATATAAGTATCTTTCTAGTTATATGTTTATGAAATTGATTAAGTTTATTTTCTAGTTCTATTCATTATGATAAAGCATCTTTTATCTACATTGTGATTAAGGTAGTATTTCCCTTTATCAATTGTTATTATGCAAGTTTTTCCTTTGTCATTATATAGGTAAACCTATTAAATAAATGTCCAAACTCAAACATTCACAGTGTTTGGTATTTACAGTACCTCTGGGTCATGTTTACGGGTAATGTCATCATGTTGAATGAAGTACCTCGCGCCTAACATAGCTGCAACAATGACGTCTGGGCACCATCCCTCTAAATCGTCATGGAGTAATAAGGAACATGTCAACGTTAAATCTGCAGGAAGGGAAAATCTGCTCAGATACCTCACTAAAAAGATTAACTAAAAAAAAAAGGTGAGACTATCAAAAATTGTTGTAGGACGATCAATGGGAAGACCTCGTTGGGAAAATATATGTGTTAGGTAAACTATTCACACTTGAAAACCTAAACCTCAAACACTCTCGAGAGGTGTGTTTGTAAAATAGTTCCTTAGGAATTTCGTCCATTGTATCACTCGAGTGGGTGGTAGTCGGCGAAGAATTGTGTGCCAACCACAGTTACATAAAACATAGTGCAAGACAGAACTACATGTTCGCATTCGTTGTGTAGATCGCATCTGAAGAGGGCCTTGATCTCATGGATATAGGGTATGTAGGAAGTCTAGATAGTGAAGGATGCCCCCAGTACTTAGGTCCCTCGAATATAGTATACTCCTTATAATCAACTTCATAATCTTGATCCCTAGTTTAAAGGTTATCCAGGTATCTTAAGAACTCTCCTAGTACTTAGAAGAATCCCCAAGCTTGATTACTTGTACCCAGCTTTACCATAAACTGAGGTGAGTACAAGTTGATGATATGTTTTCCCTGGTCGACATCCTTAGTACAGTGTCTAGGCAGACTGTGGTCCCCAAGAAGTGACTCATGAACCTGTATTGGTCCCGAGGGAGTTAGAAGTCTTTGGCCAGAGCATAATGATTCATATCCTCTTTAGCCCATTAGGCTATCATGTTTATTTATCCCAGATTTGATAGAGTATTGGTCTGTTTGACCCACTAGGCCTTTTGGCCACTATTTGTTCTACCCGAATCAGGTAGCAATAAGTTTCGTTTGACCCAGTTCTGTATGAACCTATTTGTCCAAAGGATAGAAGAGTCCGGGTGGCTTAAGAATGTTTTGTTTTGAACATATGGCCTGTTTTGGCCCATGTTTTTCCTGAGTACTCAATCAAAGTCTTGATATATCTCATAAGAACTTGTTAATAAAGTAAAATTTTTGAAAATTTGAGTTTGGACCAAGCGGGTCCTTACATTTCTCTTCACAATCTACTAAGGGCTTATGTTCAGACTGCCAATTGATTCCAAGAATCACATCATAAGATCCTAGATATGCAACATAAAGATTGACTTGTGTTTGGAAAGTAGGAAGATCTAATTCACTACATACTAGATGTGAATCTACTCTTTTATTTGCATTGTTACCAACATTGGCTTCTTCATGATTTTCAATATCAAGGTTATTACCAGATCTAGGGTTGCTGCCCTACGTCTAGAGTTTCTAGTGTTCATGATGAACTATTTGGAAAAAGAATTTACAACTTTAGTTTAATGGTTCGATAAAGGCCTAGAGTAGAACCATCGCTCTGATACCAAATGTAAAGTATGATTTTCACAAACACACAAAACTGAAGTAAAACATAGAATTACTGCAAAGTAAAATTAATGTAAGGCAAATTAACTTGTATTCATCATTTAGAAGAAAAAATATTAAGATAATTTCAAAAGTCCAAGAAAACTTTGAATTCATATGTTTAAAGTATAATCATGATTACAATACATATGTATAAATCTGAAGTCAATTACAGAGTATGTAATAATCAATTATATTACAAGTGTCAAATATTGGGATCAAGCCATACAAAACATTGAACCAATAAAAGTACAAGGTGATCAATATCATAAAAATCTGACAAATAGTCCTTGATCGGCATCGACCAACCGGCCATCTACTAAATCAAAGGATAAGAACATGGTTTAGGTGCTTTTTCCGCCCAACCATAAAGCTTGCGCTTTCCTGGTATTCTTTAAACTGAAGGATGTCTGACCCTGCTTGAAGAGCCTAGCAATCTATAAACATATGCGGGGTGGAATCTGGTTTCTGTCTATCAATCTACATGTATTACTATCATGAATGCAACATCTCATCAATAGGATATGGTAGGGAAAAATATAAATGAAACTAGGCTATCAAACCATTTATTCTATAATGGTATACATGTTTGTTTCAACATCTCATTAGCTTTGGCCAAAGCATTAATCCATATAACGACATATAGGTTTTGAAAAAGAAAACCTACTTACCTGTTATTCTATACTTGACACCCATCCTAGAAGGAAATATTTCCATAATACACAATAAAGAAGAACAAACATAGGACATGCAAGCATCTATTTGCTTTCTATTTATCGAAAGTTTAAGTTTTAATAAATTAATTCTTTTCCTTTTTCCAAACATCAATTACATAATGTACCAAGAAGCAATGTATTAAATAAGTCATTTAATATCTAATGATAATCCATTTAATTCTTAGTTTTGCCTTCCTGTTATTTCTATGACAGGAGGTTTATTTAAACACAAATAAAGCATACTACAGACTTCTTGTCGCTGTGGCGACAGGAACTACTACAGGAATAAAATAATGACATAGAGAAAGATTCTACAGTTTTAGTCACATAGATTTAAATAGGTTTTTATCATTCAAAGAAAATAACAGTTGTCATATCACTAGTTTTCATGTTTACATCACTCTACAAATATTTATATAGTGCTACAGGAAGTGCTTAACCAGCTACCAGTTTAGTTTAATCATCCACATAAAGATAGTTTTGCCTAATCTTACAAAGATCTAGGTTTACATCTAGAATGGATAGTTTTGTCTTCTAAACAACAACTTCAGCCAGTTGAATAGTAGTAAAATACAATAAAAAAGGTAAAGCTATAGGAAGGAGTTACATAAAGGAGTCGATAGTATTCTTCATTCCATCCATCGTACATAATTCCGTCAACAAGATAATTTTTACCAGAGGAATATGAATCAATGAGCTAGAGTTTTATCAAAGGTTTTAACTCAGATTTACATTCTAGATCTGAGAAACAAGAGAATTAGAAATCATTTCTTTTAACAGAGGATTGAAACCATGTAAGTCTATAGGTTGGCGACAACAATAGAAAAGAGGGATCGATCCAATTAGATCGCTAGAATACAGACAAAATGGCTCAATGGATTCGATTTCATCATACCACAGCAGCAATAAGAATGCCAAGGTTAGGAAAAGATAGCCTAACGCCCAAGGAGATCACCCAGAATAAGGGATTGCCAATCTACACAGTTCGCTCTAGTGCAAGTCACTTAGGCATGGATTAATAGCTAGGCAAACATTCTATTTCCTTAACAAGAAACGACTAGAAAGTAAGATAGCAGCCAGCACAAAAAGCAATCTGGTGTTTTAAATCCTCAGTTAGCACAAGGAAAAATGACTTAGAATGAGGAATGATCAAGCCAAGAAAGATAAACGGCCAAGAGAAGAGAGCAACTAGAAAGAAGATAAACGACCTAGTTAATAACTCAAGTAGCCAGGTCAAGTAAACGGGTCGACTCAACACAGTAGAATGCTATTTAAACATCAGAGGAGATCTATATTTAATAGCAAAACTATCATTTAAAAAGTGAGAAAACCAAATAAGAACCTGGTAAAGTTGGCAACGATGAGGATGATATAGCTAGAGACGTCTGTTGCTGACTTCTTTTCTCCTGTCACCTACACTTTTTGCCAATCTCTTTATCGCACAATTACTTAGATGCCTTCCTCTGTCAAACATGGTTTTCCTCTGAGTAATTCATGGTTATTCATTCTATTCGATTTGCCTCCTTTTTAACTATTTTCCCTCTTTTGTTTGGACATTTTAGAACTCATTGAGACTCTAGTTTGAGTTTTAGTTTGGATGGAATTTCATCCAATAACAATTGAGAATAAAGCTATTTAAAAATAACAATAATAATAATACTATCTTTTAAACTTACTGTCGCATGAGTGACAGGAACTTATTTAATTGCTTTGTTCAAAAACTCTAAATATAATAAAGCTATTTTTAATATTATTTTACTGTTTTATTTAAAACGACATTTAAATAATCAAGAGCAAAAATATATTACAATATTACTTAATATATATGCTTATATATGTTTCACTATTTTTATTTAATTTAAAAAGCATATTGTCTTCCAAACATCTTTAGACAATATTTTATTATTTATTAAATATACAATCATATATATATATATATATATATATATATATATATATATATATATATCTTATTTAATACTAAACACTATTTGAAACATAATTCGGAAAGACCTTTAATTTATGAAAACACATCATACATTTGAAAATGATTAATCACAAAATAATGAAATACAAATCCATTCAATTATGCATGTGCATCTACGTGATGTGTGTGAAAAAGCCAGATAGAACCCAACACATGTTTGCCAAAAAGCTAGATCCCTTCTACCTGAGCCATGCTCTTGTCCTTCGACAAGACCTGCAAAAACTCAAACTCATCGCACTATCAACAAGTTATCCCAAAATATAGCCGAAGCAACAGAATTTTAACCAATAACTTATCATATCCATTGTAAATCTACTATTGTTCCATAATCTTACTGGTAATTAACTAATGAGGTAAATCTAAAAAGTTGGAGACGTGACACATTACAGTGCAATAAGTTGCAGACCACTCACAAATTTCAATGCAATACAATAACTTAGTATTTTTCTTTCTTCATCTAAAAAGCAAAAATCCCCAATTTTATTCATACCATAACCATTTTAAGCTTCAAAGCTTCCTACTGTCTACAAAATTGCCATGCTTAGCTATCAAAAACCTAAAACAAATTGCTTATCCAAGGGGTGAACATGTTGTTTGAATGCTGATTGCCAGAAACACAAAGCAAGCCAGGAGGTGAAGATGTTGTCTGAAGGCTGGTTGACTTCATTGTTAACCGGGCACAGGAGGCTAGAAGGCCAATTTTGTAGATAGTAGGAAGCTTCTACATGGCAATTTTGTAAACAGTAGGAAGCTTTGAAGCAAACACAAGCAGCTATAAATGATTTAGATCTCAAGTGCACTGTGCAATGGGTACCCCTAATGATTGTAACATAAGCCTATTATGTTGAGCAACTAAGGCATTTGTTGGAAACAAATGTATGGAGTAGCGAAATTTAGGAAGGTCATCTGAGCCAAGGAAAGTAAGATCACAAACAAGCCTTATCTAAGTTTTTTCTTTTTTCGTTTATAAAACTGTATCTTTCAATATACATACACTTTGAAATATAGCCGTTTTAAGCTTCAAAACTTCCTACTTTTTAACATCATGAACAAGGGAATAAACCAATCCTTGTCAAAAACACTTTCTTATAAGAAACGAACACTACTTAAAAATGTCTATCAGCGTGCCCATTGCACATTTTGTGCGATTGGTAGTAAATACAACAATCTTATTGTAAAGTCGTGGCTATGACCTCGTTCATCTAGGTTCCATTATACTCATTGACATTTCATTCCGAGAAGAAATGCCAGGGATGAGCCTTATATTCAGACTCTCACTTGTCGTGCTTACGAACGCAGGTCTAGTTGGATTTGGCAACGGCACGGAATTGGTGGACATTATTGTAACAATATTAGATATTACTGGACGAACGTCTGGATCAGCCTGTGCGCACAGAAGTCCGATTTGAATGCATCTTAACACTTGCTCTTCTGGGCAATTTCCTACCACGACACTATCCACAATATCGAGAGCATGTCCTGCTTTGTATGCTCTCCATGCCTGCACGACCATCACACAACACACAAAGATTCAACTTTCTCATCCTCAATAAACTGATGCAGACGTCTAAATAGTTAAATGGGGCGTCGAATATCTTACCCATTCTACTAGGCTGAGGCTCTGGTTTTCTTTTGAAAGATTGATGTCGGTATTTTTTCTTCCACTCACAGTCTCAAGCAGTAAAACTCCAAAACTATAAACGTCAGCTTTCACAGATAGCTGCCCTCTCATTGCATATTCTGGAGCCATGTAACCACTGCACGCCATCAAAACATTCCAAACATCATGAATTCAATTTAAATGTTATGCTCATGTTACAGCTCAGGATGAAATATTTGTCCTCACTTATCTTTTCAGGAGACGACAAGCAAAAAAGAAAAATTAGAAGTATTCTTACTATGTCCCTGCAACTTTTGATTGGATTTGGGTTTCATTGTCGGGGAAAAGTCTCGCTAAGCCAAAGTCGGCAATCTTTGGATTCAGTTGCTTATCAAGCAAAATATTGCTTGCTTTGATGTCTCTGTGAATTATTCGCAGCTTCGAATCCTCATGAAGGTACCGAAGCCCACGCGCAATTCCAATTACGATACTAAACCGCTTTTGCCAGCCGAACCGAAGCAAATTCACAAGATTTATGTATTGAATATTGGCCACCAGCTCTACCTCATTCATAAATTCTCTTTTTCCTTGTGCAGATCTTCCAGACAACTTTTTCACTGCTATCTCCTTTCCGTCTCTAGTCATTCCCTGAGAATTTAAACAAGCCCACATCTGTTTACAAAATCCTTTAATGAAATATAGCTCTTCGTTACTCTATCTATTCCAAAAAATTAGAATTTACATCTGCGATGTACACTCATACCTTATATACGGTGCCAAAGCCCCCCTCTCCAAGCTTGTTATTGTCGTTAAAATCCCCTGTTGCTTCGATCAAAGTTTCTAAGCTGAAGACAATTTGCTCCTTCTTAAATAGCCTGCTTTCTGGGCCATCTTCATATGTCACAGACGAACAGATTAAACATATGTTAATCGTATATACATAGAAAAACACGTAACAGTAGTAAATCAAACCCCAGAAAGTGGTACCTTCATCCTGCGTCACTAGGGTTATTGGCTGCCTGGAAAATGCAGATTTTACTTTGCTTCGCATTGCCAAGCAACAGCTAACTAAGGTCACTATTATGCCTCCCACAATCCCCAATACTAAGGCTATTCTTTTTGAATTTTCTGCATGTTAGTATTTAGATATCATTTAACAAGCCAATTTTTAATATTTGACATAAAAAACATAACAATTCAAACAAAAAATTTAAAAGATCTAAAATATATAAAATGATTAGAGTGTACGCAATTTACTTTGATGAACTCGAGTGTTGGGTGGAGGATGACTGATGGATGGGGCGTCGGAATCAAAAACGAGGTAGATCTCATAAATCAGTGTGCAGCTTCCTGTCAGAATTTGGACGCTTTGATTAGCATAACAATCGGATTCCAGTTCTTCCATTGTGTTGTTCAAGCATTTTGTACAATCCTTGGTGGATATATCTCCCCAACACTCCACTAGACCATGAACATTACGAACAGCCTCGTGAGGAGCTATAGTAGAAGAATATGTCTTGTTTGCTGAGGCGAATCCCTTATTTGCAGGATGGCCAGCTTTATCAATCAGATCTGATAGAAGACTGGCGGTAACGGCCATGGCAGAGGTGAGATTCACTTGTGGTATATTTTGGACTTTACACGTCTTATGATGTACGTCGGCATCTAGCATTGAAATGAAATTAGAGTTACTATAGCGCAGAAACCAGTCACCCGTCATTACATAGCAAGCTATGCATTTAGCGCACAGTTCCTTAGTGGCATTAATTGCTTCTTTTGAAGATTCTGAGCATTTTTGTGCTGATACGTTCCCAATACATTGCAGAAGGCCATAGACCTTGTTGGGAGCTTGGCCAAACGAAGAAGTGTTAAACCCTGAGTTTTGAGGTGCATTCTTAGACAGATTACTGAGAACTATATCCAGATTAGCAGAATATGTGCTGCCACCGATCGAATTCCCAACGCAGAAACTCCCTGCGTTGTCGGATGCGAAGCTCATCGCAAACATTAAACTAAAGTGAAGAAGAATGATTGGTCTTCTGCAACAACTGAGAAGGAAAGGCTTGGGCCTCATCTTATTCCTTCTCCTTGGGCACAATTACAAACTGGATAATGAGGTTTGATGGGTTTCCAATTATAAAGCATAAATTGATTATCGACCATTTGACCATTGAAATGGTCTATATTATTTTTGAAATGGTCTATATTCAAATAAAGTGATAAATACTTAGTCAAGTTAATGTAAGTCAATAAGTCTGTCCAATCTCGCATACTACCATTTCCATGGTAGAGTTCAAATAACTCTTGTACGGGATGGTGCCCATGCATTTCAAACTTTTTGGTTGGAATGATTCCAAGCTCTGGTATGGTCCCTTTTTGGATGCTACAAAGATCTTTAGTCTCAATAAAAATTTGGCGCTCAGTATGAAATTCCTTAAGAGGATGAAATCATATCGGATGTATCGACGTACGCGATGTGAGGTAAAAGCTGCTTCACTTTGACCGTAGAAAGTTGCTCCCAATGTTGAAAATGAAGCTTGGGAGAGCCGCCGTCCCTCTTCTGAAATTGAAATTTCTTTTAGTTTTAGATTATTCACTTTAACAAGCTTACGAATGAGCTTGATTAAAATCAAGCATGCATACATAAATAATTGTATATTTATGTTACATCTTATTTATTTAAATTTGTGTTTATTTTGGTAGAATGTTTGTAATGTAGAACTATTAGTTAATAAGTTTTTTAATAAATTTTTAAATTTTAAAAATTATCTTAATACTTGTCTCATGTGATGAAATAATTTTTATATTATTGGAAAGTAAATTTTATCAATCAAGAAATACTTTAATTATAGAAGTTTTGATGACAGATATCTAAAATATGATTTGAGACCATCTTGGATGTATTATCATATGTTGATATTATCTTGTAAAAGTGATTGATTTTCCACATTTGACATTCATGTCTTATTAAGTGCTAGGTGGATTCGATTTTCTAAGCAACTCGATCAACACCTATAACTATCTACCAAACACTACAATTGTACCCACCCACATGTCAAATGACATGCTTATCCCATTAATGTTTTCTTCCCTCTAATGCCCCAAGAAACAAGACGGACACTTTTTTTGTGATGCAAATGACATATGAAAGCACTCTTGATACATTCATTCATGCACGAGGTGTCAAAGAACCTAGCAATAATGCTCTTGGCATGCACACCAACATGCAACAAGTTATGACACAAACAAAAGACTTTAGGACCACAAGAGCAAACCACCATGAAAGATACTTAACACAAGATGTGGAGGAGAGTCAAGGACTGCAAGGTCACTTATGAACCCTTACTTAAATCCCACCAAACCACCTCCTTCTCGATATCTTGGAAGCTAGAACTTTACAAGAACAAAACAACAAAAATTTTGGACATCTCTTCGGGTCTACATCTCAGCCTTGCGGCATGGACTTTGGCATCAAGTTTGCACTTTAGAAACTATAGCATGTGCTTAGGGTGCAACCTTTGGGTCACAACATGCATCCTACACCCACTCAGACTTCTAAGCCGAAATAATAAAGCTTTAGACTTTGGAGTTTGAATAACATTGAACACAACTATGCCTCTAGTACGTTCAAGTCCCACATGCACCAAGCACAGAACTTCGAGGTCTCAAAAATTATATGCATTTCAAAATCTGGGGTCCAAAATGTAACTCAGGCTAAACAAGGTCCTAGCACAAGTCTAAGGAAAGCACCTTAGGTGGTACAAAATTTTGGGTCTACCTTGCATATTGCATGATGCAAATTGTCAGTCTAACTTTGAACTTTGACCCTAGAGAAACTTTAAGCTTCAGGGTCCAATTTACACAAAGTTACACTATGCAAAATACAATTAGAACCCTAAACCTCGACCTTCCTACACTTCCAACTAGAAACTCTAAAATGCATGCAATTCAAACTATGTGGCCCAATTTGCAACAATTATAGCCTACTGAAAAATAGACTTGAGGAAAAAATAAGGTTTAATTTATCGCTCAATGAGGTATAACTTCTTTGAATTTTGTGTTGTTCAAAAATGACTTAGACCAAACATTCAAGTAATTATGGGCTCTAAGTTAGCCATAATAGGACCTCTTGAAGGACACGATTCCCTAGGAACATGGTGAAAAGTGACCCTTGATCCGAAAACATAATGGCATGAAACTACATGACTAAAGATCATAAATGAATAAAAGAAGGAATAATAAGTAATAGTACAAAACTCACCATGCCACAAGTAGAAGGGAACTAAACATGCTCTCTAGGCATAACTTTTAAGTCCAAGTAGCCCCAATAATGGTACAGTGCCACCCAACCATGTGGAATCCTCAAGCCCACCACTCTAAACTAAGAGAAGGTCAATCAAGCAATCAAGCACATGCACACAACACAATAATTGGAAGTGCACAAATATGTATCACATCAACCAAGCATGTAAACATTGCAAAAAGAACATGAGGTAATGAGAAACATATAAGCTCCAACTAAACACACATGAAAACATGGTAAATACAAATCGGGTGCCATTGATGAGAAACAAAAAACAGAAAAGGAACTTCCAAATATCAAACATAGAGTGTCTTTGTTGTCTTGCATGATCCCCTAAATAGGATTTTGATCTAAGCAATGATATTAGAATTATTTTAATTAAATAAATTTGTAAGTGTTTGAAGCCCCAATTTATTTTACCTCATTATGTTTCCCACATGCCACTTCTGATTGGGACATCCCCAATCTTGAAGGTGTGATGTGGTCCACTCTACTCTAATTCTTAGCACCACTCTTAGGTTCAAAGTCAACTCTCGCCCCTATAGTCAAAACATGGAAAACAAGGTCAAATTTTATGATCCTTGTGTCACTAACCCACCAAATTAAGGCATGTCTAGAATGAAGTCCAAGTTTGGTATCCTTTACCCCAAGGTTGGAAAATATAATTCAAAAGTCAATCATAGACTAAAAGTTAAGGTATAAAAAATTAGGCTTGATTTCATGATCCCCATCTCCAATTTAGGTTGAGAAACAAAAATGATGCATGAGACTACTTGTCTCACAAAATAAACATATAAACAAGGGCTAAATTCAAATTTTAGTTTTCATAAAAAAAAATTAATAACCATAAAACCCCCAAATCCTCCATTGATGACATCATCCAAAAAACACCAAAATTTAAACCATCAAATTACTCAAAATTTTAAAAATCTAAATGCACACATTGGTTCCCAAAATGCACAAGAACCACATTCTAATTTACAAGGAAAAAAAAGGATTTTTAGAAAATTTTACCATAACTTTGGCTTTATTTTGTAGTTTTCAAAAATAATTTGAAAAAAAACGAAAACAAAAACAAAGCTAATTCTATTGCATATATTCTACTCTATTCACTTCTATAATATGAAGCCCTAAGTATCCACCTATTGTGGGCTTGACAAAAGTAGAACTTGCATTTTAAAAGCATGTACAAGCAAGAAAATTACCTCTTCCAAACAACCTATCAGTGGAATAGTTCCATCCTTGAGAGTAAAAGATGCAAACAAAATTTACTCCATACCCAAATAATCACAATTCCAAGATATTCTAATCCCAAGAAATCCCCACAAACACTTCTTGTCAAATATGTGGAATTCCATTCAAAAGGAGGGAGAGAAAAAGAGAGAGGTTTTTATAAATTTCACTGCAAAATGAAAAAGGTCTCCCAAATACCTTTTCCTTTTATACTCCCTTTCTTCCTTTCTTTCTTTTTTAATTTGCAAATATATCGTATTTCTAGAAAAGTAAAGTTTTTTTTAAAATATCTATTTTCCTTACCATATGATTATAATAAAACTATTTAACAAAATAACTTAAATTAAATTCCCCTTAACCTCATAAATTACTAATAATTTCAAATATAAGTAATGCTAATTTCCCATATGTGCTATATGTAGAAAGTTTCTTCGAAGTCAATAGCTTCTACCTAAGCATATCCTTTGCAGACTACTCTTGCCTTATTTATGATTACATGTCCATCCTCATCTAGTTTGTTCCTGAATACCCATTTTCTATCAATGACATTCTTGTCTTTAGGTCTTGGGATAAGTTCCCAAGTTTCATTCTTCTCGATCTGATTTAGCTCTTCTTGCATTGCATCAATACAACTTTCATCATTGCTAGCTTCTACAAAACTTTGAGGCTCAAATTTAGACAATAAATAAAAAATTACCTATTTTTTCATATTTGTCAATCTGCTCCTTGTCAGCACACTATCATCCTTATTTCCAAGAATTCAATTTTTAGAATGATCTCTTTGAAGATATCTTGTAGGTGTCTTTGTGTTTTCCTTTTCTAATTCTTCTTTTGCAACTTCATCCTCTTCTTCTTCAGTATAGGTTGATTCATATGAATAATTGTTTTCTCTATCATATGTCAGATGATGTAGGTCTTCATCAATCATAACATTTGCACTCTCAACTATCTTCTACAATCTCTTATTGTATCATTTGTATGCCTTGCTTCATGTTGAATAGCAAAGAAAAATTCCTTCATCAGACCTTGAGTCAAACTTACCCAAGTTGTCTTCATCTCTTCTAATATAACATATGCTTCCAAATATTTTGAAATACTTGACAGATGTAGGTATGCCTCTCCACAATTCATATGGAGTCTTTGTGTCATTACTCTTATCTATCCTCTATTAAGAATGTAGATAGCACTATGGACTGCTTCTTTCCAATACACATCAAGAAGCTTGGCTTCATTCAACATTGTTCTTGCTATCTCTTGAATTGTTTTGTTCTTCCTTTCAACTACTCCATTTTGTTGCGGAGTCCTTGTAGTAGAGTATTGTCTCCTTATTCCATGTTTTTCACAGAACTCTTCAAATTCATGAGAAGTAAGATCACCACCTCTATCATACCTTAGACATTTAATTTTACAACCCATCTCATTTTCAACCAAAGATTTGAAAATATTAAACCTCTCAAAAGCTTTAGATTTTTCTTATAATAAAGTAACCCAAGTCATCCTAGAAAAATTATCAATGAGTAACATGAAATATCTTTCACGCTATAGGATTCTTATCTTTGTAGGTCTACACAGGTCTGTATGAATCAAATCTAAAGGCTTTGTAGATGAATACTCCTTTGTCTTGAATATTGTCCTTGTTTGCTTTCCCTATTGACATTCTTTGTAGAAAGTACTTGAAGGCTTTGCAATCTTAGGCATATCTCTCACAGCATGCTTGGAACTGATCTTCACTAGATAGTCAAAATTGATATGACCAGTCCTTTTATGCCATAACCAATTCTCATCTATTTTTCCTAAAAGACAGTTTCTCTCTTTGATCTCACTGAGATTATACAAGTTTTTTTCAGTCCTACTTGCCTCTGCAACAAGATTTCCAGTGCTTTTTTTTTTCTAATCTCACATCCTTGAGCATGGAATATAAGGTTGTAACCCTTTTAACACATCTGACTCACACTTAGTAGGTTATGCTTTAGGCCTTCAACATATAGAATTCATCTTCTATCTTTGTCTTCCCATCAATGCTTAGAGTGCCTGTTCCACAAATTTTTGCAGTTCTATTATCACCAAACTTCACTGAGCTACCATTCCACTTTGTCAAGCTAATGAACTTGCTTCTATCTCTAGTCATCTTACTAGAACATCCACTATCAATCACCCATGGATTTCCTTGACCTTAAGCATGGAATGCAGTTTGAATGATCGTTGATTTCTCAAACTTTTGATCTCCTTTCTTCATTTTCCATTCCTTCTTAGGTTCATTCTTTTGATTAGCGGGAATTTCCACTTTCTTTTCTTGCTTAGAAGGAACATCCACTTCACTCTTCTATCTGGGAGGCTTCATAAAGCCACTACTACAAAATCTTACTATGTGCCCAAAGTTATTGCACCAGAACCATATGACAGTCAAATCAACCAGAGGTGCAAAAGGATTCTTTCTCACAAAATCATTTCTTCTTGCACTAGATCTACAATCAATATCCTTATGACCATATTGATTATAAAAGAAATAGTAACCAAAGAATGAGTAATTGAACCTGGTTATGTATGCCTTCCTTGCAGGAGTTGGTCCTCTAAATCTCCTCTTTTAATTGTTGACTTTGACAAATCCATCTTCTTTTCCTTCTTATCTTCAATCTTCATAGGTGCTTTTGTACTTGATTCATCTTTCTCTATATTTTTAATCTTAGGAGGTGTGGTAATCTTTGAATTCATTTTATCATTATATCCAAAACTAGACTTGATAAAGAATACTCTTTGACTATTTATCATTTCATCCAATATCTCCAAGCTTCTTTGAAACTTCAAACTTCTATTTAGCTGAGAATTCATCTTTTCTAATTCCTTATTCAGAGACACAACTTTGGTTTCAAGCTTCTAACATTCTTATAATTTTTCTTTTAGTTCAGATCTCACAACTTTTGCAATTCTCTTCCCTTCTACTATTTGAACTTTCAGACCAACAACTAGCTTCTTAGATTCTTCAAGCTTCATTTTATGCTTTTAATTTTCTTTCCTTTCATTTTTAGGTCATTTAAATCAGATATGAGTTCTCCTTCTAGATCTACCTCACATTCTTCTTCATCAGGATCTAGCATTTTCACCATCTTTTACAAGGTTGTCTTCATTTTCCAAGGCCTGCATTGTGATGAATAGTGCTTCTTCTCTTTCACTTTTAGATGAACATTGATTACATTCTTTTGATGAACTATTGTTTTCTTTTGAATAGAGGTTCTTCTTATGCTTGTGAAAATTCTTCTTTTTGTACTTGTACTCCTTATGAGTCTTAAGTTGATGACTATTTTCACTTTCTCCAAAAGGACATTTAGAGGCATAGTGACCTACTTTACCATAGTTAAAGAATTTGAAAGGTAACTTACCTTTATTCTTGTCAAAGCCCCTCTTGAACTTCCTCATCATCTGAGTCATTGCTAGGCTCTGATTCTTCATTCTTCTCTTTCTTGGATGCCTTGAAAGCAACTTCTTTCTTTGATGTCTCCTTACTTACATTCCTCATTTTATAAGCGGTGAGAGATCAATATCATTCATCCATTGTAAATTTATTCCGATCTCTAGCTTCTTTAATGGAAGAAATTTTTGAATCATACCTTTGAGGAAGCGATCTTAGGACCTTCTTCACAATCACTAGGTCTTTCATTTCATCACCAAGTCCTTTGATAGCATTGACAATTTTATCAACCTGAAGTAGATAGTCAGCAATATTTTCTTCTTCCTTCATCTTCAGACTTCCAAACTTGCCTTTGTAGTTCTATATCTTAGCTTGTTTTACCTTATTGTCACCTTCATAAAAGCTATGAATATTTTGCCAAATATCATTAGCAGACTTACAGTACATCACTTTAACAAACTTAGAATTTGTTAAACCACACAGAATAGTATTCTTAGATGTAGCATTGTTCTCACATGCCTTCTTACCAGCTTGATCTATTGGAGGAGTTGTAGGAGCAGTATAACAATCACAACAGATTGTCATATATCAAATCCTAAAGAGGTAAAATAGGGTTCCATCGTTATACTCCAAAATGCATATTTTGTTTCATAAAATAGTGGTGTTTTGTTTGAATAAGATATCGCTTGACCTTCCATGTGTTCCAATCCAAGATCTACCATTAGTTATTAGGTTGTTCCAAGGAACCCTACTCTGATACCAATTGTAGAACACACAAATATATTGAGAGGGGGGTGAATCAATATATCAATAAATTTCAATCTCAACTACTTTTCTAATTATCATCAACACATTAATGAGAGAATTAACATGAATGTCAGTAGTACAAGCAATGAACATAACCACACAAAAGAACACAACACCATATTTTACGTGGAAACCTAAGAAAGGGAAAAACCATGGTAAGCAAGTTTCTTGGATCTACTGCCCAAATCTAGCCTCACAAAGAAAATTGATCATTACAATATGATTTGAAGGCACCAATCCTCAGGAGACACCAATTCCCTAGCCAATACAAGGTTTATGGGTACTAGCCCAAAGGAGATTGCAATACCCTAAACTAAGCACCAACCCAGATAAAAAGTTTTATGGGAACCAACCCAAAGGAGACTGCAATCCCGAAGCTGAGCACCAACCTAGATAAAGAGAGGCACCAACCTTACAAGGATCAAGCGGTAGCAACCTTTGAAACCACTGAAATGATTATAAAAGAAATGATAGACATACACTATCAGTAATAATCTCTGCACAATATCAGAATGAACATGCTTAATTTTGCTTTGGCATTTTGACCAATACAGATGCATAATCTGTTCCAAAAACAATCACCACCTCTACTGTGATTGATAAATCATAATTTTCATGAACATAGTTTCTTCTACTCTAAATCAGAAGATATCACATTTTTTGTACACTCAAAAGATGTTCATCACACCACACACACTTTGCTTTAATGCTCACACATCCACTTCTATATTCACATTTAAAAAATGAATGATCTTCTTTAAATACCAGTTTGCACAATTAGATGCAATCCTAATATTGGCTATAAGGCATTGAATTCATTAAAATACTCTCCAAAGTTAGCCTTGGAAAATACAGTCTTATCGCTACTATGTTGGCCTCTATATTTTGAATTTTAGAACTAGTAGCTATCCATTTAAAACAAATTGAATGCAAGTTGTTGATCTTATCTTACACACCAAAGATTGAATGGACTGGATATGATTCCAAGGCTTCACAACAAATATGTCTTTCATTTACATGTGATGCCCAGAATGAGACACATGGCACAATTCCATGATTTCACAGACCAAAAAGCTCTGATCCACCAAGAACTTCCAGAATCAACCCAACACCATTGATTTCATCCAACTCAACCTGTTGATTTTATTAAACTTTGACTTATGAAATATTAAAGTTGTTTGCACTCAGTCGGACTGGTAGTCACTAGGGCAAGGGGTTGGTGATAGCACGATCATTAAGGCTTCAATAATAACTAAAGCAACTAGCAACCCACAATAGAAAGTCAATGAACAAATAGAATAAAAGTGCTTAGCCCCCAACTCAATAAATTTGTAACAACATGCCCAACATATCCATGCCACCATTCCACAAATATGACATCAATGACAACTATATGCATTAGTCTCCATCTTTAAAACTTTGACATCAATGACAACAATATGCATCACTATTTATATTTATTTTCTCTTTTGCATATAATGAAATAATGTCTCAGGCCTTTTTACTAATGCATAAATATTATCTTTCCAACTCAAGCATATTAATATTTCGCAAGTATGGTAATGCTGTATTATGAAATAGATTAAATGTAATGTGCAAAAAGATATAATAGCCACAAAATAAGATCCAATCACTTTATTAGTTTAATCACAACACACAAAAATTAGAATTCACACTAATTCGATTCCTAATTTTCATAGGGATTAAAAAGACATGTCCCACTAAACAATGTAGTGGGATGAAGGGTGAACATAAGACATTTGCCCAAACTAGACCATCTCCAAATAACCAAATTTAGGTCTATAACCCATGTCTGCTTACTTAGTAAATCATCAGGCATACCTACTCCATACAAGATAGAAGAAGCACAATATAAACATCCAAGCATGATATACCATAAAGGAAAAATATTAATAACTACATCATTGAATAATAATAATAATAGATCACATGATTTTGAACATAATGTAGGCATTGACAATCAATGATATACATGGCACTAAACAAGATAACATAATTAGATCCCAAATACCATATATAGAGAAATTAGTGAATAAAGTACTAAAATAGTCCACGCATATGCATAGCTATGGTGCAACATATGCATCCCATAATACATAGTCAGATAAAGGATTTCAATACAAACATCATTGATAAAGTACATCAATGACAATATAAAATCTCATTGAGAAGAACAATATCCCAAAAATATACATACAAGTAGCCATGTAGGGCACATATGCTCAAATTCTTACATTTCCTCTATTCATTCTGTAGATTTACATTGTGCTACTTGTTACTCCAACATTTGTTGTTTATCTTGTTGGAGTAAATGAGTAAATACCATTTACCCATGCTTAAATTTACTTAGGCATCCAACACAAATATTAAATTAGGTGCATATTAGATAATTTGTTGCATTTACCATTCAGGTGGTTTTTACCTACCATCTCCTAAACTCACCTATATATTGTATATTTGTAAATATTTTTTTGCATCTCATTAATATTTTCATCATTCTGGTGAAAAGATTTTTGCTTCTCTCGTAATGTGAAGGTTATTTTCTGTAGGTTGTGCTCTTGGGAGTTGGATGACACCAACATGGTATCAGATCCTTCAATCTATGCCTCCTTCCATTGAGAGTTTTCATTGGAGTCTGATATCATTTATTCAATGGAAGTTTTTTGGTTGGCATTTGAAATTTGTTAAATTTTAAAGTTGCCATTTTTATTGATATTCTTCCTCAATCTTTGCCAAGCGAGTGTGTCTTTTGCGTTCATTTCTATCTACGCAGGAGTGCGTGCTGCCTCTTTCACTTGCAGGTAAAGACACCTCACAAATTGCAAACTAAAGGCATGAGAGCCTGTGGGTAGGAGATATCGATTTGTGATATAATCTTAATGGAACAACAGAATCCCCCATTTCATTCGGGATTAGATGCCCTCACAAAGGTATTCAACCCATTGAACGCACTGCAGAAGGTGGAAGGCTACATTTAGACAGCGTGCACTAAGTTCATGGACCTTGTATGCCCCCAAACACTAAGCTCACACCTATGATGAGAATCAAACAACCATAGTTGAGGTTTTATTCAGGTAGATTTGGTGATCAAACTTTATTATCTATAAAGTTCTTTGCAAATATTTATTTAGGGTTGTTGTGAGGTGGGCCTATTTGGAGGGCAGTTGAGAATTTTGCTGGAACATTTGTCCCACATTCACTAGGCAGGAGTGTATTTTGGGCTTTATATATCCTAGCACTCACATTGTGTATGTGAAGTGCTTTTAAAGGCTCATGTGAAGCTTGTGGAAGTGGATAGAGCTTTTGCATGGCTAGTGAATTTTCTCTTGTTGGAAGCTTGTGGCATAGGAACCCGCCACCAATCTTCCCTCAGGGGCTTATTTTCTGCCTCCATGCACTTTTCCTTAGGTACATGTTTTTTACATCTTGGAAAGGTGAAATCAATTTTGAGAGGCTTTATTTGTTGTTATCTTTGATTTCTTGGAGGTTTCATACCTCATTGTATCAATTTGGTGTCTATTTTGCTTGCTTTTGGTGCATTTGTTGTCATGGATACTATTGATTCATTTGAACTTTTAAATCCTCATAACTATCGAAGATTAAAATGCGTAGGTTACTTCAATCTAAGGGTTTGTGGTCCACATTGCATGATAAACAATCCACTTTTACTAAGGAGTATGAGATATTTGCTCACATGAACAAGTGTGATGAAGCTATGGGTTTGATGGCTTTGCATGTTTCTAATAGTTTGCTTTTCCATATTGAGGAGTGTAATACACCCAAGGAGGTATGGGATAAGTTAAATATTGTTTGGCCAGATCAATGAGTTTTGTGCTTTGTAATTAGAGGCAGAATTGACTTCTCTTTCCCCAGATGCATTTCCTTCCATTAATGATTATCTAGTCAAGTTCAAATCTATGAGGTCACAATTGGCAGGATGTGGAAAGGAGAAAACTGATAAGGAGTCTATTTTTTTGATTTTATCTAAGCTAAGAGGTCTATTTGTTGTTTTCTCTTCTACTTTTTACTCCACCATGGATGCTTTAGGTAATGCTTTTAGTATGCATTCTTTTGAGACATTTTGTGATCGTTTGACTAGGGAGCAAGCCAAACTTGATCAGTTAGATGGGTCCTCTCAGAATCATGCATTAGTTACACAAGCATCTCAGAGCAAAGGGAAGAAGAAACTTAAGGCTAAAATAGAGTCTAATGCGTCCTCCACCTCTTCCAAAGAGGATAAACCTAAGAAGGAGAAGTTTAGTTGTGTGTATTGCAAGAAGAAAGGTCATGATGAACACCATTGTTATACTAAGAATATTGATGACGTTTCACACCTTCCTCAGAAGAACAACATTGAGCTATCGTCATGTGTGACTCCTTCTTCTACAACTTGTCCATCAGCAACATTTTCATCTTCATCTAAACCTACACCGTCAGGGAATGTAGGATTTGCAAATGGGATGAAAGGTCAAGAGGACAAGCTCAAAGGACATGCATTGGTTACTTCTACAGTTCACTCTGGTCATGTGATAGATGGTTTTTGGATTCAAAAGCATCACATCACAGGGGTTTTTTCTCCCTATCATTTTTTAGGTCTTCATCCTATAGATACTTCTAAGATCTTGTTGGGGGATAGTAAGTTTTTGGATGTTACTAGGGTAGGCAATGTTGAGATTGGTGATGGTTGTTTCAAAGATGTACTTTGTATTCCTGATTTGTACACAAATCTTCTTTCTATCTATCAGATTACTCATGGTGAGGTACCTAAGACTATAGAGTTCACTATATATTCTATTTTTATTAGAGAGGCTAATACCAGGGCAAAGTCATTGTAGTTGGTGAATCTGATCATGAGTCTCTTCTCTATGCTTTTTCTCATTTTGTTGAGGATGATGATTATGAGCCCCGTACTCCACTTGCTAGTGCTGGTAGCAATTCCTCAAGAGAGATTGGTCATTTAAACTTTGGAGTTCTTTAGACCTATGTTGATTCTTCTACTATTCAGATCCTATTACTTCAAAGGTTTGTTCTTCAAAACATCAAGATGTTCTTGATCCTTCAAATCTTGGTTTGTGGGATAGTCACTTGATAGGTCTTTCAAAGTTGTTTTGTGAATCTCACATTGCTAATTTGGATGATGTATTTGAGGGTATATCCCTTCTTTTTAATGACAGTATCAGCACTATTGTCACACCATCTATGTCTTTGGAGATTGTTGCTTCAGAGTTTCCACATGGTCTTGTTGATCCACCTTCTTCAACTGAGGTTGTACCTGATCATGATGTGACATTTGGTTATGTGGAGGCCTTGGGATAGTTTTTAGAGGCATCTTTCATGTTGATTCTTCATATCCCTTCTCTTTTTTCAAAGTTGGAGTTTCTTTTGCATCAGTGGTTGGACTTGTTTCTCCCTAAAGGGAGGCATGTTATTTGTAGACATTGGATATTTTTTTGTCTTCAAGCTTCAAGGATCGACACAGGAGTTTCTTCATCATGGGGGGGATGTTTAGCATTTCTATTCTTTACTATGGGGGATTACATAGTCTCTCTCCTTTTGTATTTTGTTGAGATTAGTGATGGAAGTTGTCCTTGGGGGTCTTGTGGAGTCCTCCTTCCTTTCACCTTTTTTCAACTTTTTTCTCTTTTGTAGAGGAGTTTTCTCCTGCAAGGTTTTTCTCCTTTTCTCTACTTGTGAGAGATTGCATTACATTTTGCATTGTAAATGGGTACCTATCATGGTTGTGTAGACGAGACCCATATTGCATAATAATCTCCCTAAGTTACACTTAAGGGGGGGGGGTGTTGGAGTAAATGAATAAATACCATTTACCAATGCTTAAGTTTACTTAGGCATCCAACGCAAATATTAATTTAGGTGCATATTAGATAATTAGTTGCATTTACCGTTCGGGTAGTTTTTACCTACCGGCTCCCGAACACAACTATATATTGTACATTTGTAAATATTTTTTGCATCTCATTAATATTTTCATCATTCTAGTGAAAAGATTTTTGTTTCTCTCGTATTGTGAAGGTTATTTCCTATAGGTTGTGCTCCTCGGAGGTGGATGACACCAACATATCTTAATCCCTTGCAATAACCTTTGAAATAGTGCACATGTACATACACATGCAAGGATGATTTGAATGCAAAAATGCAACTAAGATTTGTATCACCATTGAATTGTAGAGTGTGAAGAGTGGGGGGTAGTAAGGAATCAAAGGGGAAGGGCTTTGTAGGTGAAATATTTTTATTTCATTTGAGCCATTAGTCGTGTAGGTTCTCTTTTTACCTTGCTTCTCTTTCTCTACTCTTTTCCAAATCTAAAATTTTAACCTCTAGTTTGGTTCTATATGTGCATTTTAGGGGGCCCTTAGAGTCTTGAAGAATTCAATAATCCAATAAGTTTCTTTGAATTGTTTGATGGAAAAAGCACGGGTTTGACTTTTTAATGTTAATTTTGACCGTATAATGATCTTCTTAGGGATTCAAAACTCAGAAGTTGACATGGGTTTTGGAAGACATCTTTTATGGCTTTGGTACAATTATTTTATGGTAAGATTAAGATGTTCCAATTTTGTGGTTGATTTTGCGTTTGTAGTGACCCATTCATGGTTTTAAAAATTTGAGACTCCAAGTTGGTGCTATAAATGGCGAGGGGTTCTTTTTTGGAACTAGTGTTTTCTAAAAAAATTTAACCTCGTGAGCATTTAGTATGGTTTTATGGCTTGGTTGGAGTTTAATAAAGGATCAAGGAGATGGAATCAACTTTCTTTATTTTGTATGTTGTAGACCTAAGTTCATTGCTCTCCTCCATTATATTATTTTTATAGTGGAAAATAAAGCTTAACATGTCAGAAATTAGAGGTAATATTTGTCAAATTGTAGTTCATAGTTTTTGCATTGTTTTGTCTCACCCATAGCTATCTCTTCCTATTAGCTCTATCTTCCTATATATTCTCAACTTTCCCATTCTTCATTTGAATCTTTCTTGCATGAGATGGGTCTTTTTATTGTTGAAAATCCTCTGATATTAAATTTTCCTTCTAATTAGATCTAGTATCATATATTGACTACTAAAAGTCAAAGAGTGACCTTGTGTTATCTTTAATTTTATTTGATTGCATTAGATATTAGATATAGTGTATGACAATATTGATATCATCTCTCAATTGATTGAGAGGGGTTTGTATAGCTAATTTCATTTCATATGTTGGGGGAAGATTCTTGATAAGAATTTCTAAAAATTTAATTAGATTTTAGCTGAATTGTGTTAAATATTACATTAAAAATGGATAAGTTACTCCATAAGAAATTGACTAGTAATTGATATGTTGAAGTTCATGGACAATAATGTAGTCATATTGGATGCTATTATTATTTTTGTGGGATTAGTTATTTCTATTATCATGTTGACACTTATTTAAGAGTGGCCATCCACCAATTTAGCTTACCTTACCCATGTGCATTTGTTAATAGGAATCGATTATTATATTATAGTTCCAATAAAAAATGTCATCCATAATATTTTGTTATTTTTCATTATATCTCATTTGGAAAAGAAACTTTAGGAAGAAATACAGAAGAGGAAAAGATTTCTAAAACCCTACAACAATTAGATAAGAAAGATTGAATGCAAAACCTTGAATTGGTGGTTGTACGTGGAGCTCATAATCCCTACCTACCTTGTGCATGCAACTATAGATGTTCCTAATAAATACAACAATCTTATTGTAAAATCCCGGCTATGACCTCTATTATGTAGGTTCCATTATACTCCGAGAAGAAATGCCCAGGGATGAGGCTAATATTTGAACTCTGACTTGTCATGCTTACGAACGCAGGTCTCGTTGGATTTGGCAACGGCACGGAATCGGTGGATATCATTGTATCAACATTAGACATTAATGGACGGACGTCTGGATCAGCCTGTGCCCACAGAAGTCCAATTTGAATGCATCTTAACACTTGCTCTTCTGGGCAATTTCCTACCACCACGCTATCCACAATATTGATGGCATTTCTTTCTTTGTAAACTCTCCATGCCTGCACGACCATCACACAACACACAGATTCAACTTCTTAACCTCAATAATTGCCCAACGTCGAATAGTTAAATGGGGGTTCTAATATCTTACCCATTCTACTAAGCTGAGGTTCTGCTTTTCTTTCGAAAGATTGATGTCGGTATTTTTTCTCCCACTCACAATCTCAAGCAGTAAAATTCCAAAACTATAAACGTCAACTTTTACAGACAGCTGCCCTCTCATGGCATATTCTGGAGCCATGTAGCCACTGCACGCCATCAAAACATACCAAACATTATGAATCCAATTTAAATGTTATGTTCATGTTGTAGCTCCACGACAAACAAAAAAGAAAAGTTAGAGTTATTCTTACTATGTCCCTGCAACTTTTGATTGGATTTGGGTTTCATTGTTGGGGAAAAGTCTCGCTAAGCCAAAGTCGGCTATCTTTGGATTGAGTTGCTCATCAAGCAAAATATTGCTTGCTTTGATGTCTCTGTGAATTATTCGCAGCTTCGAATCCTCATGAAGGTACAGAAGCCCACGAGCTATTCCAATTATGATATTAAACCGCTTTTGCCAATCGAGCCTTGTGCGCTTTTCTGGGTCTGCGTTCCCATTTTAAAATTAAATATCAATGATTATTAACAGTCTCCTAATTTCTTTCGAATAATTTAAATCTTTGATCCTAAGTTGTCTTTTCGGAAGTGTGCAGCAACATTGTTCAATTTAATTTGGGAGTCAAATTGCATTTGTAAACCATTTTTCAGCGATTCTTATGGAACCTAATGACCCTAATCCCTGAAGATTGATGCGGAGGCAGGGTCAGAGATATTAGAATGAAATTGACAAATGCAATTGATTCAGAAAAACTTAATTCAGTTTTGGTAACCAAAAAATGATGTTCAAGAACAACCCACCAAAGAGAAAGGTGTCAAGGCTTTGGTTCTGCAAATACTCATAGACAAGCAATCTTTCAGATCCCTCGGCGCAACATCCGAGCAAATTCACAAGATTTCTGTGTTGAATATTCGCCACGAGCTCCACCTCATTCATAAATTCTCTTTTTCCTTGTGCAGATCTTGCGGACAACTTTTTTACTGCTATCTCCTTTCCGTCTCTAGTCATTCCCTGAAAATTCAAACGAGCCCACATTTGTTTACAGAATCCTTTTATGAAATATAGATCTTAGTTACTCTGTCCATTTCAAAAAACTTATAATTTACACCTGCAATGTACACTCATACATTATATACGCTGCCAAAGCCCCCCTCTCCAAGCTTGTTATTGTCGTTAAAATCCCCTGTTGCTTTAATCAAAATTTCTAAGCTGAAGACAATTTGCTCTTTCTTAAATAGCCTGCTTTCTGGGGCATCTTCATATGTCACAGAAAAACAGAAAAACATATGTTAAAAACACACACACACACATATATATAAATCAAACCCCAGAAAGTGGCACCTTCATCCTGCGTCAGTGGGGTTATTCTCTGCCTGGAAAGTACATATTTAACTTTGCTTCGCATTGCCAAGAAACACCCAACTAAGGTCACTATTATGCCTCCCACAATCCCCAATATCCAGGCTAATCCTTTTGAATTTTCTGCATGTTAGTATTTAGATGTTATTTAACAAACATTTTTTTATATTTGACATTAAGAAACATAACAATTCAAATAATAAATCTAGAAGATTTAAAATATATAAAATGATTAGAGTGGATGCAATTTACTTTGATGAACAGGAGTGCTGGGTGGAGGACGACTGATGGGTATTAAGGGAGCATCAGTCGGGACTGAAGTGGCGGAATCAAAAAGGGGGTAGATCTCATATGTCAGTGTGCAGCTTCCTAACAGAGTTTAGGGGCTTCGTCTTATAGGACAACTATCCTCCAGTTTTTTCATTGCTGTTTTCAAGCATGTTGTACAATCCTTGGTGGATATATCTCTCCAACACTGCGCTAGACCATAAACATTACCCCAAGCCTCGGCATCACCCATAGTAGAAGAATTTGTGTTGTTTACTAAGGAGAATCCCTTATTTTCAGGACGGCCAGCTCTATCAATCAGATCTGATATAAGACCGGAGATAATGGCCTTGGCATCTGTGAGATTCACTTGTGTGATATTTTTGACCTTACATTCGTGGGAAAATTCATCGGCATATAGTATTGAAGTGAAATTAGAGTCACTATAGCGCAGAAAGCAGTCACCCGTCCTTGATGTGACTGCCATGTTGTTGCCGCAGTTTCTCTGAACGGCATTAATTGCTTCTTTTGAAGACTCTGAGCATTGCTCTTCTGATATGTCCCCAATACATTGCAGAAGGCCATAGACCTTGTTGGGAGCTTGGCCAAAGGAAGAAGTGTTAAACCCTGAGCTTTGAGGTGCATTGTTAGACAGATTACTGAGAATTATATCCAGATTAGCAGAATATGTACTGTCATCGGTATATGTTGAACCACTATCGCAACCATAATAATTCTGAGAGAAACTCATTGCAAACATTAAACTTAAGTGCAGAAGAATGGTTGTTCTTTTGCAACAACTTAGAGGGAAAGACTTGGGCATCATCTTATTCCTTCTTGGGCACAATTAGAAACTAGGTAATAATGTTTGATGAGTTTCCATTTATAAAGCATAAATTTATTATCGACCATTTGACCATTGAAATGGTCTATATTATTTTTGAAATGGTCTATATTTAAATAAAATGATAAATACTTAGTCAAGTTAATGTAAGTCAATAAGTCTATCTAATCTCGTATACTACCATTTCCATAGGAGAGTTCAAATAACTCTTGTACGGGATGGTGCCCATACATTTCAAACTCTTTGGTCGGGATGCATTCGAAGCTCTGGCATGGTCCAAAGTGTCCCTCTTCGGATCTTTAGTCTCAATAAAAATTGGCGCCCACTAAGAAATTCCTTAAAGAGGATGAAATCATAGCGGATGCATCTACCTACGTGGTGTGAGGGAAAAGCTGCTTCACTTTGACTGTGGAAAAGTTGCTCACAATGTTTAGAATGAAGCATGGGAGAGCCGCCGTCCCTCGTCTCAAGTTGAAATGTCTTGAGTTTTAGATTATTTAATTGCCTTTCAATTTAACAAGCATATGAATGAGCTTGGTTAAAATTGTAGATTTATGTTATTTTTTACTTAGTTTTGTGTTTATTTTGGTAGATTGTTTGTAATGTAGTTGGGTTTTTTAAATGGACCTGTGAATTTTTTTAAAATATCTTAATTTTTGTCTCATATTATGAAATAAGTTTCATAGTATTGGAAAATAAATTTTAGCTATCGAGAAATATCTTAATTATAGAAACTTTGATGACAATATGTCTAAAATACGATTTGAAACATCTTGGATGTATTATCATATGTGGAAACTATCTTGTAAGTCATTTATTTTTGACTTCTTGACATTCACATCTTATTGAATGTTAGGCTAATTTGATTTTCTAAGGCACTAGATCAATAACTATAACTATCTACCAAACACTAAAACTACCCTCACACCCACGTCAAATGACATGTTTATCCCATCCATGTTGTCTTCCCTCTATGCATTCTGTAGATCTGTATTGTGCTACTTGTTACTCCAATGTTTGTTGTTTTGCTTAAGCCCTTACAACAACCTTAGGAATAGTGTGCGTGCACACACACACATGCAAGGTTAATTTGAGTGCAACAATGCAACTAGGATTTGTATCACCATTAAATTGAAAAGTGTGAAGAAAGGGGGGCTAGTAAGGAATGAAAGAGGAGGGGCTTTCTACGTGGAAAATCTTTTATTTCATTTGAGCCATTGATCTTGTAGGTTCTCATTTTTTTTTACCTTGCTTCTTTTTCTCTACTCTTTTCTAAATCTAAATTTTTTACCTCCAATTTAGTTATGTATGTGCATTTTAGGGCCCCCTTAGAATCTTGAATATTTTGGGCATCCAATAAGTCACTTTGAATTGTTTGATGTAAAAAGCATGGGTTTGAATTATTTAATGCTAAATTTGACCCTATAATGATCTTGTTAGGGTTTCAAAATATACAAGTTGAAATGGGTTTTTCAAAACATTCTTTATGGCTTCATTATGGTTGTTTTGTGATGCAATTGAGGTGTTCCAATTTTCTTGGTTGACCTTGGGTTTGTAGTGACCCTTTTAGGGTTTTGAATAATTGGGACTCCAAGTTAGCACTATAAATGGGTTGGGGTTCTTTTGTGGAACTAGGATTTTCTAGGAAAAATTTAACTTTGTGAGTATTTAGTATGGTTTTATGGCTCTGTTGGGGTTTTAATAATTGGCCTAGGAGATGAAATCAGTATTCTCTATTTTGTATATTATAGAATGAAATTCATCCCTCTTCTCCATCATATTACAATATGATAGTCTTTCTACTATATGAAAATTAACATTGAAACTCACACTTTTGATGATTGCACTTTTGCCACTTCACACTTTCTCCTGATGATCTGATTAGCTAGGCATGCTCTATACTTGATCAATGTCACAAATATGTCTTCAAGATGTATCTCGATAGTATAAACAACATATGCTCTTTCTCCCATAGTCGCACATCAATAATGCATTTATTCTTATTTTATCTACTAGAGAACCTTTTCAATCATCTTGCAATCACACTCTCATCACTCAATTTGATTCACTATTTATACATGATATTACATTGATTACATTGCTTGTCAGCCAAAGATAATATGGAAAATACATTTACAAGTTGGTCATACAACACACACTATAAAACATGTAGAAGATAGGTCCTAATTGAAACAACACGTTACACAAGCAAAGGATTTAGGCCTTGCAGACCCCAACACTTCCTTAACCAGGTCCAAAACATCCTTCATAGCTTCAAACACCAAGAAATGACTTCTGCACACTCTGCTCATTTGAAAATAGGATAGCTTTAGGAAAATCACATGAAGACTTGAAGTATAATGACCATATCAACTTGTAAACCTTTTGCGATATTGGAAACAAGAAAGATCTTCATGAAACTTTTCTAGATGAGTTCACATTACTCATGAAACACCCCCATACACTCCTTTGCCACTGCACATCAAATAATTGTGTCGCGCATCTTCAAACATTTACTCTGCAAACACTCTGTTACCCAGAACACACTTCACCATGCTGTCAATTGAAAAACTGAGTTGCAGACCACCAAGAAGCTTGAAACAGAAAAGAGGCATGCCATGCACATCCAATAACATGTTCACAAAATTGCAAGGTTAATCATTCACTTTTGGAGGAATGTAGAGCATTCCAGTAGGTCTTCAATACTGCATCATTCTTCAAGAGCACATTTCGATGTTCTATCATACATAACTTTCACAACAAAAGAAACATATGAATTGAGACATTGGAAATAGAACCTTCATTGCCTTCTTGACACAATCTCAAAACCACATAGCCATATCTATAAATGCGGAGGAATGCCGAGCATTCCATGTTAGGGCTAGCAGGTAGAAGATGCCAATTAAATGCAAATAAAGATTAAATAGAGGAATGAAAATACACAGAAATAATAACAGCAAGAGATAAGTTTTAACATGGTTCACCCAAACTAGGGCTACATCCAACAACAGAGAGTCCAATATTATTATCTAGTAAATCAAACCGATTACAACCTGCAATCCTTGCAACTCAATACCGCTGCAAATGCTACAATACATCAACATAAACCCTAACCCTTAGCCGCTTTTATCAAGCCTTATGTCAGCTACAAAAATAGGGGTTTTTTTATGTCAGCCAATAAAAAAACTCCCAACGCCTTAATAAAATAATAAAAAATGATTGGAGGTTTTAGGGGTGCTGTTGATAACTGAGAGGGGGGGGTGAATTAGTTATCTTAATTAATTTATCTTTTTGTTCTTCTTTACTAACTAGTGCAGCATCAAAACAAATAAGCATCCACAACCATTAAAGCAAAAGCAGAGTCAATACACATAACACAATGATTTTGACGCGGAAAACCCTGTTAAGGGAAAAACCACGGGGTGACTGACCCAAGAATGTATTCTCTATTAGAAGAATAAGATAGTACAAAATGGCACTTGCCAATTAGGGCTTACTGCTTGAGCACACTGCTCACAAGAGGCTCACTGCCTACAAGAGACTCACTGCCTACAAGAGACTCACTGTCTACAAGGTACAAAGAAAATAACTAGGTACTTGAACTAATGAGAAGCATCCATATATGCTAAGGTTCAGTTCCGGTTAGGATCAATATACTGATCTATTGCACTTCATTCTTCCTCTTCTTTGATGTTGTTGTCCTGTCACATACCAGACCTGTATTACTGCTTCCACTGTGCTCTCTGCTTTCCTTCGCACACCACAACACACCACACACACCTTCTCATTGAAATCCATTTGGCATATATATCCGCACAAAGGATTTCAACATTTTTCTAGTCGGCATCTGGAATACTCAATATTTTCTCAAACTCTAGTCTGTCAGCTGAATCCTTGCTTACCAAGTGATGCATATCAAAGAGATGCTTATAGAAGTCATCAATCATGTCAGCCAATCATGAATGATCCCTTAAGAAACTTGACCACCATCAATTTCTCATCCAGATTAATGTCTGAAGGTCTGCTGATCAGTTCTTCCTTAGTCTATTCTGCCAAACAGGAACCCAACACTTAGGTGTTCATATATTTTCACTCTTACATCACCAAAGGTTCAATCTCTGGAATATATTAGTCATGGTACTCCTCTTGACTTCCCCAAGTCTGCACTTTACTGAGATACTTCCTCTGAGAGATCTAGACCTGATTATCGGACCTTGCTACATGCTCTGTTCTTTTCTTACCGGACCAAGATACACTTCAATCTGTCTTCCGGTATGGTCATACTATGTCCTGTGGATGTGTGAGATGGACTTTTGTTTCCATCAATAACAACACTCATGAAGTCAAAATGTGTCTCTTGCCAACAATCTCCCCCTTTGGCATTGATGGCAACACTTAGTGAAAAATGAGTAAGTGTTATACTACACTCCCCCTTGGCTGATGCTTTGTTCTAATGTACATTTTTTCTGGAGCTCCCTGTTAGCTATGCTCCACATTTTTCACTACTCCTCACTCCCCCTTTGACATCAATGGCAAAGGGTAGGATCTGCATACCAAAATTTTCAAACTTAATCTATACTTGGCCGCATAAATATATATACATAACATACTTACATATACTAAAGTATATCTGCAAAAGTTGTCTTCAAATAGACAAATTCTGTTGCCCAACATTGTTTCATCCTGTCCAAAATTAATGTGTGACCACTCAACAGGAATGCAAAAGCCTCTTCCCTCTTTAGATTTGTCAGATCACTGGTCCGGGCTATGGTCTGAGCATCAGTCAGGGCCTCTTGCATGGCCTCTAACTTAGGGATAATGATCCCTCTAAGTTCACTTAACCTGTTTATTCTATTTTTCTTCTCCTTCTCAAGCTTCTTTATTTCATTTATGACTGCAATAGTCTGACACTCTTGATTTACTATGGAAGAGGAGAGAGGATCAAAACTTTGAGATAAACTTGCCAGTTTATCCTCTTTCTCTTTTACTTTCTTCTCAATATCCTTGGTCACTTTAGGCCAAGATAAACAAAATTTATATATATCTCCACCATAGTTAAGAGCATTTTCTAAGCTCTTTATCCCAATATCCATAACTCTCCTATCATTTGTTATTAGACCCCTGCACCTCAGAGAATCTCTTTCCCAAAATTCTTTCTAGACTTTTTCTTCCGCTGACTTTTCCAAAGAATCAAAATGTGTGCTAATTGAATTGACAAGAGATTTTAAGTTACCAGATGAAGAGGTCAAAAGATCCTTCTGGAAGGATGGCATGATTTCTCCAATGCACTGGATGCAATTTCTATTAGCTCATAGTCTACCATGTGAGACTTCAAAATTTTTTCTTTTGCCTTTGCATGGGCAAAGGATGCTATCTTCATAGTCTGAACCGAGGAGAGAGAATCAAAATTGAATGGTCCTTTAAGTAGCTCCAGTTCATCTAATTCCATCATTTCTTTTGTCAAGAAGTCTTTGACTTCTTCTACAGTGTCTCTTGCCAGAGACAGAGTTTTCTTTCCTTCAACAGCCTCATCACTATCACTTGTGGTCTTCTCTGTTTGACCTTCTTCTCTTTCCTTCACCTCTTCTTCTTGACTGATTTTCTCTTTTGTTCTTTCTTCTCCTCTAGATCCGGAGTCTGTTGGGGAAACTGGAGGAGAGATGTTTGCTTCTTTAAGGACTTCCTCTTCTGGAGCAGAGGAATCTAGATCCTTAGTTTTCTCTTTGCTTGTCTTCTTTGCCTCTTCTGCCACTATCTCAGTAGATTCTCCATTGTCATCCATGGCAGAGGGTTCATCACCTAAGTCCTCTATAATAGGAAGATTGAATCCTTTAAAGGCATTCCAAAGGATATCTTCTATTTCCTTTGCCACTTTGTCAGTTTCTCCAAGCATAAGTTGATTCATTCTAGCTTTGCTCTGGAACTCATCCTTGCAGTCGTTGAAGATAATGTTCATTTGTTTAGGGGTAATGGATGGATAGAGCTGAATAGCAATCTGCTCCTGGATTTCTAGATCTTTTTCTTGGGCATTGTTCTTCCTTATTTCAAGTTCCTTCTCTAAGCTTTGGGAATCAGAGATATAATTTCAATGAATGCTTTGTTGTAGATGTTTAGATACCTGACTGTGGCATCTTGCAATATCTTCTGATCAGTTTCACTATATTCATCATAAGATTCAACCATTGGTTACAAGTTCCCATCCACAGTAACTAATTTGATGATATCATCAATGTGGAGAGTAGGTTTTTCAATGAATTCTTTTACCTCTTCTTTCTTGTCTTGACCTGTAGAGGAATCACTGGATACTTTCTTCTTCTTCTTCATTTTCATTACCTCCTCATCTAACTCAGTCTCTTCATCATCTTTCTGACTGATGTAAGACCTTGTGGCCTTTGTCTTAGTTCTCTTCTCTCCCTTTTCGGATGTCTTGACTTCCATTTTTTATGCCTTTTGGCTCTTAGAGGTGGCAGGTGTAGAGCTCTTGGAAGATCTGGTCCAGGAGGGGGCTTGCACCAGAGTACTTTCTTTTTTAGTTTCTTGCCTTTCTTTCTCTGCCCTTTCCATCTTTTCTCTGTTTGCATCAAGTGCCTTCTTTGAAATTCCATGCCTCTTGGCAAATTCTTCTACTTCCCTCCTCACTTTTCTTTTCATTTCCGGTTGTCTTATCTCTACATGAATCTCCACACTCAACTCTTCAAAGGTTCCAAACCTTTCTGCCTTTAGCTCCTTGGGCTGACTTAGCAGGTGTTGAATATGCAGCTCTAGAATTTTCTCATCAACTTCATACCCCATTGGCATGATCCAGACTATCCTTGGCTCCACTACCCTCCATTAGGCATTGATCAGTTTCTACCATAAAGCATATTGTATCTTTATACTTTTCAACAAGAGATTGGGGGATTCTCTCTCTTTCTTGCATCATACTCTGAAAGTTCTGAAGTAGCCCCATAGTACTGTATTCTGTGCCTTGGCATCACCTATTCCATGAAAATAATCTCTGATTTGTATGGCAACAGGTCTATCATTTTTCCATATCTAGCCATTAGTTCCAGGTAGCTCATTCATATAGTAGAAGAATAGGCAAAGTATCATGCCAGCATACTTGAAAGAAATCTTTTATCTTTCTTTATTTTCTACAAATTTTCCAATAATTGGTTTAGGAGAAGCTCACAAAGTTCATAGTC